>OY744540.1:29121148-29136148 GCA_963556195.1 Sepiola atlantica | reverse complement strand
TGCAGAGGTGGGGAGCAATCCTTTTAAATAATAATTTTAAGATGGAATACCTCCCCTCGAAAAAAATCTGTCACGCTGACGGATTGTCAAGACTCATCCTAAAACGTAGTGAACCCCTGAAGACACTGTGATTGCCTCCCTTCTAACGGAAGGAGAAATTAACTCGACATTACGGAACATATTAAGGGAACTATCCGTGTCACTGCACGAAATAAAAATTGAAGCTCTCGGCGACGAGTTTATTAAGATGACCAAGACTAAATTAATTGAAAATGACCAAAAAACATCAGACATTTTCTCCCTATGCGATGAGGTACTCTTTATAGTGAGAGAGTCGTCATTCCCAAAACTCTTCACATGAGAATTCTGAAGGATTTCCATGTTGGCCACCCAGGGACTACAAGAATGAATAGCTTGATGAGGAGCAACGTGTACTAGCCTAACGTGGACTAAGATATCGAGAAAATCGTGAAGTCATGCAAAAGCTGTGCATTGGCAGCAAAGGCACCTCCGATCAAATACAGTCCTTGGCCAAAAACGGAACGACCATGGTCCAGGATCAATATAGACTTCGCAGGCCTATTAGACTGGTTCAACTATTTAATTGTAGTGGATAGTTTCACAAAAAGTGCTTGAAGTGATCCGATGCAAAAGTCCAACGACGGAAAAAAACATAAACTTCCTCCACGAATTGTTCGCCCGTTTCGGGTGGTGGATTGTTTAGTCAGCGACAACGGAACACAGTTCACGTCCGCTGAATTCAAGGAATTCTGTGATACGTTCCAAATAGAACATATTAAGACCCCAGCATATCACCCGAGATCAAATAGCCAATCAGAGCGTTTTGTCGATACACTGAAAAGAGCCCTGAAGAAGACTAGAGGCACTCCTACAGAAGAAGCCCTACAACAGATCCTTCAGGTGTACAGGATCACGCCAAACACGAATACACCATCTTGATTATCCCCTGCTGAGGTACTGTTAGCGCGCAAGATAAGATCCGTGTTTGACAAACTGCTGCCAAAACAGACAAAACTGGGACGAACAAATGCAGTACCAACAAAACGTTACGTCCCAGGCGAAGAATATTTTTTTAAATGTTTAAAAATAATAAACTGTTCTGGGGACAATTGAGAAGCTGATTTGAAATACGGTATACATAATTCAAGGCCCTAAGTTCTCTCATAAGACGATTAAATCAATTAAGAAAACGACTATCGGAAGACACCGACAACGCTACCCAGGATGAAGAAATTATATACACCATATATGACACCCTTGACATTGAGATTCCCTAGGCAGCTCCGGAACCAAGACAATCAAAAAGGAAGCTAAGACTAACGGATCTGATCGTAATAGACCCGAAAAGGAAACTATGTTAAGTCTGCTGCGGAGATAATACTTGGGAGAGGGGGTTATGGTGACTTACCAATCTAGAACATGTACTCTTCCTCTTTGCTCAATAAATGCCAACAGCTATTAACTTTAGCCGGAATCCAGTAAGATAGTCGAACTCTACTTACCAGGCGCATATTTCTTCCCTCTGTACTCTATTTTCTTAATACACTTGTTTCTACTTTATACTGTGTTCGTGTCTTCGTTTCGCTCACTTTAACAGGGCCACATTAATTTATGTGACGCTGCTGGTATATCGAATAGTCGCACGAAAGTAAACATTTCTATAATATTGCACACACAGTAACACCGTTAGAAAGCACGCGCTTCTGATAGGAATATCGTGTGTTCTGACTGATTTTTTAAATGAAAACACTGATCTGTGTAAAGCGAAAATGCGAACGAAAATAAACGTTCCCATATATATATATATATATATATATATATATATATATATATATATATATATATTTATTACTGAAGTATTTCATAAATAATATTTTAATAAGTATCTACAAACATATATTTGATCCTTCCATTTTATATATATATATATATATATATATGAAGAGGTGGGGGTGGCTGAAAGAGGAATACATAAACAAGCATATGGCAATAAATATGACAGCTTGGGCAGCCCCGTCGGCATTCCCCGGTAGGGGCGCCTCAGGCAGTAAGCTATTAACTTACTCCTCCCCAATGAGGGGAGGCGAAGCCTTGAAGGGTGGACCTCCTAGAACTGCACAGGACAGACCCATTGACCGGCGTAAATCAAGCCCCGATACAAACATTAAGTATTTAATCGAAATTAATCAGTTTTCAATAAAAAAAAAAAGTGAAATCTTATTTGCTACATTACTATATATATCAAATTCACATTATCATTAAAATACTAAGGCGCTTTCCATAATATTATGCGTTTATTTTCTTATTTTATAACAAAAGCCGATGCACTTTTCTATTACCAAATGGCCACTCATAATTTACTTAATGTCTGCAAGCAGCGATTTTCTATCGAATTCTTTTGAAAGGCGAATTGTTTCCCAAGTGAATCCCTAACGGCGATTAAAATGGAAACCCAGTTAAAATTTACGAAGTGAAACATGTCGAAATTAGCTGAAGTGGAGATAATCAGGTTTACCTTCAGGGTGTTTTGTATGAAGTGAAAAAATAGACAAATAATCACTAAAGATACGCACAGCTATTGTTACGATCTGCTATTTAATTATATCTTCGAACTAAATTTTGAATTCATATTTAATTCAAATTTTTTTTCTCGGAGGGTATGTTTTAGTTATGGTCTGTTATAGTTTTATGAAACTCATTTCGGTGATAATATCCTCCTTCACATGTGGGCTCTGCCAATAAGCACCATTTTCAGGATCTCTTTCCAGCAGATATTCTTTTCCGAAATTAATACGATTATCTGCCTCTGGGATTTTATCCGCCAATTATTTGTTATAGCTATGAGAAGTTTCATATTTTAAGCGAAATTCATAGATACGTTGTAATTTGCAAATGCTTAAATTTGAATCCTCTCTATATTTTCTTGTTTTTTGCTCAGCGGAAACTCACTATCAATAGTATTTTGATTGCCCTGTTTTTCTTGGCTTTACTCCCTTGTGACTATCACACTATCATTTGAATATTTAGTTTATGGCATGTCATAGTTTTATTTTACTGACATGTAACTATCACATATTCATTTATATTTTAAGTTTGTAACTTTTCAATATTTGTGAAATTTCAGGAAAAATACATTACGTTGGGAATAAATAACTACGATGCATTTTCATATTGTTTTTAATTGACAGACACTGTTACTTATTTTTTTAATCAATACTTATTAGGGTTGGACTTATTCTTATGGTGATTGATCAATAACAACGGTGACTTCGTTTAAGAAATATATTCATGTAATGTTTGCTATGTTATGTGAATTTCCATGAATTCATAAAACACAAATCCAGTTAAAAATAATTTCAGACTTACCTGCGATTCAAACGTGGATTATGCAAGTTTCAAAATGAATTCGAAGTCAGCCATTTTATTTTCAGTGTTTTGACAACTATTGATTGTCATGGCGTATAGTATTCTACCCTAGAGTACACCATCCCAACTCATCGGCCTAACCTGTACAAGAAACATGAATTGAACACATACGGTGAAGATACTGCCAAGCGTGCCGCAAGAAAAGTGGATTCATCTTCTGTGCTAAAACACGTCTCATACTTGCAAGTATCTTATAGCTTAACTAAGCAACCGTCCGCCCATGCATGGAGTATTGCTGTCACATCTCGGCTAGTGTCTCTAGCAATAGTCTCTCCTACTGTGACAGGATTAAAACAAAGAGTCTCTAATCCAATAGGTGGCACACACTTTACCAATCATCAGCCTTTGTCCAATCGATGCAATGTTGTAATCCTGTGCTTGTTTTAGAACTACTTAAATGTAATGTGCTGAGACGAATGTGCTGCTCTAGTCATCCCTCGACGTAAACACACCATACCAACCCGACAATCAGCTAAATCCAATCCTTTCACGGTGGGCACCACTAGATGCGATAGAATATTCTACTCTAATAGCTTCTTTCTTTGAACTCCTAACCGTTGGAATTTTCTAACTGTCCTATGTTAGTCTGACCGTACCAAAATGCACGAGTGTACATTAAGTGTGAACAAAGATCCTGCTGCACAATTCCCCCTAATACTCAGCACGTTACGTCTCAGTAGCAATGTGCGTTTTTCGGGTGAAAAACAGTAAAAAATAAAATAAAATTGGATATCGTAGAAACTTCTGGCTTTTGTAATCTGTACTTTTCATATTTTTTGGGGCAGTCAATCTAATGCTTTTATAATCGTACGAAAAGATACTACTAATACAAATACCTTTTTGGTAGTATATACATGTAATATTAGAGATACAAAGCTATGATGTAGTCCACAACTGTTCCCGTAAGATGAACTAAGTTAAGCGACATTGAATGAAAATAGAACTTAATAGGTGAACATTTGGGGGAACACCAGATGCTGTATGAAAACGAAAAACTCTATCAATTTCAAATTAATCTACAGATCAGTCGTAAACCAAAACATGCATAATTCTGGCATCAAATAACTAAATTGTTGTATTTTTTGCTTTCACTTATTGATGCGTGTATAAAACCATTATACCCCCGTGTCGTTGTCGGACATGCTGCTTCTTGCTAGTATGTGGATAAATCTACTCA
Source organism: Sepiola atlantica (assembly GCA_963556195.1). Classification (NCBI taxonomy): domain Eukaryota; kingdom Metazoa; phylum Mollusca; class Cephalopoda; order Sepiida; family Sepiolidae; genus Sepiola; species Sepiola atlantica. The sequence goes on along the minus strand of OY744540.1, from coordinate 29,131,524 downwards.
GATACCGATATTTATAAAAAAATATATAAATATAAGACCTGTCAGACTGGTTACTTTCGTACATAAAGATAGAAAGCAAAACACACATATCGGTAGATGTGTTGCAGTTTGATAAGCGGACTATTTTGTATCGGTCCACGTGACCGGAAGTTTGTTGTGATTTGGCTTGGAGATTGTGTAACCATCGATTGTTCACCGCATGAACGAGCAACTCACCTTAGCTCAATGAGATTCTTACGCGATAAATAATCTTGGCGCAAAAAACCAAACCACATGATCAGCAAAAAAATTTCGGTTCCAGTCTTAATCTCAAACTGTCAAAATGTTATCCTTCTATCTCCACCTCGCCAGTGATAGAGGAATCGAGAACCTCCAGGATGACGTGATTTCGTCTTTTCTACATTAACCAACCGATTGGACACCTTTTCTTTTGGTCCGGTGTGCCCGTGAATAAAACTGCATATCTCTTTTATAATGGAGCCGTTATTAGTTCTGCGGAAATTCGTCATTCTGATTTTCTACCCGATTTACACCCAAACTAACATTGCCTCTACGCAGCTACAAACAGAAAACTCGCTACATCTTATTACATGTTTGCGCTCTTGCTCACCCGATTAGGGAGGGTACTCTAGAAACGTATTTCCTGCGTGAAGTATCGCCACACGAAGAAAATAGGACATATCCGCTCGGAAGTCACGTGAATTCGCAACTTTCGTCTGGGGGCATTGTTTACCTTAAAAGTGTCACTCAAACTTGTCCATTCGAATATGGTACTCGGTAGGCATGCCGTGAAACTAAACAAGTGCAAACACCTAAAAGATTGAAACAAATATACAAATAGGAGAATTTGGCATAAAATTACGTCCCCACCTTTTATGTACATAAAGGATAAACAAAACAAGGAAATAAAACTTACTCGCAGCGGAAACCAGATTTTAGTTACCTTATTGATTTAACTTTTCTAGTTTACTCACAGATCCTTCCTACGCAGTTCTTTATTGCATCATGTGGACGGGTTTGCTGTTCCGGTAACAATGGCATGCCTTTCTATACAGTCCACGTGTGAGCAGAATTATGAAATAAAATAACACTATCTACGCATGTTCACACGTTCATACAATTTAGCTAATTTCATAAAGCAGTTTTCAAGTGAAAATCAAAGTTCATTTACCGCCATTTTAGATAGTCAATATATATTTTTCTTTTTGTATTTATATAAAATGTTTATTCATTTCTGTACACTCAAGGAAAAGGTTCATTAAGTTCACTTGTGCAATCTGTATAGAAATGTGAACTGAATAAAATTCGATTCCATTCAAGTCAAAGCATGTTGACTTTCATCCTCGAACAAGTCATGATGGAATAAAGAAGTAAAAAAAAAATCAATGTTTTATCATGAATTAATTGGCATTATGAAAGATTAATCTATAATATAGAAAATAGTTGTATGTGTGTGTCCATTAAAAAGTCAGAAACTACACAAGACCTATCTACAGAGCAGATACTTTTTTCGGCATTGCCTCGGACAGATTACGGACTAGTTGGTTTGCAATATTTCTTCCTTTGGAGATTATCAATAATAACATTAGTCAGTAAGTTGTGAGATTAAATAATTTCTCTCCATCGGCCTGTGGTATGAGATTGTATTTTTTTGGAATTACATTTGAAAAAATAAAGTATTTTTTACATATGACCGTGATATTTCATGTCATCGAGAAAAAAATATAGAGATTTGTGGGAGGTTGGTTGAATTGAATATATAAGCATATAGGGAGGGATTAAACGAATACAGGTATAGGCGAGAGAGTGAGAGAGAATAATAGATAGAGATGATTGGGTGAAGAGTAATAAAGAGAAAGAGAAAGGGAGGGAATGAGTGAGAGATGTTATTAAAGAAATGTTACGTAGACGGTTTAACTCTTTTATTTCATGGTCGATGTCCTAGGGTATCACAACATAGATATAACAAATGAATCAGGTAACTAAGAATGTCTAATTTTTATTCGTACAAGCTTACCTTAATATAAGACTTTCACATGTTTATAAAAATAGCGTATTACCTGCGGTTGCTTTTACACAAATTGCGATCTATTGGTAAATTGTAAGTGAAAAGGCAAATTGGTTCCCACTTTCTTTTGTTTTATCAACGGTTACATTTATTTTAACTTCTATTAAGATATAACCAGACATATGGAATTGAGTCGTAAACCGCTACTGTAAATTAGGGGTTATATCGGCAAAGGCATCATATTGGGGCCGTTGTACGGCGAGATATTTGTTTACATTACATTTAAATGTATGCATGTTCCTACAGTTGGTGAAACAAAGGAGAGAGTTCCAAAAACTAAAGGTTCGCGGAAATAAGTTATTATAGTAGAAACAAATTCAGGCATCTTGAGATCTATACAGTAAAATGGTATGATTTAGTTAGTTGCTGGATTGATCGGGATTATTTACATTGAAGAGGCACTAAAGTAACAAGTTCGTCGGAGCACATTACATTGTGTAGAACATCAACGATGTGCAACGTTGTGATGTTTATTAGCATATTAGAGGTAGGCGACTTTTCTTTGCAGTAGCCTTGCCACTCATTTATGCATAGGTCCTTATCCTTGGTACATGTGAATGTTAAATTTGTATCGATATTACCAAAGTGTTAATGTTTATATGTATATTTATCTACACAAATAAAAAAAATGGTTCATGCTTACAACATAAATATTAATGAAATGTTTATTAATTTCAATAAATGTGTCTAGCATATGAAGTAGCGAACTTGCGAATTGATAGATCGCGAATATTTGTTAATTTAACGCTACTCAAAGTTTTGGCTAAGATAAAAGTGTATTATCTGTTCCGATGGATACTGCACCCTATAGACTGGTATTGCCTTGGCCTTCGGGGCTTGATTACGCAGGTCAATGGGTCTGTCCTGTGCAGTTCTAGGAGGTCCACCCTCCCAGGCTTCGCCTCCCTTCATTGGGGAGGAGTAAATGAATTGCTTACTGCCTGAGGCGCCCCTACCGGGGAATGCCGACGGGGCTGCCCAGACAATTTTTAAACTTCACTTTCCTGACCCGACCTTGGGTCGCATCTTACTTGTCGGAGTAAGATAAAAAAAAAAAAACTGGCCTTGTGCCTAACTCCTGGAGAGGAGTAAATCAATACTCAAAGTTGATAGCAAGCTGGTAGTTTAAGATCTACTATTTCAGACCGGTCCTGCACCGATTTGTTTTACTTGTTATATATATATATATATATATATATTCATAGACAGTGTGTCGCTATATCACAGCTCTTCAGTACGGCTGGAATGGCACCCATCCGAAGCAAAGAATTTAGACTAAAACCATCTGGATGACAGACTAACTACGCGAAAAGCGCTCATAAATGATACCTACAATATATGTATATAAACACTATTGATACGTTAGTCTTCAATTTGTTTTATTCATACAGAGCTTTGTATTATGCTAATTAGTAGCAGGCAACATAATTTAACGATAGAACTTATCCGATGAAGTCATTTATGGGCATATTGTTCGCTGTATCAAAGCGATTCAGTGCGGCTAGACAATCACCCATAACACGCCAGGGATCTATGGTAGCAGCAAATATATTAACATTGTAATCGTGGTTTCTTCAAATGACAAGTGAACATATCGAATATGGCTTTTGAAGATTGTCAGTCTTATACAGGTATAACCACAGTAATTGCGTATGTGTCTTATGCAATTTGTTGATAGGAATCTATTTTTGTTTCGATTGTCTTTTTTTTTTTGCTCAGGATGGGCCATCCTACCAGATGCCAACCATGTTCCCGCTATTTCAGATCCTCCATCCGATGATTCTTTTAACGTGTCTAATTGTCCCTGTAAGCACAATTGTTTATTTATTTCTTGGAATTATACTTGGTTTCCCGAGAATATCCCCCTTAGTAGTTTGTTTTATTTGTAAAGCTTCGTGTCTCCCATGATTACTGGAATGATTGAGACCTTAACGTTCTGGTGAGTAGATGGTTTGTGACTTATTTCTAACAATTCTTTCAGATCGACGTTCCTAAGGCTGCTTGCTACACGGGTATTCAATCTATACAGATGGTCGAGAAAAGAGATTGCAATAATTGTTTCTTGTCGCATTGTATAGTTAACCTCCTTCAGTAAAACATTGAAACTAAATGTCAGGTTTCTCACACTCTCTACTTCTGAACGTGTTGCTGTTGCTAAGATCACTTATTTTCTAAAAAAAATTGGTCACTATGCCATGATCTTGGGCAACAATTATTATATTAGCTTTTTATTGCAGACCGATCCTTTTTCAGCCAGTCTACAGGCTCTGCCTTATGTATATATTCCTGGGATATTTCTTCTAGAAAGTATTAGGAACGTTCTTGGTCGGTCCATTCTTCTAGTGCTCTGATATTAATGACCTTGATTTAATCTCAGCTTATTCAGCGATGTATGTGACCTGTTTGTTTGGTGTGTTTGTCTAATTTGTTAGACAGTATTGTCTATGTTTAGCAAATTTCTGCCCAATTTCTACTATTTATCCAATAATCACGGTGTTGTCTCACTGTCCACCTGCCATTCATTTAACCTTATCATTGAGTGATATTTGAGCCTTGATATGTGGTTACTCTTTGAAAAAATCATAAGGATTGGGAAAAAAGCTCTTAAAATATTTGCTAGTTTTTACATCAATTGCTCGGCATTGCATGTGTATTTCTGAGAGAGTTATACCCCCTTCTCTTCTAGTCCGATACAGCCTTAGTAGAAACTGGTTTCTATACATTATTCTGTACAATGTTTATATTTTCTGGTGGTTCTGTTTGGACTATCAAACTTTTGTCGTGTGCTGTCTTTTAGTCATTTATACAGGGAGAGAAAGATAGAAATGGGAAAAACATAGTATGTTGTCCTAAAAGTTAGTGCCGATGTTTTTAGGAAATGAAAACTCCTAAAATATATTAACTCTTAAATATATTATCAAATTCTAATAAATAGTGGGTTTTCATATAGTAATTTCTTCTGCTTGTTATCGTGTTGTGTAATGTTGGTAATTCTCAATTACTGTATTGATTTGGTCGTAGTCTTTAAGGGGTGGTCTCCCTGAGAGTTCTTCATCACTAAAACAAACATGCCAAGGTCTAAACTTTGCAAGCAACTACCGTAAAGTTCAGTCAGCTAAACCATTTTCACCATATACGGTACATGGCCTGATGTTGTTTGATAAGCTGTGTGGCCTTCATGGAAATAGTAAAAAGCGCCAATGCCTAAAATGGATATCACAACCTCTTATTTTCAAAAGGCTCATAAAATTAGCACAAGTTAAATAATTATCAGGACATAGCTTGAACAATGATTTAAGCTGGAATGTAAGTATATTATTTCTGTCAATATCTTGACATTCTCTAACGTTTCCGAACATGAAAAACTGAATATCGGCACGATATTTCCGGCAACCAAATATATGTAACGTTAGTTATATAATGCAATCACCTCCAAAATGATATATGTTATTAACAAGAAACGCATCACCATAAACATGTTATCTTGCTAACAATACAAAGACATTATACTATTCGGTGTTCCTAAAGAACACGATATAATCTTACACAGAACGCCAAATTATTTGAATCGTTGCGATACTAACTAAATTCGAATGTTGTAGTATGAGATATATATATATATAAGAATCTGCATTTAGACTGGGTTGTTGTATGATCATCACTGTGGCTAGACACGCGACTGTCTGAATCTGAAAGCGAACTATTAAGGATTTACACATGTAGGAATGTTTAAATATCAAATATGTTACATAAACTACATTAGTTTCTGTGAGTATTCTATTTTTTCAAACAATATTGCATGGATTATAATCTAATGTTTTTGGTCTATAAAATTTTAATAGCATTTTCAATTATCTTCGAGAATGGCATAATTATTTACTAACATTTTTAAGTCAGTTCTTTTTTCCTTTCTATTTTTCTTTATTCTTTTTTTTTCTTTTTGTTTCATTCTTACTTTAGTCTGTTTTGTCTCGGTTCATTAGATGTCATTTTTCTGCAAAATATATCTCTGCTGATTTGGGAGAAAAAAAGAATCCAACTTTCTAATATGCATTCGTTCAATCTTTGACTTTATTCTTCGGATTTTGCCTTATTAAAATCTTGATCTTTGCCACCATAACTCGATATAAATGCCTGACTGTCACATATTAGAAGTCCGTAACTAACTGTAATGTTTTGTTTCGCTTTAAAAATACTTGCATACTTTTTTAGATATCAAAAGACATCATTGTTGCATAGTTATTTGGCTGTATGTCGGTTTTAAACCAATTAAGCGGACAGCAAAAAAAAAAAATGCCAAAATGTTGGCTTTTGTTCTAGCCCTGGTAGTTTGCTGGTGACAGTGTCATTCAAGCAAATAATAGGTGTTGTCAATTGTATACAATTCGACATTCCCATCACTCATGTTATATATGGTGCAATTATATTTCATATTTTCGTAGTGTAGTAGTGCTGCTCTTATATTAATATCTACGAGTTATCACACGGGATATTTTCAGTATTCGTATACTATTAAATACCTGTGCTGTCTCCTGCAATCAATGTGACAATATGTCTCAACAGATTTCTACAACACTCCATTTCTTACAAGCATTCTTGAGAATAACAATGCGCCCTATCAATAACAGTTAACAATTGTTTCGCTCATAGAAATCGCTGGCTAAGTCTTGGATTTGAGTGAAATATGACTATTGACCGTACAAGTACTTTGTGTGTCATTCCCTCTGCGGTATGGGTGGTGTTTTCTATCTGCTTAATTCATCACGTCAATTGTGTGTGGCATCGAGAGATTCTGGTGTACGAGAGCTTTATTCATGGTGTAAGCAGCTTAGTAGCAGTAGACGTAGTACTGCTACTACGGGTAGTAGTCGTAGTAGTAGTAATAATAGTAGCCGTATTACTATATTAGTTTGCTCCCATACATTGTATTTGTGTTTTAATTGAGTTGACTCATATTTGATTGTTGGTTATTAGGTGCTGTAATCCGTCCTCTAAACATTGCATTTTAATACAATTGGAGTGTTGATAATATTTATAGGTATATATTTTCGAAATAATTTGTCCGTCAACAATAGCTTTCATTTAACATATAATGATTACCAGGACAATATATATAACTCCAGAACTGAGTTGACTTGAATTCGTCGGAAGTAATATTTGACTGTAGCCAACGCCTTAGTAGCAGCATTATTTTCGATAATAGTAGTAGTACACTCCTATTCCTGTGATAAACTGGGCATCCCAAGGATACTTGATATCAAAGTAATTCTATCATTTCATTTTTGCGGGTCTCGGTTACCAACATACTGACAAATAACTCATATTTAGCGATTTTTCTAAAGTGTTTGAATTAGTAAGAAGTGTTTATTTAATTTGAATTCTTACATTACATTCCAGTATTATTACTTGATTTGTTTCATTGATCCAATAAGGACACTTTTGATAGTTAATGTATTTCCTTTGATGTTACATCTTGCATAGTGCAAGCAATGCTGTTTGCAGCGCGTTCGATTTTTTTTATAATAAAGGGAAAATTGATACTATTCCTTGTCATCGAACATTTATTTTGTAATGTAATTTGTAAGAGTGCGTTGTTAACATGACCTTCAACTTTCATATTTGCTAATCGTCGGACCTGAAATGTTTTGAAAATTTTACTAAAATTAGCGTAGTGCAACGAAGTACGTATATATTTTCAGCTTTAGTTTGGTTAGAACATTAAAGTTGTGCCCAGCTATATTTAAAGTTCAGTACATGTAACGGATTCAAGGCGAATTTTAATAGTCCATTATACCCGTTTTACAGATTATAACTATGCTTTCACAATGGGATTAATGGAGCAATGCCATTTATCGACAGCAACATTTCAGACTAAATCCCAACGTATGAGTTAGTATTTAAACTCCTTTACACACCTAAACCATTACACAACTTAAATGCAAATACCCTTTTACTCAGCATATGTCCCTTAAAGAATATAACGACGAATTAAAACATACCATTCCATTTCTTAGTAATTGCTCTCAATTAAGTTCAAATACTATAGCTGCTATCAGGGTAAGTCTGCTCGCTAGTCTACCTTCGTTTGAGTATTCATTTACTCCTCTCCAGGAGTTAGGCACAAGGCCAGTTTTTATCTTACTTCCACAAGTAAGATGTGACCCAAGGTCGGGTCGGAAAAGTGGGGTTTAAAAATTGCTTGAGCAGCCTCGTCGGCATTCTCCGGTAGAGGCGCCTCAGACAGTAAGCAATAATCTTACTCCTCCCCAAAGAGGGGAAGCAACGCCTGGGAAAGTGGATGTTCCAGAACTGCACAGGACAGACCCATTGACCGGCGTAAATCAAGACCCGAAGGCCAAGACAACACCAGTATGGGGTGTAGTATCTATCAGGACAGATACTACACTTAGATCTTAGCCAAAAGGCCGTTTGGGTAGCTTATCACATGGGTGTCTCCTCGCTTGGGTTACGTACCAAAACTACAAGTCCTGCTTATATTTTTGAGGCTAAAAGTGAATTTGGTAATGTTTACCTGCCACGCACATCGGCACAATTAAACAACATTTATTCCTCCTTCAAAATCAAGCTGCTCCAAGACAGTAAATGTGGATGAATGCACAATAAGTAATGATCATCGCGTAGGCATTCCCCAGTGAAGGCGCCTCAAATCATCAGTCAGAATTAGATGATATCTTTGAGGACGTACCCCAAAACGGACAAGACAAGATGATGTACTTTGACTTGTGCCGAAATTCATCTGCATCTTGTCAAACTTCGAAATCCTTTTGTCTTATATGGGATTCTGCAGGGGATTTCGAACAAGTCTTTACTTGACCCACAGGAGTAGCATGCTCACGTTCCGTCAGCTATGACCGAGTAGTATTAATTTTTAATTGTATTCATTGTTTCGCCCACATGAGAGTTGAACCTTCACCCCTTGAAGACTCAAACTTTGAACGGATTATCATTTTATTAGTTTATCCGTTGCTGCACGTTTTTTTTTTCGCGGTTAGTCCTGATGAGACAAGCACAAGTCATAACCGTAGATTTAATAAAGGGTCCCGTTCGAAATACCGTACATATTCCCGAGCTCGACAGAAAAATTCTCGAATTCGACAAGATCAAGCTGAAGAAAATCGGATGTTACATCGGACAACACGTTGAGAATAACAACCGAGATAGGAAAAGTGGTTCGTATAATCGAAATATCAATCCTCATCAATAAAATCCCGAAACAAAATAATTCAATGATTATATAACGTTATGCCATATGGTAAGAACATAAAAAGAATTGGATCGTTGCCTTTTCTCATGAAAACATGAAATAAAGCGAGATATGACGAACGTTGCTAGCTGAAAGCCAAACTACTGTTCTCATCTCAGTTTTTATTCTAAAAATACGACGTGCGCTATAACCGATTCGGGAGTTGAGAATTTTTACAACAATCTCTAGAATTATACTGAAAATAAAACTAAATCCCTTATTGAAACAACAGATGTAAAGTGTGCACGTACTCCCGGCGAAGCCCGAGTTACAAAATGTTGATATTCTAAATTATATTCCCCTATAGTAATGATTAAAGGATTCAATCTCTAGAGGACTTTCATTTACAAGTTATTAATGATAAAGTTGATTTATTTTGCCACGGGATATGATAAAGCTTTTAGTTCAAAATTCCGTATACGTCCACGAGTTTGAAATGAATATGTCCAAGTTAAAAAAAATTGCAACTGAAGAAAGCTGAGGTTATATTGGCCGAAATGGTGTAACCGATATCAGAATAGTAATCATGATGACTGAAACCACAACAATTATTATTCCTCATTCAAAAAACTACAACACGGAATATCTAAATAGCCTAGTAATACTAAGTCGTTGAATTACATCTTTTTTTTACAAAAGAAGCGTCACAATCAACTATATAACCAAGAGATGGACAGCGAACATTGTTATATAGACATACTTGTTACATGAATTATTTTCATTAATACGAACACTGTAAATAGTCATCATTCATTAAAGAAAACTGTTTTCTTTTCATCGTGTTAATATAAATACATCATTCTGATGTCAAGACAATAAAGTGGCCAATGGCGTGCAAGTAAGTATTAAAGTTGTTCCATAGAATATTTTATAGCGTTGGCATGATCACACAAACATCTATACGTTTCATTTGTTCTAGAATTTGCTGCCAGATTTCTGTAGGGATTTACTGAACAAAGGAATAAATATTAGTGCTTCACACGTCATGTCTTCTGGAGATCCAAGACTCGAATACATTCGATTGAAAAACCAAAGACAAACTTA
>OY744540.1:29108144-29110948 GCA_963556195.1 Sepiola atlantica | reverse complement strand
TATATATATATAATATATATATATATATAATATATATATATACATATATATATATATTATAAATATATATATATATATATATTATAAATATATATATATATATATATTATACATATATATATATATTATAAATATATATATATATATATATATTATACATATATATATATATTATAAATATATATATATATATATATTATACATATATATATATATTATAAATATATATATATATATATATTATAAATATATATATATTATACATATATATATATATTATAATATATATATATATATATTATAAATATATATATATATATATTATACATATATATATATATTATACATATATATATATATTATACATATATATATATATATTATACATATATATATATATTATACATATATATATATTATACATATATATATATATTATACATATATATATATATTATACATATATATATATATATATATTATACATATATATATATATTATACATATATATATATATATTATACATATATATATATATTATACATATATATATATTATACATATATATATATATTATACATATATATATATTATACATATATATATATATATTATACATATATATATATATTATACATATATATATATATATATATATATTATACATATATATATATATTATACATATATATATATATATATTATACATATATATATATATTATACATATATATATATTATACATATATATATATATATTATACATATATATATATTATACATATATATATATATATATTATACATATATATATATATATTATACATATATATATATATATTATACATATATATATATATTATACATATATATATATATTATACATATATATATATATATATTATACATATATATATATTATACATATATATATTATACATATATATATTATACATATATATATTATACATATATATATATAATATATATATACAGGGTGTTTCAAAAGTCTTGGGAACATAACGATTTTTAATAACTCAAAAACTATTATGAGTTGGAAAATGAAATTGGTACCGTAGGAAAGGTTAAAGTTTCAAGGTTCGTGGGGACTCTTCAAAGTTGCTCAATATGAGCACCATTCGTCACACGGCAGACATCTAGTCGATAGTCCATTTCCTGCCAAACGCGTTCCAGCATCTTGACGTCAATGGTTCCCACAACTGCCGTTACTCGAGCCTTTAGTTCGTCAATATCGTTTGGAAGGGGCGGCACATAGACTTGTTGCTTGACAAAGCCCCAAAGGAAAAAGTCACACGGGGTAAGATCTGGACGCCCTAGGAGGCCAGGGCATGAGAACGTCATCACCTCGCCCAGATCTCCCAATCCATCTACCAGGCAGCCTTGTGTTAAGAAACTGCCTTACTCTAAGACTCCAGTGTGGTGGTGCACCATCTTGTTGAAAAATGAAGTCATCAGATTCTGCTAGTTCCAACTGAGCCATTAACCAGTCTTCCAGCATGTTGAGATAGGATTCACCAGTGATAGTTGCCTCTTCAAAGAAGAACGGTCCATAGACACCTTTCTTAGAAATTGCACAAAACACGTTCACTTTTGGTGAATCTCGCTCGTGCTCAAGAAGTTCATGAGGATTCTCAGTACCCCATATGCGAGTGTTATGCTTGTTAACTTTGCCATTCAGATGGAAGGTCGCCTCATCGCTAAAAACAAGCCGGTCATCAAAGCCGTTATCTTCCAACTTCTCTTGCATTGCAATGCAAAAGTCACGGCGAAGTGGCTTATCAGTGTCCTTCAACTTTTGGACCAACTTGAGCTTGTAAGGTACCATTTGCAGTCGTTTCCTTAAGACACGCCAGACAGTTGCTGGAGCAAGCTGAAGTTCCCTGCTGGCTCTTCTCACTGATTTACGGGGGCTCCGCTGAAAGGCTGTCTGAACTTGCTCAACTGCATCTTCTGAAGTTGAAGGGCGACCTGTTCGCTTACTTGGGCACAAACACCCATCTTTCACAAATTTAGCATGCCATCTGACAATGGATTTCCTTTCAGGGGCTTCTTTTTTAAATTTCCTGCTAAATGCACGCTGAACACATGTCCACGATTCAGTCTTTGCAAATTGGAGGACGCAAAATGCCTTGTCTTGTTTAGAGAACGCCATTACTGCACCTGGAAAGATAACACGAAAATCATTAGTATGACCAAAAACTGGATTAAGCAAGCTTTAAAATGGCACCAGTTTCATTTTTCTACCTGGAATAGTTCATGAGATATACGCATTTGTAATGTTCCCAAGACTTTTGAAACACCCTGTATATTATACATATATATATAATATATATATATATATAATATATATATATATGTATAATATATATATATATGTATAATATATATATATATATAATATATCTATTAATAATGGAGTTTATGTATCTGTCTGTCTGTCTGAAGCCGAAACTCCAGTATGACTATTTTACTGAAATTAATCTTTTTGAATTTTTTTATATCCTGTCACTAAAAGTCGCTTAGACACCAGATGGGTTTTGCCATTTACATAAGTCATTCCTTTAAACCTTCAATTAAATTAATATTTACAAATATACACTTATAACTGCTATTATCAAATTTACATATGTATTTACAATATTTTCCGATAAGGTTATATTAACAAACCTTATTCATACAATTAATTAAAGCCATTTTCATCATAACCGGCGTGTTTTCTAAACCATTTCAACTCGAGTACTGTTACAATTGCAAAGTCATTGGCTGTTTAATCAGTGGTGTC
>OY744540.1:29095644-29100644 GCA_963556195.1 Sepiola atlantica | reverse complement strand
CATCTAAGTCCCCTGGTTCTAGCCAGGTATTAAAGACGCTACATGTCGCCGATATTTTTCTCACTCTCTGTATATTCACGGAAAACAATTATATTGATTCATTAACAGAAAATTAGTATATTGATTGAAATTAAATTCATAACAAGCATTGTGTTATCAGGGACTGCGTTAGTTGTGCATGTCATACTGGAGGTGGATTACAACATCACAGGTTGCGTTAGATTGTTGTCGGCTCTAAACTACCAATTTCCTTATGTCAAACTTCGTGTTCCCTTATCTAAGTACCAATTCTATACAATAACGGTGAAAAAATGACATCTAAACATCGTCAAGCAGTTCTAAACCTTTTCATTTATACTAATTACATTTCTTAAAAAATCGGTTGAGGTATATTTTAAAATATTTAATATTAGTAATATTAAACGTAGATGAGAATAACATTTTAAGTTAACTTCGTTTCGCTACATTTCAGTAATACCTGTATTGAGGGCAATATAGATTAAAAAAATGTAAGACATCAATATATCATATTTTCCAATTGATTTCATTATCTAAGTGTAGCTATGCAATCTACTCTTTTTCACCACACGTGACTTACTCGTGTTGGGTTGAGATAAACACGAAATATATATATATATGGTTCTTCTATTATGTTTATTTTTTTAGTGCAAGAAAATCATAACTCCTACAGTTTTGTATTCATTTTCTATATTTGTTTATATATCTACAAAACGCACCCAAGGCGGGGTAACCTGCCAGTAATAACCGATTCGCCCATCTTATATGTCTGAGGTCAAGATTGAAATAAAGAGGATGCGCTTTTCTAAGTTATTGCATGTGACATCGCGGAAAAAAATTCATGACATCAAGTCTCGCACTCCCGCTATGCTTCGTTACATATCAATAGGTTTTGATTGTTAAGACGTATTTCTCGTTTGCCAGACACTTGTAAGTATTCACTGTACCAAGAGTTATGTTATCTAAAAGTTAGTTTGCTCTTGTTTAAGGAGAAAAATGAAGTTCAGAAATCTGACTAGTGTTACGTCTTGTTTGAGGAGTTTCGGAAATGGGTGCGTATGTACCGAACATTTTATGGATTTTTAAATATTTTCTTTTCATCTTATTAACTTCTATGTATTAGATCAGTCGATGATTTTCTTTTCACACACATAGCTTTCATAATTAATTGACTCTGATTTTAATTAACCAAATTATATAAAGATTCAAGATTGTATAGCCATTGTTAAGAGCGCTGGTACGTTTGCAAGAAATGCACTACATAGTTTCAGCATTTTCCTTTAACAAACAGTCTTGCAAGAGAATGAGGCGTAATCCTGTAAACATCGAGTACTTTACACACAAGTAAGGATCACAAATTATTATTGAGTAAGGATCCGTGTGTGTCTTTAAACAACTGCGCGCTTTAACTGTCCAATGAAGCCAGTCTACGTTTTCTGCCACAGTATAGCCTAGAAAAATGTAGTTCCTGTAAAAGTTTAATCTCCTCCAGATAAATATGGAAAATTATGTAAGCTGCTAATTAGTCACTCATTACAAATATCCGTACCAATAAAGTAGATAGACATTTGCTCAATAGTGTCGCATCAGTAAACAATATTCTAAAACATATCTAAGCTCTATGTTTATCAAATTTGAATTGTGTTTAAGAAAAAAAGGACATGTTTAACGTATTTATATATATATATATTTATTTAAATATATATATATTTATTTAAATATATATATATTTAAATATATATATATATTTATACATAACTTAATGGTAATTGGCGTTGCGTATTACTGCAGACATGTTTTTTTTTAGATTAGCTATATTTGTTATTTTATAATCTGTCAGGATTGAATAATATGTACAGTAGAGTTTACTTATACAGGAAGTTCCATTTTTGTCGTAATATCAGGTGCTGTTAATGTTTACTTTACAGCAGTACACATCGCATAGTGGCATTTACATGATTACGAAAAAATAAATATTAATTACATTATGTTGAGTTGCCGTCCCGATATTCTTGAGCTCATTCGTTTAACTTGAATTATTTGTCGAAATTTACTTCATCTGAAGATTTATCGTGGATTATTGTTTGTATTCAGATAATTTTACTCGTAGTAAAATGCGACATCATCGTTCTGTAACAGTAGCAATGGGCGAAACATTTCGTTACGCATTTTACTGATGAGGGATTTATTTGAATGTCGTCGGAAATTTTTTTTTCGCATCGGTTTTTAAACTCACACGCAGCTATTATGTAACTGTCGGCATGTTGGTTATTTCAAACGCACGTGGTCGTAGCTCAAATTTCCTCTGGTGAATTAGTACTCGTAATGGACGCTGAAAGAGTTCGAATGCTGCTTTACTTTATGAATACTGGCCAAACAAGTAAAGGGGGATAACTCGTAAATATCTACAGGGTTCAGTACAGGTTAAATGTTAAAAATATAAATGTCGACAAGAATTACATTTTAGAGAGTATATTTTTCATATTGGGTTGATTTCTTTTTGATGAATAATAAAGAAAAGATGATGTAACTCACTTATTTGTGTAACTTCCATAAGTGTTTTAAGCATGCCTTTTATCTTTCTTTGTTCCGTATCCAAGTGGAATACAACGTTGTTCAATCGTAGCAACTCTTTCAACAGTCTGAACGAATCAAACCAACTGTTCCAAATAAGTAAACTTTTTCAATAATCTTAAGTATGCACCCAAACGTGCCTAACCAGAACACTCAAGTATCTTAATGTGTCACCGTTATTTTACTTATAAGAGCCCCATCTCACTACTAAAATATGAACATTAGGGTTCCTAATCAGTATTTTTTCTCAACGGTTTGAACGTATCGATACACATTATTTGCTCTCTTTATAATATGAATGTATCAACACAATGTGGTTTAGTGTGAGCAGCAACTGAATAGTGTTTAACCTATGAACCAAAATGGACCCTATTGAAGCACCTTTTCAAAAAGGTGCTGATTATATAAACACAGTGTCGAATCATAAACATATCAGCAAAGGTAAACGCATTGATCTACAGTTTTCTAATCATATTTTCTTCCAAAATGTCATTAGTTTAATCTAGATGCATGTATATATTGCCTCACAATAATAGGGATACATGTATATGGGCAGATATTGGCTAAGCTACGCATGCCCATATCATCGCAAAAATACAAACGTAAAGCACGTAGGTATTGCCAGGTTATGTTGTTCACATCGTCTCCTCTCCCCTGCTTGTATTCAATGGAATCTTTTAAAATTACCTCCTTAAAAAGACAGTCAACATAAAGTATATTTAAATCTATTAAAACTTGTAATTATCTATGTTTTATTCAATAACATTTCAAAACAAGTTTTATAAGCAAATCGAACTTGTAGGTATTTTCAAACGCAACCTATAAAACAAGACTATGGAATGATCCTCTATCTGCAGCAAAAGTGGACTAGAAAACGCTTACGTTATAATATTTAATAATTTTACTAGAACCAAAACCAATAGTTATTCCATTATTTTTAATATAATAATACGTGTTGTCTCTTTTTTGTCACATTGATATTTATAAATAGCAATGCTTATTTGTATAAAACTCAGGGAAGTCATCTATATAAGCAAGCGAAAGTATCAAATTCTTCTTAAAATATTAATGTCGCGTGTTATGTAATCTATATACGACTAAATCTGTGGATCGTATTATCTTGCTTGTTGGCGTTGTTTATTCCCTTACGCGATTGAACACATCATTTTGTGATGTCATCTATCAACAAAGTTGGCGATACCCGTCCATAATTTATAATGCCACTGAAATAATATGCCATACATTCAAAGTAATGGGGGAACACTATAAACATTGGATGACGTCATACAATTATTGCGCAATCCGTCAATAGAAACCGAGTCGTTTTACCACGACTTTGTCGATATGTTACTCATTTGTATGTTTTCTTGTCTGTTATGACATCAGAAAGTATTACAAAATCCAGTAAGACGGAGTGATAGGGAGATGAAGAGAGAGCATTTATTGCGTCATATGAGATAACCGTGCAAAGGGGATGATGTCGAAAAAATGATGACATCATCCATCTAACACGTGATGCAGAAAAGGCTGAGTTCCTTTATAGTGCTTTATATAAACAACCCCCGACCGAAGGGTTTTCTTACTAAATTATGATATTTGTAAGTATTTAATAAGCTGTTCTTTTATAATTATGTTTATTTAAAACTTGAGAAGGAATGATTTAATTAATAACTAACTACCCGACATTGCCCGGTGTAAAAGTGTAACATATTCCTATTAAAACTTATGTCTCGTCGTGTCTTCTCCCTACTGGTGCATTCTCTTCCCCAGCCCATTCATTCTTTGAACATACGTTTTTATAGCTTATTGGAGTCCGTATTAAGCAAAAATAACTTTGAAAAATATTATGGTTACTTCTCTTTAGTTAGTACATAGGGATGACAAGAAAACCGACATCCCTGATATAATAGCCGGTGTTTTAGTGTCAAGCAATAGATACGCATTTTTAAATTAGTGATATTTATTCTGGGCAATGCTGATCAAGAAGTTACAAACTTTGGTGTTTGTGCTATAGTTTTAAGTTTTATGGACAAGTACTCACACCTGCAGAGAAGTGCCTCTTATATAATATATTTTATTTAATCCCAGACATTTAAACACCACACACACGTACCTGATACCGAATTATGTGATTCATGCAAACCAGGTTAACATAATTTATATTTACGATCATTGAAATTGTAATCAAATAATACAAAAAATAAAGTGTAAGAAAGCGAATCTATTTAATTTACACGATAGACACTGTTGCAATCCGTATATTAAACTGACCAGAGAAAACAATAAGAAAAAAAGGTATTGAATGTTGTTATACTAAAGAAGGACACAATGTTAACGCAAAAAAATCGCAATGCTAATTTTTTGCTTTCAAATCACTGTATTTATTTGACTGTAGTCAAAATCTCACA
>OY744540.1:28990644-29090644 GCA_963556195.1 Sepiola atlantica | reverse complement strand
TAACATCAGTATTGTCGTCCTATGTATACATTAAGGGTAAAGAGTCGTCCGCAATTTGTTCTATATTACTTATAAGCGCGTTATAGTTGACCCGATAACGTACAATTTGCATCTGGACAATATTCCGCTCTGCACGCATGTTTACAATTAGATAAGCGTACATATTTACATTCTTTTTAACTGTTATCTGCCACTACACTATATACATCTATTTGGATTTGTTTTAAGTTTTGAAGGAATATGCAGTAGTTTCTGTAAAAAAACTATATTTTTTTTTACATCTCCATGTCGTTAGTTAAGATGTGTAAATCTTTCTATGAGTCTTCTCACTGTTTTTGTTATAGAAGGCAAGTTTTCTCTATCACTGTAACATCGCCTTATGCCATTCCTGTAAACTATGTTGTGACTTTTGTCCGATGTTTGAAAAAGTGTATAAGTCTCAGAAATATTCTCCCAGAACTTGTTTTTACATTTTTTTTTGAATGGCTGTTTACACCTATTTATAACACTGTTCAATCTGCTGTGGCAAATATTAGTTTTCTCTTATTTTTAGTGAATACAATAAAACATCCCACTCTCACATCCGCATACTTTGTTTGAGAATAATTTCAGAGTTACTCTCAAATCATGTAAATATTATTGACCAATGAAGGTTTAATATCTTGCCAGCAGAAAACATTATCTTGTGCAATTACTCATCGCATGTTAAATGTTGCTTGACGAATTGAACAAGTCCAGATTTGTGGAAGAAATTCATGTTTGCTACGTGGAGTCTCTTAGATATTTTCCCAAGTAAGTTTGGCAATTTTATCTACGACCGAGGCATACTTAGCGTTGACCTCAGAATGAAGGTTAGTGTTGAGGTTAATGAAGGTCATGTTTTTCTCGCTCTATACTGTACTCGTTGGATGTATTCGCACACGTAATTCAAGTAAGTTTGTGTGCCAAAAAGGTACAAATTCTTATAGAAATAATTGTCGCCCCGGCAATTTGCCGAATAACTGTCAGCTGAATTACTTTCACTTTGCTACGATTGTGCAGCTTTGTTTGCTAACGTCGCTGTTATGATTTGCCATCTGATCGTCTGAACGTTAACGATTTTGTCTTCGTTGTTTTCCGGCAGTTTTCGTAAATTGACTCTACGTGGGCCTTTCATAGTATTAGTACCTAAATACGTCGTGTTATGTTAGTTTCTGTTGATTTATTTTCATTTGTTTGCATTATTTCTATTCATAATTTCTATTGAAGTAATTAATGAATTAAAAAAAAAGTAAATATTTCATACCTGAGATGTTTTTCCGCTCAATTTTATTTGATTAGCTTTGAACGAAACGTTAAGTACACTTACGCACATGTATTTGGTATACTTTATAATGTAATACAAATTTCGTTATGAAAGTATATAGAAAGGAACATGTTCAATTTGAAATATAAAACAATGTTATGTTACTTATTTCTACGGGTTTATGATTATTTTTTTTGGATTATTTAAAAAAAAAAATTGTTTACCTAAATATACAAGTGTTCACACATAACACGAAGTCATAAAAATACTTATGATATTGATAACAATGCAAATACAAATAATAATACTCCTAATACTAATAATGATTCTACTAATAATGATACTACTAATAATGATAATACTAATAATGCAAATACCAATAATGCAAATAATAATACTCCTAATAATAATAATAATACTAATAAGGATACAAAAATACTCCGAATAATAATAATTAGAATGATAATACTAATAATGATACAATACTACTACAAATAATAATAATGATACTACTACTAATAATACTACTAATACTACTAATAATAATACTAATGATGATAATGATGATAATAATAATAATGATACTAATTCATCGAAATAAGATAGATAGTACTGGAAATCTGGTAAGGCTTTGTGTCACTCAGATTTCAGGAGTCACAACCTGTTATTATCAGTGAACACTCACTGACGATGACTCCTCGTGAGTGCAAATGCTGTGATGATGATTAGCATGATCATGGTCATGATATGAATAATACAAAAATATAGAAAAAACACTACCACATGGAATCGAAATTGTAGAAAATGTCATAACTGCCCTCTAACTGTAAAATGAAAATTAGTGATCGCTCCAGCCTAAGCCGATACAAAACAATCGTTAATGAATTAAAGTTAAATAACCGAAAATGGATAGGCCTAATCAGACCTCCACTGAAAGAATGCTTACAGTACCGGGATCTTGGGATGGTTTATTGCCATCCAAATTCCAGAAAAGACTAATGGTTGTTGCCACCGGGAAGTCAATAACAATCGAGTGTGGCAAGAATGGAAAGTCATTTGCAATGGTTATCGAAAGAGGTGATGCGCACTGGACATCTTAACTATGAGTCAATGGGACACAACATGGTATTCATCAGTGAGCAATCACTGCTGATAGCGTGTGTGAGAACTCCTAGTGAGTTGATAATGAAAATAATAATGCTACTAATAGTATTACTACTACTATAAATAATAATATCACTACTAATAATACTTCTAATAAAAACAACATTGTAGGAACGCTAGGAAAATGCATAACTCATGGAAAATAGACTATGAGAAATTGAAACCAGAGCTTCGATGGCACGATACAACGCAATGACCGGATAAAACAGCTGAAGTATTAAGAGACCCCTTACCGGGCAACAAACTAACATGACAAAGTAATACCGAAAAAGAACAAGTGACTTGCAATATAAACAGGACGCAGATATAGAAAGGGCATAAAATGAACACAAGGAAAACAAAAATGGCCGAAAGTCTACCCCCCTACACGTAAAAAAAAAATAATGGCACCAGTCAAGGTTAGATTCACACTAAATACTCATGAACAAGCAAAACAAGAGGAAGACGGATCAGAGATTAAAAAAAAATCATGACCGACGGATCATACTGAAATCTGGGGGAGGATAGCAACTAACATTCTAGTGACATCCGATAGGCGTTATCAGCGATTATGCAATGGTAAACGGGTATTGCAAAAGGTAACGAGTTTCAACGCTTATAAAAAGAAGAAATTGCTGAAAATCTGTGGAACTGATATTTGAAAAGAGGAAATAGAAAGAAAGGGAATGGAGGAGATAGAGACAAACAGAATTCATGATTAATTTTTTTAAAGAAAATTATTCAACAGCTAAGAGGAATTGGTCCAAGGGGAATTGATTCGAGACAGAAATAAAGGGAATTTTTATTTTGCGGATATTGTTTAATATAATTGTATTAGATTGTTTATAAAAAAGAGTTCTCAATATGGGTGGTAGATCTAATGTAGACATAAGTTTGGATACGGACCAAAGAAAGTATGTTTGCTTACGTAGTATGCTTTTAAACAATATGCAAAATGAGTTGTACGCCAATGGTGCCATTAGATGCATAATAATAGCTACTTTTAATATTTGAGTTGTTCCCTTTATTTAGATGAACATGAAATGAAAAAGCAACAACTGAAAACTGCATTTTTTTATTAATAACAAACCGACGCAAACCCCGCATGCGCCACGAGAAAAGATGGTGTACTGCACGTAGATAAAGAGACAACAATGCAACAGAACCATAGAATATATTGTCATACTATAAAGACAGTATGGCATCGCCACGTTCAACTATCTGTGAGTAAATAGCAATTTTTCTTCAATTGTATGTATCCAATGATATATTGATAATTGATGCTTAAAATCCCTCAGAATACTATTATTTGCCTTAAAAAAACAATAGGTCACGAGATAATGTGTGAGAGAAAAAGATAGAGAAAGAAAGAGACAAAGAGAAAGTAATAGAGATAGAAGGAGAGAGGCAGAGATCGACAATAGCGTCACATTTCCCGAACCAAGTATCTAACCTGGGATTACATTTAAAAAAAAAACATGTATTGCATGGCATCGCTTGTTTTAATTTGTAACAAACGGAGTCACCAGTACAGAAGAAATCAGACTGAATTGTAAATAAACATTCGTGAATTTATTTTAATCAGAAATATCTGCCGACTGAGAATAATAGAATGCTGTTTATTTTGTCGCATTAAATGTATTAGATAATTGGATTAGCCAGAATACACGACGAAGCTAAACTTCCAAATGACTTTCTTTTAATAAATAGATTTTCGAAAATAGAAATAATTTAATTATTGTTGTTAGTTACTTCCATACACATTGATTCCGGCTGGACAAAGTATCCGGATTTCGGTGAAATAAATCAACACAAAAAATGCCGGTAGTCCAGACGAAGCGCAACTAAAAGTTTATTTGTGGTTCTTTATCATTTAATTACAAAGGTGAATTATTTTAATGAATTACAAATATGTGTTTTAAGAAAAGGTATACGATCAAAAAATATAAAACAATATAGTTTAAATTATAAAATGGCTTAAATTAATTTATATGAGAGCAGACCTGAATAATAAATAAAGAAATATATGTGTGTGTGTGTGTGTGTATATGTGTGTGTATGTATGTGTATGTATGTGTATGTGTGTGTGTGTATATGTGTGTGTATGTATGTGTATGTATGTGTATGTATGTGTGTGTGTGTGTGTGTGTGTCATACAGCGTTGCTGAATATACAATCTCAACGACTTACTGGAGCAATGCGAACACGTTCTGTGCGCGTTTCTCCGCTGTCTTTTTAAAATTCTTTCTCCAGCTTTTTCGTTTATTTGCTTTTGACACCTGAGGATTATTCGACGAATAATCGAAAACGTTCGTGAAACCTGTGACGATTTTTCTATATTATGTTTATACAAAAAAGATCAGAAATTTTTTTAAAAAATGTAAGTTTAATTAAACATACGAATTCTATTTTTTTTATTTACAACATTTGCATTAATGACAAAATGTTGCCTAAATATACAATATATATATATATATTTATATATATATGATTACTTTTAAATACATACTAATGTGAATAAAAATAATTGAATTAGTAAACCAAAAGCGAGAGCGCATAGGTGCATAAATAATATTGATGTTTCCTATGAGATTGGTTATGATTTCTATGAGATTGGTACGGTGCGGAGTTAAAATGAGCACACGCTGATCAACAGAATATCTTATCTCGACTGACATATGTGATCAAGTGCAATGCCACATTTTCGAGGTACGTTCTTGCCGCGGGACTGATTTTGCAAAACTTGTCTAATAATATATCGGAAACTCTTTGAATGGAATCCTGTATCCTCCCACAACACTTCAATGATTGTTGTCTTGCCTCGCGACACGGGAATTCCATTTGCACCTGACAAAATCCGCCTTAGATGCCGTCACGAATCAACAGTAAAGAGATACAGGTACGTGTAAGAAAGCAAATTAGTTCAAACCATACAGATTAGTTCAATTTCCTTGTTTAACTTTAAACATTATGCATTGTTCACTATATAATGTGTTTTTACATTCAATCTAGGAGTATCTATTTTTTTCATAAGTAATACACAATCTTGAAAAGTGTGTGTCGTTTTGTTTTTGATGTTAAGCTATGGTTAGATTGTAAACTCATCTTGTCTTATTCGAACATAATGTACAAAGGCAATTAAGACAACATCTTAAATGTACCCACTCCTCTAGCTTTCGTGACGTCACCAGTTCGGTTGTTCCGGGTTCGGTTGGTAACCCGGTACTGCTCGGGAGAAGTTGCCGTTCTGATTAAGATTATCGATGTTAAAACGCCTGGTCCAGCGACTACTCACTCCCACGTTGTGTTTGTTTAGATCAGTGAGTAATTAACCGGGTTGGGTCAGCAACCTTGTCTCGCTGTCAAGGAAATAATTCATTCCAAACAACTGTTCCGCTTGAAATTACTAAGTCCGTAACGACTTTGTCTGTTTGGTTTTCTTAGAAGAAGAATTATTAAAACAAAATTAAAAATAATGTACACTGGTTTGTTTACAAAGCGGGACCGTTCTGTAATATCAAAGTTTAACTCTGTAGGTTAGTCGAATCGACGGACGCTAATAATTTTAGGCGTCTGAATCGTTGTTAGTGAAAATCTGTTCTAAGTTCGGGACGAGAAAATAACATACACGAACTATTATGATGAGTTCGTTGATGAGAAATATAGAACAAGTTCTGACGTATCCGATTCTCCTTTTCCTGACTGCCGGCGTCAGTGGCCGACGGCTGCTCATTGACTGTGACTAAACCGTCTTTCATCGAGACATACTTCGCCTCTCCCCGGAGGTGGGGAAAGGTCACGATGGTATCCGATTTTATCCTGAGAACTAAATGTTATTGCGTTTATCCAGAGCACTTAAAAGTAATTTCGACCCAGCTGAGAAATATCAGGACTGCCACTGAAGACCAATTGACCCAATTCGAGACTTAACACTTGACCGTCATTCCTAACTTCCGCAGAGTTCAGCTGTCACTCTCATATCGACTTGAGAAGTTAATTCCATCTTTTTTCTTTATCTTTTGATGAGACCATAAATTAACAATTAGTTGTCTTGCTCTCATCACTATTTTTAAGATGTATCTGTCTATTCATACTATCGCAGTAATACTCTACAGACTTTCGTAGGTTCACGATCTACTCATACCGGCGCTGCACGAAACTGTCACACAGATATGTATAACATTCTATTATGTACTTCTGTAAATACACAAAGTTTTAAATATTCCATCTTCGTGTCTTATTGGTCAATTAAGTTCACAATAATAAGACACTCCTTTATTAATAGCATTTTGTACGTAATATATAAGACAGCTCGGTGTAACGAGGCAATGTATCTATTCGTTTTTGAATTATCGTCAAGAAGAGGTAGACCTGTATCTGCACGGAAGTGACATGATTTACTCGACTTCCGTTTCTGGAGTCACCTCTGACACTTAAGTGTCATTCAAACGTTACCATTCAAAGTTTCAGACTCGTTTATGTGCCATTTTTCTCTAACTAAATTGTATCTCTTTTCCATTTCAGCTATTGGGGAGCTATTACTACTAATCTTTACCTGTCGCTTTTTGTCAATATAGAACTACGGTACAGTAGACTGTTAGATAGCGTTACAGGTATCAGCCATAGACGGACACTTGCTACAATTGGCATGCTATCAGCAGATATAGGAGGAGGGATAGTGGTACCCAGCTTATAAAATAAGAGCATGGTTTAAAAAAAACTACAGTGATAGTGATGAACGTGATTGATAAACATTTTATTACGGTTAATTTAAATATATATTATTTTTGAATGAATATTCTCCTTACAATTTTTAAAAGGAATGTGTTTATTTCTCGGGATAAATGACTTGGAAGATGTACTACGTAAATGCAATTAACTCTGTATTTAAAAATATATATATTTACCCCCAAACAAGGCAGGACGCCACTGTAGACGTACACGGCTACTTAGAATTAGGGAGTAGGTTCAGGGTGTCATTCTAAGTTAGGAGCTGTGCAACGAAATGTCTGTTTACATTAGTTTTCAGCCTCTGCATGTCCGTACTGTTGGAGAAACAGGGGGCAGGGAGGGAGTTCCAGAAGCCAGCTGCACGAAGAAAAAAAGCTATTGGAGTATAAGGCTATCCGGCATATGGAGGCATCCACAGTGAATGGATGGGATTTAGCTGTTTGTCGAGTTGGTCTAGTGAATTCACGTCGAGGGGGCACCAGAGTAGCTAGTTCATCGAAAAATAATCCATTCAAATACTTGTAAAACAAGCACAAGGATGCTACATTGCGGCGATGGGACAGGAGCTGGAGCCTGGTTGATAGTGATTTACCTATTAGGTTGGCGACTCTTTTTGGACCTTGTCAAGGAGGGAGATACTAGTAGATAATGATCCAGCCCAGATGTGGCAACACAACCAAATGCATGGGTCGATAGTGGCGTTGTAGAGATACAGGATGATGTAAAGTGTGAGGAGTTTACTAGCACGGTAAAGGAATTATTAATTCTTTAAAAAAAATCAACGTGGAAGTAAAAGCTCACGTGTAGATGTTCATGTCACACTCTTTGTATTGTTTTTTGTTTTAGTAAACGTTTTGAAATATGTCTTCTTCGAGATTCACATTTCAAGATTTGATTTAATCTAAATTATATAATATATGTACATGCACTGGAAATTTTTATTAGAGATATGTTATTGACTGAAAAAGAAGGCATAGTTACAACCTCAAAATTAAAGCGAACAACCCAATAAAGCGACACTGCAATACATAATATAATATATTTAATGATTATTAATGAAATATATGTGTAAAGAAGATATCTCACTTTCAGTGTTAGTGTTTGAAGTACATCTAGAAGGTGAACTGTCCGACACTTTTACACGGTGAAAGCAAGTATTGACTTGGATAAAATAAGTCGATCAATTCACAGTATCGGAAATTAAATGGTATTTTATTCATGACACCGATAAATTAATTGGAAACACGAATAACGAAATAAATATGTTGACGTAGATTATTTTCTATAAGCCTATTCAGGTAAAAAAAAAGTAGGAAACATTTCACGTACTTATAACGATTCTATAATAGTCGTTACCTATTAGGCTGTATGCGTTGAATTTAATTTGTTAGAAACTCTGTAGATAGTAACTTCAGTGATGTTCTCTATCTCTCTCTGTATATTTAATTATATATATATATATATATATATATATATATATATATATATATATATATATACATACAATATATAAGGTAAATACAGCAAAATATATAAAAGCAATATATTTAATTAGTGAACAGCTGGATAAAAATGAAGCTCAATATACTGGATAGAGCATTAATATCAATAGATGAAGCGAAATACTGTTATCTACTGCATAAATATCAAACAAATTTCCCGCCTGGATAACTTTTTTCGTTTTTGGACCACAATTCATCACTTGAATTATTTTTTAATCAACCTATTTGATATCTTTCCTGGAGCTACTTTGAACTTTTTGACTTGAATGAACTGTATAAGTTTACAAAAAAGTATGTTTCGAGGCGATATATTTGATGTTTTATATTCCATTCATGTATTTATATATATATATATATTTTATATATATTTTTTATATATTTTCAAAGTTTAATTGATATTACCTGCAGTAATGGCATTGCGGTAATGGTCCTCTGAGGAGAAGATTTTCTTTGAAAACACATGAGATAAGGACTTTAAAGTACCTAGCCTGAACATTGAACTGTAATAAAATTCGATTCGCACCTTATTTTATTCGTTCACTTCATCTATTGCTATATATATATATATATATATATATATATATATACAGGGTGGGCCAAAATAAGGGTCCTATCTTTAAATTTGAATAACTTCAATTTGAATAACTTCCACAAAATAAAAGTTAAACTCACCAAACTTTATGTGTGTGTAGACTGACCCTTCCGAGATTTTTTGAAATAAACAAAACAAATTTTAGCCGAAAAACACTTCTTAAAACTTACAAAAACTAAAGTATTGTTTTTTACACTGTTTTGAGTTTTTTAAGCAAAAATAATGTTTTCTAAATGAGGGTACGTTCCTTAGGGCTAATACGGCTCATGCTTGCTTCGGAAGGGGTCCTTTACTTATTCTGAAAAAAAAAAAAAAAAAAAAAAAAAAATCAATAAATAAAAAAGTTATGCATTTTTAAAAATAGGACCCTTATTTTTGCCCACCCTGTATATCATACTTCTACTTGCCCTTTGAATATATTTCATCAACTAAAATTTCGTAAGTTGATAAACACTCATCTACCTGTTTGCTTCTTCATTACTATAAATTTGATAAACGTTCATCTACATTGTTACATACTCAGATTAACACTCATCTGCTGGCTTCTTCATAACTACACACATTAATATTTTTTTGCCACGAGACAAATCATTAATTTTCTTTTTATTCTTTCCAATAATTTGTTGGAACAATGTGCATGATTCATCTATATTTACAAGTGTTTATACTCTCATTTACGAAAGACATCATCGTTTAATTGTAATTATTTTAGTATTATTTAAAAAATATATTTTAAGATGATTATTTCGAAAATACTCTTATTACTTTCTGAAAAAATAATATTTTCTTTGAAAAACACAGAATTCAAATTACATATAGTCACTTCTGATTTGTTGTTAAATGTTATGAAAGTATGACAACAAATATGAAATTACATATATATAATTCATGCTTATCTTTACTCCGTTTAAAGCATAATTATGTCCTGTTCCCAATACCAAGAATACATTTATTACTGATATTTTATCATAGATTTCAAAATATCTTTATAACATACTATTTTATATTATCTTTGATATGTATTTAAAGAAGTGAGGCTACACATACATAAAACAAACCCTTTTTTAATTGTTTATTATTCATTTTTATAACCCGTTTAGATCCTCTTGGCTCTCTTCAGGTATTACTTTCGTTTTTCCAGAATCGCTTTTCTGCGAATGCGTGCATGTGTGTGTTCTTATTCTTTACTTCTCTGGGTCAAAGCTGTGTCGTTTTTGAGCACGCGTGCATGTTTCTGACTTTTTGCTTTGTGGGTCATATTCGGGTGTGTTGTTTGAGTTAATTTCAGTCGATTTCTCGGATTAAAGACAGGAGTTAAGCCAGGTTTTTTTACCTCGCCTAATAAACCGGTATCGTCCGGGCCTTCGCGTCTGGATTTACGCCGGTCTATTGTGTGTCGGTCCTGTACAGTTCTAGGAGGTGCACTCTCCCAGGCTTTGCCTCCCCTCTTTTGGTAGGTGTAAGTTTATTGCTTACTGTCTGAGGCGCCCCTAGCGGGCTATGCCGACGGAGCTGCCCAGGCGATGTTTAAACAGCCAGAGTGCTCAAATTCTCGAGCACTGGTTCTTTCCCACTTTCCCGACATTGTGTCACATCTTACTTTGAAAGAGGACGATAAATAGAGACAGAAGCGCCCTTAAAATTTACAAGTGTTGTCTATTTTTTTAGTGTTCCCGACTTGTATGTGTATGTGCGTTGAATGTATTTGTATTTAAGTACGTGTGTTAGTTCTGGTTAATGTACGTGTTTTATGTATATGTTTTATGTAGGCGGATGCATATATGCGTATGTGTGTGTATGAGTGCTTGTCTATACACGCCCCAACACATACGCACCCACATGCATATATACATATATATACATATATATATAAATAAATAGATAAAAAGAGAGAGAGAGAGTGAAGGAGAGAGAGTGAAGGAGAGAGAGAGAGAGTGAAGGAGAGAGAGAGTGAAGGAGAGAGAGAGAGAGTGAAGGAGAGAGAGAGAGAGAGAAGGAGAGAGAGAGAGAGAGAGAGAAGGAGAGAGAGAGAAGGAGAGAGAGAGAGAGAGTGAAGGAGAGAGAGAGAGAGAGAGTGAAGGAGAGAGAGAGAGAGAGAGAGTGAAGGAGAGAGAGAGAGAGAGAGTGAAGGAGAGAGAGAGAGAGAGAGTGAAGGAGAGAGAGAGAGTGAAGGAGAGAGAGAGAGAGAGTGAAGGAGAGAGAGAGAGAGAGTGAAGGAGAGAGAGAGAGAGAGTGAAGGAGAGAGAGAGAGAGTGAAGGAGAGAGAGAGAAGGAGAGAGAGAGAGAGAAGGAGAGAGAGAGAGAGAAGGAGAGAGAGAGAGAGAAGGTGAGAGAGAGAGAGAGAAGGAGAGAGAGAGAGAGAGGGAGAGATACTGTTTGCCCGTATCACATCGGTTTAGTGCGGCTAGACTTGCATCTGCATCAACCGGATTCGAACTTAAGGCCATCTACTTGATAAGCGGTGAATTTGACTAATCGGCTACGGGCGAACGTTGTTAGCAAGTGACACTTCAACGATTAATATACATACTGCCAAGTATGAAAATATATCAATGGCATAAAAGCAATTCTATGAATCGTACCAGCGTCTAATTTAAATAGAAAGCTACGCATGTACAAATAACATGATATCACTTAAGATAGAGATTTACATCAATAATATCCATTATTTGTTATCTATGTCTCGATAGAGAGAGAGAGAGAGAGGGGAAGAGAAGGTAAGAAGAAGAGAACTTAATATGTGAGTGATATTATCAATGTTCATATTAATGTCACATACATTTTTTAATCGATGATTGCATATATTATTGAATATAACATTGTCTGACCATCTAATTTGTGCTTAATGAGACTTATTAGAAATGTATTTGATGAATACGTTACGTGAGACTAAATTATTGGCCGAATGTATGCCTGTAGGGAATTTCCAAATAAGGCAAGTTCGAAATGAGACGTGGCCACCGAGAGTTACTACAGGCCGGTTGGCTAGAAAATGACGTCACTGCATTGCGTGTCAAAACAAGGACCGTCGTAATGACAATAAGAAGGCATTTCGACTTCTCTATTCACTAAATAATCCATCAAAATTCAGGAAATCAACCAATTTTAATGAAATTTTCAGGATGTATTAATTAATGATCACAGAATATAATAAATCCATTACTTTATTATAAAGCTTGGTGCAAATGTATTATTTCTTGTAAACAAAAAACACCTTTACTAAAGTTATTCAAAATATCAAAACATGTTGAACATACGATATTGTAAATATTTAAAACAAAGCATTAGAAAACTTTAAAAATTGCATGTAAAAAAGAAAAGAAAAGAACACGATTCGATTCATCTTGAAACTGATCTTTATCCAATATAAATTTAAAGAAAATAATAATTCACGATCAAATACTTCAAAAAACTGAATTATGAATTACCATTATTTAAACTTCTAACCCAATCAACCGTAAGTAATTCAGACTTTGAAATTTGTTTAAAAATTATACAAAAAAAAAGTTCAATGTTAACTGTCTGTTTAATAATGGAATCACCAACTTCTATCTTGTTATTAAGAGACAGGTACGTGCAAAATCAAAGGCCGATCCCCAAAATGTAAAAACATTTTGACCCTCCCTTCACTTAAAAATTCACCAAAATTCAGGAAATCAACCAATTTTAATGAAATTTTCAATATTTATTAATAAACAAGCACAGGAGATATAGTGAAACATTTAAAAAAAATCTTAGTGAAAATGTATTATTTTTTTTAAACAAAATACACCTTTACTGAACGTATATTTTTATATATATAAAAAAAATCCATGATTTTTTAAAATGAAAATAAGATCTGTATATGTTTAAAATATTTTTTTAAAAAAACTATTTCGTATATATTACGGAAAATGCTCCTACACTCTTGTTAATAAAATCAGTATAACTCGAAGAATTAACGATATTATCATTGAATAAAGCATTGTTTAATTAATATTTTTTGTGAAAATTTTGATTAAATATGATGTTATTTAATTTATTTAATCTACAAAAGTAGAGAAAAGATAAACTATGCTACACTTAAGACATCGAAAAAAAGTAATAAAAAAAAAATGGAACACTACTTTTTTTATCAAATAATGAATAAGTAATTCAGACTTGATTTTTTATATAATTAAAAAAAATTCAAACTTACTACACTATATTTAGTCGGTGTAAACATTATTACGTGTATCTATATTTGCAGTAATTATTTCTCTTTTGGAAATCCAAACATATGCAGTAGGCATTTTAACTTTGTGAATTATGAAATGAAATTTTTAAAAGCGCGAAATTATTTTAAAATTGGTTGATTTCCTGAATTTTTATTCCATTATTAAACAAACAGTTAACATTGAACTTTTTTTTGTATAATTTTTAAACAAATTTCAAAGTCTGAATTACTTACGGTTGATTGGGTTAGAAGTTTAAATAATGGTAATTCATAATTCAGTTTTTTGAAGTATTTGATCGTGAATTATTATTTTCTTTAAATTTATATTGGATAAAGATCAGTTTCAAGATGAATCGAATCGTGTTCTTTTCTTTTCTTTTTTACATGCAATTTTTAAAGTTTTCTAATGCTTTGTTTTAAATATTTACAATATCGTATGTTCAACATGTTTTGATATTTTGAATAACTTTAGTAAAGGTGTTTTTTGTTTACAAGAAATAATACATTTGCACCAAGCTTTATAATAAAGTAATGGATTTATTATATTCCGTGATAATTAATTAATAAATCCTGAAAATTTCATTAAAATTGGTTGATTTCCTGAATTTTGATGGATTATTTAGTGAATGGAGAAGTCGAAATGCCTTCTTATTGTTATTACTACGGTCCTTGTTTTGACACGGAAGTCAGTGACGTCAGAGGGGGGCAGGAAGTTAGTTGCTTGGCCTGTAGTAACTCTCGGTGGCCACGAATGAGAGCAGTATTCGGCTGAAATGCTTTGTCACGCTACCTCGCCTCAGTATAAAAGACAAAAGCAATAAACCAACAATACGAGACATTAATAATATAAAGCTTTTATAAATATTTAACTATACATAAATACACATAAAATATTGGAACAAGTATCATACATGTTCGGTCATCAAATCGTTTGTAATACTCAAGTTGTCCGGCTATTTGAGCTGATGTATACTCTAAATGTAAGTACGTTTGTAAATTGCCGTATATTAAGAACCTTATTTGCGACGGCGATATTCATTTAAGCTATAACCAAAAACAGTTGCGATCAAAAACTCATCTGAAATGATCACTTGAATCTATTTTTAAATTTAGCTGTAACATTTTGACTGTAGGAGATTCGATCTATATAGTTTGATATGAGGTGATACGAGAAATACCTTTAAAATCATCGCGGATCTGAATAAAGCGAGTTGATCTGCTGGGAGTACCATGGTAAAAACTTCCGTTATGTCAAGTTTTTTTTTTGTAAGCTTTTTATAACTTGAAAATCCTACCAATAATACATCATTCTCACTTCAGTACTGACACTTTGATTGGTCTAAAATACAACTATGTTATACTTATTATTACTACTGGATGTTCTACGTTGATCTGTATGAGCAACATTATTTGACGCACTTTTTATCTGCAGAGTGTAACTCCGGTCTTCTGCATAGATTTTCCGAAAGCGAAATCTTGTTGGAATCAACCAGATCTCTTGTGGGCATTCTCGCAATGATATTTTACGGAACAAGAAGAACAGAAAATTTACGCTCGGTAAAATGTAAATTCTATAGGGTCGTAACGTATACAACGAATTGTTGATATATTGAAATAACAGACATCATTTTGCATTTTTTAAATTATTTTTCTTTTACCATAACTGTGTCGGAATATGATTTTGTGTCCTAGTCCTGTCGACATCATCGGTCGTTTTTAATTCTGGCCGGGCTTAGCTGATTCTCTTTTGAGCTATTTTACAGTTACGGTTAAATGTGTTCACTATGAGGTCGTTAGCCCATGAAAATATGTTGATCCATACAGCATGTGTAATCCGGTGAGTAGCTATTCATTCGTCCCGAAATACAACTGAGTATTTCTACAGGATGTTCTGCGTCGATCAATGTGCTCAGCACACGTTTAATACTTTTAGCTGGTCTTCACAGAATTAATATCTGGTGTTCTGTTCAATACGTTTTGGAATATAAAATTGATTATACAAATAGGAAATCAATCGAATCTCTTGTGACCATTTCTCTGGCGACTACTGTTTCGAACGGAATACACTCAGAATTTACACTCAACAATGTGTAAAATCTATAGTCATAGTAAAGTATCTAACGAATTGACATTTTACCAATCAATAGAATACGTAGTCAGTTGGGCGTAGAAAATTAATTACAATGTCATAGTCATTGAACATAATACTGGGAAAGGGTTCTATATTTGTAATCTTAGATGCTAATTCGAATATTTTTTAAATTTATTTTCATATTTTAGCAAAGTTTCATATCTGCAAGTTTACAAGTACAGCTATGTTATGCTTGTATTGCCAGCATCATTGGACATATTTTATGGTGGTTGCAGGCAGACTAGGTTTGATCACTTCTCATAGGGGTAATATTCAGAATCAAAATACAGAATCTTTATTATAAGATAATTTGAGCTCAAACATATTCTTAACAATACACCATTTGTAATCAGGTGAGCAGCTTCAACAGACCGTTGTTATATGTGCGCCTTTTCCAACCTTAACAAAACACGTGAATCTTTATTTTTATAATAGGTGACGTAATTGTCACATGTTCTCGTAAGGATGGCATCTTCTTCAAGTATAATTGAACTTTAATATTATCATTTTATCTCGAATTGGACACACAAAAAGAACTGATCGGTACTGAGTTACATGTGTGTTCGGCTTTGCCTTACACAATCTATATCACAAAATAAAAGAAATGTGTTGATTTCATTATGACGATATTTAAGAATAACACTTAAGCTTTCTAAAGTTAATGAACTGTTATGCATTCAATTTGAATAGTGTTTGTTCGAGTTATATTTACATATCCATTGGACATATCCACTTCGGTTTTCTTTTTATTTATTTGACATTTTCATTAGCTCAATCGACCTTGGTATGCATTTTCTGAAGTAGTGTTCAATTGATGGAGTCTTAAAACATAAGAAATAAGCATAGCTAATTAGGAATTCAATTGAACATTAAAACGTTTCTATTTGTCTTATCAATTTGATTAATGAAAACCAATCAACACTGTTGTATTCTCTATTCCGTTGTTTACATTCACTAAGATGTAATTATATATATATATATATATATATATATATATATATATATATTATATATATATATATTATATATATATATATATTATATATATATATTATATATATATATATATATATATCTGAGAGAGATGTTTGTTTTTCGTATGTATATATGGATGTACATATATATATCTACAATTGTATTAATGTAGATTGTACTCTGACTGAAATAAAATTAAACAATAAACAAAGTTCTCGGAAATCAACTGACAGCTTCCCGGGGCTAATACTTGATCTGTATATGACATGCATAGATATTCGATAGTTCATTACAGCCATCCTTTACCTGTCAAACGTTGAGAGTTTAAAAAAATAATATTAATTTTCATCTCACCAATTACCCACATAACTATGTTATAGTATATATTTCATGCGGTCGTATCGTATTCCAGGAGAAACATTCATCTAGTCTAGTGGAGTATTCAAGTTAATTTTGTTACTTGAAGTAACATCACCAGGAGAAGGTACACCATTTCTTGTGTGAGCCAATGTATAACCGTGTCGACGGGATCTAATGTGTGCCTCGAATACTATGTTATTTTGAATATTTGGTTAGGATTTATTTGTATTGTTTAGTATCCTAAACACTCTTGTACAGGGTGGCTGAAGACACTCAGGGATAGTATGTAGTTGTTGATTAACACACCCTCTCTCTCTCATATATATATATACATATATATATATATATATATATATATATATATATATATATATATATATAGATATGTGTGCGTGTTTGTTTATGTGCGTGCCCTCTTGTATAAGTCTTTATCTGTGTAGTTATAGTATATCTATGTGTATAAACTGTGGTATGCGCATATATTTATACATTTGTCTTTTGCAGAATGCACTCTTAAACTAATTAACCGATTACTATGGTGTTTGGTGCACTGCTGCTAGGCGTAGGCGGCCGTAAGTGTGGGTATATTTATTTAATATAGTCCTTTAAAGGCTTAGAAAAATTGTCGTCCTTTGTTTACATTCAGATAACTCAGATAAGTGAAATTTAAACAATAATTTTTAGTCATGGATTAATATATATATTCTTTACATTTTTATTTCTTTGGAAATTTTATTCAGTTTAAAGTGTCAGGTTATAAGCACTCTTTATTCAAAGTTTTAAATGTTTATGGTTTGCATTAAACTAGATTCATAGCAATTAGACAACAATTGACAGACTCTCTGTATTTCAATGACTGTTTGAGAGCCTTTTAGATTGGAACTTAAATATTAAACATTTTCGCGAATAAATTCATGTAATGAATTGTGATCAAACTCTAAGATTTTGATTATGCTACTGTATTATTTGGTATTTTGCAAGTAGGTGTTCTGGATTTATATCTGCTCATGTGATTTTTAATTATAATTATCCGTATTTTAGAAAGGTCTCCGAAAAAAAAAAATCATGTCTACGTTTCATTGTGACTTTTTGTTTTGTTTTATTCGGTGACTTTAATCTTTTTAATAGTTTATGATGTCGTAATTTTTCTCCATACACCATAAAAATTATCGGTATTTAAGTTCCAAGGTAGCGCTAGTAGGAGTATTTTCTCATGTTTTAAAACTGGGCATTTCGTTTCTATCATCCAATCAGGTTATATTGTTTGTTTAACCTGCATTTGTTATGAACATTATATTGTATGTAGACATTTTATAAAATATTTGTTAAGTTGCGTATATGTACATATGGTTTTAATTTTTTACATGTGGCTTTATATGTATAATTGTTAAGTGTGTATCTATTATCATACATACATAAATTAAAAAATAGTCAAAGTTACTAATGAATGATAAAAATGAAAGCACGATTGCATTGAAAATGTAAACATTCAAATAAATATATCATCACTCGTTAATTTTTTTAAGGTTTACATATTTTAAGAAAAAATAATTCATTGATCTTCGTAAATCTAGCGTCAGCCATTATAGTCGTTTAACGCATCGCATTTTGGTAAAGTATGGTTTTGATTCATTATCTTTTGTCAATATATTCTTTCTCAAGACTTCAAAAAGAACATCTCGTATCATTAAAATATGAACTTTTAATTCATTGTCCCTGTGTAATCCTTCCTGGAGTCTCCCCACATGAAAACGTGCATTCGATATAAATGCTTATTCGTTCGGAGACTACTAAGATGCTATAATATTAGGCATACCACTTTTTCGTCATAAACCAACCCATAGGCTAAATCATTTAAAGAGAGTTCCGCGGGTAAATATAGGTATTATTTGGCAATCCAGCGTACCTCTTTCTGGTAGTCAGTTAAATAGAAACACTCGCGCTATATTTTCCTTCACGATTAATTACTTGTCGCCTTAATCTTAATTCTTGAAGAAGAGTAACGACGATACTCAGGGTTATTTTTCTTCCAACCCAGATTGCCTTATTTAAGGGAATTCAATTTTAGTCTAAATTTTTCACAGACGTAAAGTCTAACTTTGATAGCATGATGGGGGCAAGTAAAGATTGATAATATCCGGTATTAGCTTACACTCTCTCAGGAGCCATGGATGTATTGCTCATTGCCTTGATCTTACTTTTTAAGTGTGTGCCGGTATTTCTGTTTTTATCTAAAGTGCTTGGATAACCCACCTTAAAATCTGACATTGCGTCTAACTCGACCCTCATCGACGGCTGGTAAATTGGTACTGTATCGGCTTGCATCATATTTTCGGAGATTGTTGCTTATTACTTTTCGAATGAAGCACCCTTATTCGTATGGGATATCAGCTGGGCTATTTACGTATTTTTTTTCTCAAACATTGTGGAGAGCTAAATTTGTCCGTTAAAATACGACAATCGTTGATCCATATTGGTAAATGTTCTATTAACATGTCTATCTTCTTACATTCTTATTTATCAACACACCATCTGATTCGTTACTTTCTCCGATTTACCCTTTCTTCTCTGAAACATTTGTCAATCTGCGCATAAGTTATACTCTTATAGAAATGAGAAAAGAATAAACAAAATCTAGATGATATAAAAAACTTAACCTTATTTCACCGTTGTTTTTGTGTTCTATTTGTAAGACATCGATATTTTATCAAAAAGTAAGACTACTTTTGTTTCAGAAAATTTAATATTAATTAACAATGTCATTAAACTACTCAATTTAAATTCTTAAGGTGTATACTTCTAAAGTTGGAGTTTAAACGCCCCACTTTATAATGTGTCTCAGTAATTTTCGGAAATATTCAAATTTTGAGAAGCATGTTTAAACTATCTCTGATATGCGACGCCAATGTTAAACATGACTTACAACGGCTAACAGCAGTGTTTATGTTACATTATGTTTCGTTATTTTAAGCCGTAACATTACCGGACATGTTCTGACCATCTTTAACCCAATTAATGACATATTACGCTCTAATTATTTAATAATTGCCCACTCTTGTTTATCCCTTTGTTCTAAACAAATATATATATATATATATATATATATATATATATATATATATATATATATATTGGTGTGTGTGTATTTAGGCAGCATTTTCTCATTTATGCAAACATTGTTAAAAATAACAATTTGTCTTGTGGTTTTATGTAAATAGCTTGGAGTAATTTTATTTTTTACTTGGTTTCGGAATGTATAATTTTAGGGGTATTAACTCGAATTTGACTTAAATCAGAGGGATTTAAGACAGATTCTAGTTAATAACACTAAAATTATACATTCCAAAACCAATTTTAAAAAATTAAAACTACTCAAAGTTACTTACATAAATACACAACAGACGAATTCTGTTATTCTTAACAATGTGTGCATATATATATATATATATATATATATATATATATAATATATATATATAATATATATATATATATAATCAAATCACCTGCAAATCAAAAATATTTTCATTACTGAATGAAGCTTCTGCCTTATTATACACCATGACATGACTTTAAAATCTTGAATTGTTTATTTTAGGAATATATCTGAATTGGTCTGAATACCTATGATGCAAATGTCAAGAAAATCGAATACATTTTAATTTTCAAAGTTATAATTTTCACGTGTATTACCTCGCCAAACCATATGAACAAGGTGACATTTTGTTTTTAAATAATATAAAATTATGTAAAGTAAATTACTTTGACATTCTAAGGTAAACTTGAACAAGGTCTCATTTGTTATTTGTCTTTAAATCGAAAACGTGTTACAACATCAATAACTAACTCCAAAAAGTAAGTTTTTTTAAATAGTTTATAATTTAGTGCTAACGAGCTGTCGACATTATTTTAATCACATTACATTAGTTACAGACATTTCCCCAACCACATTTTTCGGAGAAACATATGGACAGTCTGCTCACTTCGTCTAGAATTCTTTTTTGTTTTCATTCTTAAATAGGCATACTTAAAACGTAAAACATTAAACCATTAATGACGCATTCTAACCGCCTTAACTACATCTCATTACCTTCACAGTTATCAATTCCAGCGACCATCCTGCCTTTTTCCGATCACACTGGGTTAATCTCTTAGTGAAACGTTAGACTATTAATGAATGGAACAACTATGTTGGGCATTTTTATTTAAGAAATTAGAAATATCTTGAACAAATATGTGAGAAATTTAAAAATTTCCGTTTCACTTAATATAGTTTGACAAATAGAAACCCGCACTTGTCTTAGTTGAAACTTTGTATATTGGTTTCCTACACATTTTATCACACCTACTAAAAATTAACAAAATGGTACTTATCTGAAATAGAATCACAATATAAACTAAAAATGCCGCGACGTCTAACCGTTAAAATAAATACATTTTCAAACGTGTATAGATCGGTCCTATACCAAGATTATGATTGAGTAATTCGTCAGTGCTAAATTGTTATTTATGTCAAGAAAATAAACATTTACGACTTATCCCATGTACACGTCTGATTTAAGATAATAACAATCGACCTGATTTCAATTATTGCTAAAATCAGACATGTGCATGCAGCAAAAGTATGGCATTTATGCACCGATAACCAATTTCAGTTTTTGTAGGTTCGAGGATATTTAGCTTCATGCCATTAAACTGATCCTTAAGTTAGACGAGATATGTAGACATTTCTCTTAATACCTTTTTAAAGAAAAAAAACAATGTGTAATATGGTTTCTCATACAAAACTTTATTTTTCTGCCATCAGTCCGTCAAATAGAAACATTCTGCTATTGAAAGAAATCTCTATCTTTGTCCGAATTCAGAGTGAACTAGATGTTACTCGTATCCAAGACCGACCATAGTCAAGTAAATACAAACTCTTACATTTCAAACTATTTTCGAGACAAATTGAAGGAATATATGCAGAACTAGTGCAACAACCAATATGCAAGATCTTCGTAGGTACAAATATAGTTTTTCAGATATTTACATGTATAAGAGATTTTTAAAAATCTAGTATGTTCCAGTGTTTTTATAACACCATTTCCAAAATTAGAACAAGTTTGAAATACATTTTAAATGAAACAGATTACTTTGCATGCAAAACAGAATAAATCAAATTTCGTCAAATTGAGGAATTAAAACATAACATTACAAACAGATCAAATCAAAGCCCACAATAGAGTTTAATTTTTATTGAAATCTAAATGATATGCCGATATAAGGTTATGTAATACATGAGGTGGGGGTGCGGTATAGTGTTGATATGCAGCACTTGTGCAAATTTAGAAATAGCCTTTTTCGCGTTTTGCATTCGAACTGTTCATTCTATATTCAACACACCCTATGCGCCATATTTCTCTAAATAGTACAAACATAAGACAGCACTTGAAAAACATCATTGTATTTAAAGTGTTTTGTTTCCATTTGTACAACGTCACTATTTGTTCACATTTTCATGCGAGTTTTTAAAGTGACAAATTGCAACTGTTATTCTCAAATTAGCTGACATTGTTTATCTTCGCATTTCGATTGCTTTGCCACTGAGACAATTTTCGAAGGCGGTGACTTAATATATGATTAATCAACAACGTTCTTATACTTCTTATCTCCATCTCATATTTAATATACGCCGGTAGATTGTTATCATTCTTCTTACTTTTAATAGTAATACCTTGTATTTGTCGCTATTTCATTACCTAAAGCATCCATTGAAGTAACAATTGGCACGGGCGAATAAGATATAATAGTCGACGAACATACGAGGGGTAAACATTCGTGAATTAAACATCACAAGCATAGAAAATTAATAAATATATATAACTATATATACTCACACATATTTATACACTTATAATAGTATTAATAGTATATATATATATATAATATATATATATATATGTATATATATGAAGAAGAATGGAAAGGAATTAGTGAAGCAAAAGCCAAATACAATTTCAATTCAATTTCTCAGAGCAAGGTATATTCCGCAAAAAGGCAATTTATTCAAGTTAAATTTTCCTTAACCCAGGCTTTTCAAAGATCAAAATCTTATCAGAAGAAGTCGCTGGGATTGATAAGTTGGCAAAGGCCA
Organism: Sepiola atlantica; assembly: GCA_963556195.1. Taxonomy (NCBI): domain Eukaryota; kingdom Metazoa; phylum Mollusca; class Cephalopoda; order Sepiida; family Sepiolidae; genus Sepiola; species Sepiola atlantica. Next base: position 29,067,594 of record OY744540.1, on the reverse strand, counting down.
ATATTTAAAATTTAATAGGCTTTACCTCTCCTAAAAGTTCGCTTTTAGTACACCACTTATATATATTATATATATATATATATGTGTGTGCATATAGTTATAACATATATATATATGTATATATATGTGTGTTTGTACATATATAGTTATAACATATATACACATATGTGTGTACATATATAGTTATAACATATATATATATATATATATGTGTGCACATATATAGTTATAACATATACAGGGTGTTTCAAAAGTCTTGGGAACATTACAAATGCGTATATCTCATAAACTATTCAGGGTAGAAAAATGAAACTGGTGCCATTTTAAAGCTTGCTTAATCAAGTTTTTGGTCATCCTAATGCTTTTCGTGTTATCTTTCCAGGTGCAGTAATGGCGTTCTCTAAACAAGACAAGGCATTTTGCGTCCTCCAATTTGCAAAGACTGAATCGTGGACATGTGTTCAGCGTGCATTTCGCAGGAAATTTAAAAAAGAAGCCCCTGAAAGGAAATCCATTGTCAGATGGCATGCTAAATTTGTGAAAGATGGGTGTTTGTGCCTAAGTAAGCGAACAGGTCGCCCTTCAACTTCAGAAGATGCAGTTGAGCAAGTTCGGACAGCCTTTCAGCGGAACCCCCGTAAATCAGTAAGAAGAGCCAGCAGGGAACTTCAGCTTGCTCCAGCAACTGTCTGGCGTGTCTTAAGGAAACGATTGCAAATGGTACCTTACAAGCTCAAGTTGGTCCAACAGTTGAAGGACACTGATAAGCCACTTCGCCGTGACTTTTGCATTGCAATGCAAGAGAAGTTGGAAGATAACGGCTTTGATGACCGGCTTGTTTTTAGCGATGAGGCGACCTTCCATCTGAATGGCAAAGTTAACAAGCATAACACTCGCATATGGGGTACTGAGAATCCTCATGAACTTCTTGAGCACGAGCGAGATTCACGAAACGTGAACGTGTTTTGTGCAATTTCCAAGAAAGGTGTCTATGGACCGTTCTTCTTTGAAGAGGCAACTATCACTGGTAAATCCTATCTCAACATGCTGGAAGACTGGTTAATGGCTCAGTTAGAACAAGCAGAATCTGATGACTTCATTTTTCAACAAGATGGTGCACCACCACACTGGAGTCTTAGAGTAAGGCAGTTTCTTAACACAAGGCTGCCTGGTAGATGGATTGGGAGATCTGGGCGAGGTGATGACGTTCTCATGCCCTGGCCTCCTAGGTCTCCAGATCTTACCCCGTGTGACTTTTTCCTTTGGGGCTTTGTCAAGCAACAAGTCTATGTGCCGCCCCTTCCAAGAGATATTGACGAACTAAAGGCTCGAGTAACGGCAGTTGTGGGAACCATTGACGTCAAGATGCTGGAACGCGTTTGGCAGGAAATGGACTATCGACTAGATGTATGCCGTTTGACGAATGGTGCTCATATTGAGCAACTTTGAAGATTCCCCACAAAACGTGAAACTTTAACCTTTCCAACGGTACCAATTTCATTTTTCAACTCCTAATAGTTTTTGAGTTATTAAAAATCGTTATGTTCCCAAGACTTTTGAAACACCCTGTATATACGCATATACGTGTGTGTGCATATATAGTTATAACATTATATTTATGTGTGTGCATATATAGTTATAACATATATATAGTTATGATATATATATATGTGTGTGTGTGTGCATATATAGTTATAATATATATATATGTGTGTGTGTGTGCATATATAGTTATAATATATATATATATATGTGTGTGTGTGCATATATAGTTATAATATATATATATATATGTGTGTGTGTGCATATATAGTTATAACATATATATATGTGTGTGTGCATATATAGTTATAACATATATATATATGTGTGTGCATATATAGTTATAACATATATATATATATATATGTGTGTGCATATATATATATATGTATATATATATATTGGTTACAAAAACTATACAAACGTATGACTGTCATATGTTTATCATATTTACTAAGTATAAGATCATCGAACGTGCGTATGTTTGTGGCAGTTAGAAAGTGGCCATAAAACCTGTCTTAAGATTCATATATTGATGAATGCTTTCTTAGCGGTTCGTTTTATTCTACAGCAGAATTCCTACGCGATTATGGATGAACCATTTGTTCCCACTAATATTATAGTTGCCTGTGTCCACAGCGAGAATTAACTCACTACACTCGAAGGTAAAATGGGAGACAAGGTGTTTTTAATGTAGGTTGCCTATCTGCCTACCATGACCAAGGGCCGCTGGCAAATAGTAATTCTGCTGCAGGGCAGTCCTACTTCGATGATGGCGCCACAAGAGACGCTACGCAGAAAATCTCTTGCAGCAGGTTTTGTCTGCAGTAAGCGTCGTTTTTGTCTGCATTATAATGCATCAGCAATTCTGCCCGAAGATATTTTCATAATATAGTACATGACAAAGGCGTTATTCAACGGGTCTGATATTGCTCAGTGATACAAGTTTATGTTGACGCACTAGACTGAAAAAAAGTGGCTACGTTATGTAAACATTAATTAAATAAATATCTTTTGAAATACAATACCAGACACAATGAAGTTAAAATCGGAATGCTTATGTCGTATAGAAGAAAAGAAAAAAGAAAGAATAAAAAAAGAAAAAACAAAAAAGAATAAAAAAGAAAAAAAGAAAATGAAAACGTAACACATAAGAGATATTAGATGAATGGGTATATTCTATATTGAGGATCACCGACGGCTATTTATTTAATAACGGTGTATACTACATCCTATATTTATTTACGTCAGCACAAAGTAAAAGTTAGTCACAAGGTCGGGTTTTAATATATGTAATTTCTGTAACGATGTTTAACGCGGGATAAGTATGTTACGAAATAGACAAGTCAGTGAATGGAAATAACGTAGAAGACATGAAGTCGTCTTCCGGTAACCATGTACTCGAGCGAGGCGTACCAAAACCAAACACTATACTCACCTTTTAGATTTGTTTTGGAAACGAGGCAAGCGCGTGTTTAATAGCATAGTTCACCTATATAAAGCGTGATGTCAGAAAACGTAAAAATGTGTAATTCTGAGAAAAAAAAAACATTTAAAACTCTAACATGATTGTGTTTCTATTACTCATTGCTAACTACTATAGTACGAGAACGAGACAACCTATACTCGTTTCTACAACGATAAACACTGAATTCCACATCGTTTAGACACGATCGTTACCATTAATTAAATACATCACTAGTTGATACTAACTCACAACAGCTGTATTGGAGCCGTAATTACCTTATAAAAAATAAGGGACTATGTTCCATATCCATCCCTCTAAAAACGACAATAGATCACGAACAAAAATAAATATTGTCTCAGTAAAAATGCATTTCTATCTGATTGAGAACAGAACCTTGGCAAGAACAAATATTGAAGGACACATTGCGTACAAACATACGCTCGAGGCGAGAAAAATATCGAGAATAGCAGTCATACGATCTTTCCTCAAATACGTTCGTAGACAAAATCATTTCTTCAATTCTCTATTGAGAACGCGCTTCCTTTAATACGATAGCCGAGGTACAAAATGTACATTAACTTCTATTCGATAAGAGACCCAGTAGCTATTAAGTGAATATACGATTACGCTTCTTCACCATTGTCTTGGAGGCAGAGGAAGAAATAGAACAGCTAACATACCTTTTCTTCGACGTCATACTCATTACACTGGTCAACCACTAATTTATTGTCTGCGTTTTTACAGTTTATTTATGACTAATCTCGTGCGCTGAATCCAAAATATCACATTGGTTTTGCTCAATGAAGTCAAGTTTTTGACCTATGTACACGTGTCTTTGTTACGTGTTTGTTCACATGTACGCATGTGTAGATCAGGTAAGGGTTAAGGTGATTTATGATTTATGTGCCCCTATTTTTGTGTTGCAGGTCAATGAGATAGCTTCGGCAAGACGATTGTGCAGAAATAAGCCCAACGTGTTCTGCTACATATGTAAAGAATACACTGTTTCTCCTGATAGGAATACAGTCACAAGTTTCATCAGGTATCCTTACCATGCCTTTTTTGGTATTACCCATGGTGACCAAAATAAAGATTGGGCGCAACATAGTGTGTGCAAAGCATGCACCGAGACTCTCCGTGGGTGGATCAATGGTAAGAGGAGTCTGAACTTTGAAATCGCCATGGTTTGGAGAGAACCGACACACCATATCATAGACCGCTACTTCTACGCTCTTGATGTGAATAGGATCAACAGAAATAATCCTATACTGGGATGATATTGCGCAGCTTCTGACTCAGCTTGGCGTGCCACAGATTGGAGACTGTTCATTGACAGCAACAGGCGATCACTGAAATGGGTTCTGCTACACAACGGCACCCAGTTTGCCTCTGTACCCATCGCCCACTCGACTACACTGAAGGAGAAGTATGAAGTGGTGAAGTATGTGCTGGAGAAGATTGGTTATGATCAGCATACGTGGTGTATATGTATTGAATTACAGGGGGTTACATTTTTTGTTGGGACAACAGTATCGCTTCACCAAGTACCAAGTGTTTTCTGTGCATATGGGATATAGGCACCGCGCTGAGCGTTACACGAAGGAGGACTGGTCTGTGCGGGAGGAATTTGTGCATTGCAAAAAAAAAGATCATAAACGATCCACTGGTTGACAGAGAGAGAATACTCTTCCCCCCGCTACATATTTAGCTTGGCTTAATCAAGCAGTTCACCAAGGTCTAGACAATGATATTTATTGCTTCACTTACTTGTGTAAAGCTTTTCCGGGATTGACCATGGAGAGGTTGAAAGCTGGCATCTTTGACGGTCCTCAGATCCGTCAGTTCAGAGACCCCAAAACTCAAACGAAGTAGAACTGGAAGCGTAGAACCCATTTGTTCTGGTACTTTAGAACGTTCTTGGTAACAATAAGGCAGCAACTATGCTGAACTTGTCAACAACATGCTGACTGCTTTCGAAAACATGGATTGCAACATGACCGTCAAGATGCACTACCTATTTTCACTCATTGAACCCAGGTTTTCAGGAAACTTGTCTATGAGTGACGATCAGGGTGGGGAGAGATTTCATCATGACAGATGGTAACCTGGTATCAGAGTCGCTGGGACGAAGTCATGATGGCTGACTACTGTTAAATCTGAAGGGAAACCTCCCTGCAGCTCAGCATTCCAGGAGTCCGAAGAAATGGAAGTTCAAGCCCTGAAGTTTGAATAATGGTGAGGTAACATGCAATTTACGTGAACTTACCTTTATCAATTCCCACTTTTGATGACAGTAATCTATGTTTCTATCAGGTAATAAATATATGTTGTTGGCTAAACTTTTTCTGTGTTAAAAATATTTTGGATATTTATATACAAAAATCAGCTGATAATGCCACCAACTCAGCTGATAATGCCACCAACTCAGCTGATAATGCCACCAACTCAGCTGATAATGCCACCAACTCAGCTGATAATGCCACCAACTCAGCTGATAATGCCACCAACTCAGCTGATAATGCCACCAACTCAGCTGATAATGCCACCAACTCAGCTGATAATGCCACCAACTCAGCTGATAATGCCACCAACTCAGCTGATAATGCCACCAACTCAGCTGATAATGCCACCAACTCAGCTGATAATGCCACCAACTCAGCTGATAATGCCACCAACTCAGATATATATATATATATATATGTCTGGTCGGATACTAGAGAATATGCGCGTTTTTTTTTAAATTGTGATAGTAATATGGCCGATGCGGCTAGCATGCTTTCAGGTGTCCGATGATAGTTGGAATAATATGGCCCCAGCAGGTTTTAATTCAGCCATCTCTAGTGCTGTCGATCGTCGAGATCGTCAGCAGGAGAAAGTTTTTAATGAGAATTGTTGCGATTTTTATAATTTTCAGGAAAGCTTTGGCAGAGGAAGCGGGATAGGAAAATAAAAATAATGGCATTTTGTTTAAGACTATTGTTTTTTGTTGTATTTTTTTTAAAAATATTTTTATTCTTACATTTTATTTTTTTGTTATATCTATTTTTCATTACATAATACATTTAATATATTAGTATCAAGATTACAAGCAATTTTGTTAGTATTGGGTTGTTTCCTTTTTATTAATATTGTCTCTAGTATTTTTAGTCGATGGACGCAATTATTGTTTGTATGATTTTAGTGTTGTACGTATCTCAGCTAACTAGTGTTTTGTTGTGTGAAGTGATGTGGCGTTCAATAGTGGCATTGCCGGATAAATGATAAGCACGTCGTCTGGAAAGAGTCGTTGTGTGGCCACATACTCACACCAGTAATTATATATATATATATGTGTGTGTGTGTGTGTGTGTGTGTGTGTGTGTGTGTGTGTATTAAACTTACTTATCGAGTTAGACGAGTTTAACTTATCGCGTGGCTCCTCTGATAACCTAATATTTCCACGGATGGTATATTTCTAGAAATTTGACTTCATTCCAAAAATGTAATATTTCCATTATCATAGAAAAGACATATCCGAGTTATTATCGAACTTATTTTAATAAAGGAAACGGTTTTTCAAACAACCGTTAAGGTCTAAATTGAATTGATTTGTCTCTAGACACATCGTTTTGGCGAGTTTAAATATTGGAATATAATCAACTGTAAGCATTTTTCTGCATGAATTGAATAAGGAATACGCTGAATGTTTTCAGCGTCATCAATATTTACCGAAAGGATAGCCAAGAGCAATACATCATGAATATTGAAGAACTACTCATGTGTCTTGTTAGAAAATTGGGCTGGTAGCGTGTACGTCCACTCTCTTCAAATCGTCTAAGAAATTCAGATAAGACTGAACGGCAGCTCATCTTGAAAATGACTGTTTTATCACTGTGATACATGCATAGACAAAGGGGCACAATTGCTAGCGTCTAAATATACACACTAAATGAGCGACAGTGAGAGTGCAGGAGAAGAATAAAAAAGCATACAAGTAATGTGATATATATATATATACACAGGGTGAGCCAGTAAAAAACAACATTTAGAAATCACTTATACGCACAATTACATGTAATCAAATAATTATATTCATGAAAAGTAAATGTTACTTATTAACGCAAGTGTTCAAACTGTTTTCCTTCTTGATTTACACACCTTTGAAGTTTGCCTCTTACGCTTCGATAAACATTTCAATATATGCTGTCCATCTACTTTTGGCTCACCCTGTATATTCTTAGAAATATGGGGATCAAAAACAGACAGCAACAAATGCATAGAATATACATATGCACAAATACAGTGAGGAACATGAGCATATCATGTTTTGTTGACTTTACCAATCTCGTCCCCTTCAAAAATAACTTTTCATATAATTAGATACCGAAAATATCAGATACAAGTATTGCTTTGCTACACATTTTTAGTTTTATTGAATAATTTTTTTTTTAATATTCTTATATTAAGTAATACATTTTAAAATGTTAGTCATACCGAGGAAGACTTTTACGAATTAAACACTGTATCCTCTACGGTGCAAGTGCAACGAAACTACATACCAAAATATTAAATGTTGTTTTTTTATCAATAAATGTTTTAAATGTTCTTAGATTAAGGAAAGTTCTATCATCTGTTACCATCATGTAACGTAACCCTTTGGCATGGTCTTACTCCTTAAGCAAACATCTTTCAAATATCGGATTCGAACAATGCAATATATGCTGCCATTGAATTATAAAATCCAACATCGAATAAATAGAAAATGTTTCGCCCTTTTTAATTTATTTTTCTTATTTTAAAATTGACGTATTTGTAGCACGCTGTGCATATTTTTTTTTAGATTTACCAACTTGATATAACCCGACTTTACGAGTCTTTTTTTCTAATATGTTGCCGTTTTTTAAAATTAAATTACAATCCTAATTTTTCTAAAGACGTTCGTTGATCCGGATGAAACCTGTAATCTGTTTTAGTTTTGTGTATAACTGTTTCTTTTATGTCTGTCATACATTATGTCTCCGCGAATTTCCATTTTATTATATATCGTGTATTCTATTCTCTCACATTAATATATATATAGATATATATATATATATATATATATATATATTAGATATATTACGCATTTCTAACCGATTATACGCAATAGTTTGACGCTTAATAATCGAAACATATTTCTACGCGATTTGCTAACTACTGAAATAGCTGTTCTCTAGAAAAGCAGTTTGAAACTGAGCATATATTTGTAGGCAAGTGTCTCGCTATCTTGTCTGTTCATAAAAACTATTTTCATTTTTGGTCAATTTTCCCACCATTTTACTGATATTTTTGTCGAATGTAATTAACATTTTTCTATTTTGAATTAATTAGAACACAATGTTTGTTAATATTTCCTTTTTACGCGAATAACTATTGTGCTAGTGTTATTTCTCATTTATTGCTGAATGTTTATTTTTACCTGAAAACGGCTGCAACGTTTTGTACAATTTCGAATTTAATTGCGTTATGTTTTTATCTTAACTAAATGAAAATTTCCTAATAAGCAATTATTTTCTTTGTTTTAATCAAAATTTTACACTTAATAATTTTAATTGTTGTTTATTTTCTGCAATAATTTCATTTATTCATTGTATTTTATTACTGTATAAGTTAGACAATTATATTTTTCTTAATTAAAATTAATGTTTTTTTATGTAGATTTTATTTTTTTCAAGATATTTATGTATTTAATTACTTAACATGGACTTAAATAGTAAGATTGGTTGTGTTTACGGCTTATGGATGTCTTTGCCTATAAAACTGTAGGTGAACAGAGTATCTACATAAGTACATACGTATGGTCCGACTGAAAAACGTAATTTATTGAATTATTCTGAAGTTTAACTGCAAAAATAAATTCCAGAATTGTTACATAGATCAAGCGGTGTATATATAACTGAATCCGTGTTGTGCCGTTTTAGAAATCCGATACTTAGCAGCAACTAGCGTATATATATATATATATATATATATATATATATATATATATATGGGAAATGAAAAAGGAAAAACCAAACAGATGTTTGTTTATGTATTCATCAACATTTCGTCTTTATTTGTAAGACTTCTTCTCGATGATAATTTAAAAAAAAATGTCATACAAGTACATGAAAATGTTGGGTTGACCTAATGGGTTATTGAGAAGTAGTAGCCACTACTGGGAGCACAAGGACTTCCACACTCTTACCCTTCCACTTCCAATCCCCTTAATTTTTTAAATATTTTCTAAAAACCTACACACCAAAACCACAGAGCCTCCCCTGTCCACTCCTTTATCAACCCTTCCAATTTTTCACTCACGACTATCCTCATCAATTTCATTCACACCCACCCCTCCACTTTTTCACTCAGAGCCATCACATTATTTTCATTCCATGCCACCGACTTCCTTCAATCCTGACCTCGGTCGTTGTGCTCCTAGTAGTGGCTACTACTTCTTTGTTTAGTGTTAGCTAGTTGTATTGTAATTGCTCTATTTAAATATATATATATATATATATATATATGAAATCGTTTTTCTCTGTATCACCAGTAATTAATTAAAGCGATTTAATAAAAAAAGGAAACGTTATAACTGTTTTTTAATTGAACGAACACCGCTTGTCACGAGGCAGAAGCGATGAGAGAACATTAGGTTGACGGCGGCTTCCACGCTCGCTTGCTAACTCGCCGGCTAACTAGACTAGATGCTCGCTCGCCTACTTTCTTGTCTGATTGTCCCTTGTCTTTTTATAAATTTAAATTTCATCTATTTATATGAATCAAACGATTTGGTGTTGCGTTTAAATTTATAAACAAAATAATTAACATTTTTCATTTCAAATATTTTAAGTAGCGAGCTGGGTAATAGAAAGCGAGCTGGCAAAGGCAGCCAGTAATTATATACACATATATAATATATATATAACATAATATATATATATATATATATAACATAATATATATATATATATAGACCATAATATATATATATATATATATATATAACATAATATATATATATAGCATTATATATATATATAACATATATATATATAACATAATATATATATATAATATATATATAATATAAATATATATAATATAAATATATATAATATAAATATATATATATAAATATATATATAATATAAATATATATATAATATAATATATATACTATAATATATATATATAAATATATATATAATATAAATATATATATAATATAATATATATACTATAATATATATATATATACTATAATATATATATATATACTATAAATATATACTATAATATAATATATATATATACTATAATATAATATATATATATACTATAATATATATATATACAATATAATATATATCTATACTATAATATATATATACTATAATATATATATATACAATAATATAATATATATATATACTATAATATATATATATACTATGATATATATATATAATATATACTATAATATATATATATACTATGATATATATATATAATATATACTATAATATATATATATATACTATGATATATATATATAATATATACTATAATATATATATATATACTATGATATATATATATAATATATATATACTATAATATATATATATATACTATGATATATATATATAATATATATATACTATAATATATATATATATACTATGATATATATATATAATATATATATACTATAATATATATATAATATAAATATATATATAATATAATATATATATAATATAAATATATATATAATATAATATATATATATAATATAAATATATATATATAATATATATATATAATATAAATATATATATATAATATATATATATAATATAAATATATATATATATAATATATATATATAATATAAATATATATATATATAATATAATATATATATATAATATAAATATATATATATATAATATAATATATATAATATAATATATATATATAATATAAATATATATATAATATAAATATATATATAATATAATATATATATAATATAAATATATATAATATAATATATATATATAATATAATATATATATATAATATAAATATATATAAAATATAATATATATATATAATATAAATATATATATAATATAATATATATATATAATATATATATATATAATATAAATATATATATAATATATATATATAATATAATATATATATATAATATAATATATATATATATAATATAATATATATATAATATAAATATATAATATAATATATATATATAATATAATATATATATATATAATATAATATATATATATATAATATAATATATATATATATAATATAAATATATATATAATCTAATATATATATATAATATAATATATATATATAATATAATATATATATATAATATAACTATATATATAATATAAATATATATATAATATAAATATATATATAATCTAATATATATATATAATATAATATATATATATAATATAAATATATATATAATATAAATATATATATAATATAAATATATATATAATATAATATATATATATATAATATAATATATATATAATATAATATATAATATAATATATATATATATAATATAATATAATATATATATAATATAATATATATATAATATATATATAATATAATATATATATAATATAATATAATATATATATATAATATAATATATATATATAATATAATATATAATATAATATATAATATAATATATAATATAATATATATATATAATATAATATATATATAATATAATATAATATATAATATAATATATATATAATATAATATATATATAATATAATATATATATAATATAATATATAATATAATATAATATAATATTATATATATATGGTATTTATCTTCCTCCCACAGTGGTAAGATGTGACAAGGTCGGAAAGTGGGATTTGAAAAGCCAGCGCCCTAGAGAATGAAGAGCACTCTGGTGACAAAAATTGTATAGGGCAGTCCCGCCGGTATTCCCCGGCAGAGGCGCCTCAAGCGATTAGAAATAAACTAACCCCTTCTCAAAACGGGTAGGGTGGACTTCCTTGAACTGCACAGGACAAAGTATCCATCAGAACAGATACTACACTTTAATATTGGCTACATATATATATTTAATGTTCCTTGTTTCTTAGGTTCTTTGTAGGCGTTTTAGATTTACTGGTAATTACCACCTAATTTTTCTGACCTAACAGCAGGGTTCAAACATATTTCCTTTGCAGTAGAAACCGAAGACAAGTATCTAGTATACATATAATCGATTTTATACTGCATAAAAAATCATTTAAAAATAAATACGTCACATTTTATTTTGACAAAAAGACTGAAGCGTAATTAAAACATTTTCCGACTGAATGGTTCGACTTAGAGACAGATTTGTTCGATTCAATAATGCTAGACATAAAATTAAAGTAATTCTGTGCAGAATTTAGTAAACGGGTATCTTTGTGATGTGTCTATTTAATAGTCTCGTTTCTCGGCCAAAATGCTATTTCAAAAGTAAGAGTAGTTGACAGATATAGAATTTGATTGGCATACTAAATAACACCTTTTTACAAAATTGATTGTGACATATATACGGAAATGATACTTCAAATATAAGCGTTAACGACAGATTGACGGACAGGCATCGTCATTGAGATTAGTAAGCGCATGAATAATAAGAGACGTTATTAGGAATAACTTATATTTTAATCGTATCATTTTTAACCAATAACATTAGCAAAACACAAAACATACGTCTCAAAATTATAACTAAAAGTGCTAAAAATAGCCGAAATTTATTATACCATCCATGTGGCCCGCTTACAATTACGTTCGCAAGTGAAATAGATGTTTGTTTTCTACAAAATAAATTAATCCTTCGATTTACTTTTTATTACAAAAAATAATTAAAATACCAAGTAAACCAGAAACAGTAACCAGACAGGTGAAACACGAGGGCAGCAGACCTTAAACTGTCAACTAATATTGTTGCTATTTAATTAAAGCAACCATCAAAAGATCATCTTTAACTATATTCTTTTACTAAGATATAAAACATCATGAGATGTGAACATGTATGTCTCCGTATGAAATACAATTATATAAACTCATATACATACGGGCATTTACACAATATGGATAAATGTCTTTATCTTATCACTGATACACACAAATGTACTTTTCAATTTTAAAAAGAAAAATGTAATAACACATAAGAGGCCTTTATTAAAACATTGCAATCACCGTTCATTCAGATCTAGTATAAACGCCCATGTGCTGACACTAGTAAATCCATGAGTTATTGTTATACAACCGTTTTTGAATACTAAATGTATTGTGCTGGCTAATGACTGTTCGTTTGTGTGGCATGCTTAACAAACAACGGATGTGTTAGGATCTTTTCACATGACTTATTTGGGTAACTACCTATACAAATTCCTGCTCAAGTTTAATCGTGACAGAACGACAAACAGATCGAAAACTTATGTGTAACATATCGTAAAATATGATATTACCAGAGTAAGGTGACACACTACCTGGCGGATTGTATTAGAGGAAGTAGTGACACCAAACGTCATTATACAATAATCAATTCTGCGTAGTATATCGAAAAAGACAACAAAAACGATACCAGCCTCGAGCAGTTCGACGGTAGTACAGGTACAGCCGTGTCGTTCCCAGTATCCATTACAAGACAATTACACGACTTGTAATTGCCTATTGCATTGTGCACTAACAGTAATAACACCGTTTATTTGTTGAGGTTACCCAGTTGAAGTACTCATTAAATACTCGCGCGAAATATTTAAAAGTGGTCCTAACTTCTATGAAGTGTAAGTACGAAAATGTTATCTGCAGGTGAACTGATGGAACTGCTATTTGTAATGTAAGCGTGACAGACGAAAAAATATATTTCAAATTAATCATGGCAGACGGGCGAAGATGCTAAAATAGACATCGCCACTCACTAGAGATGACATCTGGTCTATCCTGCGGCCCCTTTTCACACAGAAGATATGTGGTTAGCATATCTCTACTATATCCTTATATTCATATTAAATGCTCCACTGAGCTCAAATTAGTGTCCCCTTGTAAAACATCCACAACAATAGCTCGTCTAACTACAATAAATACCAACAGCGTATTTCCTTTCTATCAGTCTCATTCATTACGAAACACAAAACGAAACTTCTATGAACAAAGTTAATTTACGAGAATATAATATGTGTAGTACAAAATACCGCAAGACTGTTTTCCAACCGGCTACAACATACATGTCTTCAAATATCATGTAAACTAATACTTTTTAGCCTTTCTAAGTGGGCACAGGAAACATCAAAGAAACACCCAACTTAATAAAATACATTTATTTTAAATGTCGAAAGTCGGCATGCAACGCGTTAGAATGTTTTGATATGTTATTAATGTAATGGAAATTTTTCGTTTTTCTTTTGAACATGCCCATGCGTTTAATTCTTTTGAATTCTTTCAAGTAGTGTTTGAAGATTCTAACAATTACCTTTTTTCAGAAGGAAAGTGAAGAACTAAAAGACAAAATTCTACTAAGTTATCTCAACGAATTTCAAAGAAAAACGAATTACTGTGTTTTTTGCGTAAACGTAACGAAATTACTTTTCCAGCAAAAAAAAGACAATGGACAACTGGTAAATGATATAACCTGGTCTACTGATTGATAACATGTAACTTTTTTTGTTTTGAATAAATGAAGGTGATATACTTCTCGAATAGGGTATTTTTTTGTTTTCACATCAAATTCCTTTTGCGGGGGGTATATTCGTTATACTTCGATACCAACTATCATAAAGACATGCTGATGCTGAGATAAAACAGTAATATGTGTATAAGGAAAATAAAGAAAGAGACGAAGAAAAATCCAAATCGACTATAAACCCAATCCAAAATACAAACGCTGTAGTACCAACAGAATTTGTTAGCATGTAAACTGTTAGGAGAGAGTATAACAATATAGAGACTGATGAAGCAATAAAAATTAATACTCAACCAGAAAGTTACAAGGTTTGCTGTGATTTTGATGAGGCTAATTGCCATTCAGATTCCAGGAGAAACCGGCAGGTGTTAACAGCCAGAAACCGACTTGTAAATTACCGAGACGAAAACAACAAGTGGCATGGTGGTCAAAAGAAGTTACTAAATGGACGTGAGGATAAGCTAAAAAAATGATACTCTAATAGTAATTTTTAGTTGAGACTCCGTAGAATATTACGTGATTAACTCTATCCAACAAGCAGAGACCGGTCATGATGTTGCATCATAATTCCTATAAGCATTTGCATTTCATTCTATTTACCAGGCGTTAAGTTTGACTACTGTACACGATTTTGTTGCAATTGTTAATTCATGCAATATGCGTAATTACTGCGTTATTAAAAAATAGTGATAATTGATTGAAGTGGATGTGAACCTACACTGTTGATTAAACAAGTAACCATTTACACGAACGTGAAAATACGTTTCTGGATTTTAAACTACTTCAGGTACACATGTAAACACATTGCGTACAAGTTCAATACACACATCGAATTAAAAGCTACCGTGGTAGAAATCCACATACGTGTACTTATGAGTACTCAACATAAATAAGCGAGTTATATTCTAGATCACGGATTCTTTGTTTACTTCCAAGGATATTCGTCCATTCTTAAGGGAAAATACATATTTAAACCGATCCGATATATAATCAGTGTATAGTAAATATAGCAAGTGAGGAGACGAAGTAGAACATAGCGATTGAATAATACGAGTGAAGCAGATTAGGAAACGACGTATCTCTATATAAAGGTGTGTGTATATGTTTATATACTTACTTTACCAGATTTACCCCTTGAACTAATAAACAGATCATTGATTTTTTTTAACAGTTGTTAAGCGTAAAGCTGCGTTCTGTGTGATATAATGAACTTAACTTCGTGCAATTAGATTTAAGAAAGCGTAGAAGCTGATCGTGATAATTAAGATTCCTCCGATTTTTGTGAAATTTTGCCAATATTAATATACATCAGTGTATAAATATTCCTATAATTTCACTTTCTTTTAAGTATTTCGAAAGGATCGTGGGAGGCATCATATTGTAGAATTAACATATTTCAGATTTACATTAAATTAAAATGATAGTTGTTAGAAAATACAATTTACCAAATTTTGCTTAATTGATGTCTATTTAAAACGTTATCAATTTAACCTTAAATTATAGAAGTTAAAAAAAATAAAATCATGTAAAGAGATTTGATCAACATTTGAATAAAGATTTATAAACATATACTTAACTAGTGCAAAACACTTTGTGTTTAGGTAATTGATTTTATAATTCTATGACGGGTATTTTTTCAGTATAATACAAATACCAACCCGAAAGTAACTTCCTGTTAGTACGTGCTCGCAATTAATTACTGAAATATTATTCTTACACGACAATAATTTAATAAGGAATTGTATAGCATTAACTTCTTTTTTAAATTCAAAATGTGAACCAGCATTTGCCATCAATTTTTAAGCCGCTGATCAAACGAATTAATAGATTTCACAAAAAATATGTTTACTAATAAGTTTGTCAAGGTTATAAACGTCTGCCTACCCGGTTATGAAATTGTAAAATATTGAGTACTAGGTGAAGACTGAAGATCTCGATATACCAGAGACTCAAAACCAGTGCATACACACACAACAGCAATTGTTTTTTTTTGTTAGAAATATTGCTAATGGAATGTGAGAACCAAACGGCTAAAGTGAGGAATCACCCTATGACGCTAGGCCGAGTCGGATCTCTAACCGTCTCCATAATCTTGTGTCGAATCTGCCGGCCATATTAGATATTAAATAAAACACCATGCGATAGTCTTTCTTATATTCACTTCTTGTTACAATTATATATCACGGTTAAATAGAGAACAATTAATACCAATGGGGTACCCTCATATATATATATATATATATATATATATATATATATATATATAAGAATAAGAAAAGAGGCAAAATACCTTCCAGCATATTTAAGATACGATATTAATTTAAAAGAAAAATCGCAACAGATTTTCTTATAAACTTTTATTTTAGTTTATTATAATTACAAATATTTCGCCAAGTATAATTGGTCTCGTCAGTGTGTCTGGAAATCCTGATCCCATTGGATTACTCCGTCCTTGTAGGTGTAATATAGACGTGTGGCGTCGGTTGTGTTTTCTTTCATTTTAAAAAGAAAACTCTGTTATGATTTTACTTTTCAATTAATATCGAATCTTAAATATGCTTTAAAGGTATTTTGCCTCTGTTCTTATTCTTAATTCCTAATAGATGTTTACAAAAATATATGAACTCTATATTTGCTTATATATATATATATATATATATATATATATACATACATATATATACATATACATAAAGTGGTGTACTAAAAGCGAACTTTTAGGAAAAGTAAAACCTATTGTGAAGAGTATACAGCTCCTGCCTGCATCCACGAGCGTACCTTTTATTGGACATTTTACCCTTTGGATTTTCTATTTTCGCTGCACCTGAAGTTGTGGCTTCTTGGAATTTAACTTTGAATCCTCTCTCACAACCTTTCGGGCCTTTTAACGACCTACCTATCTACATCTCATTCTCTACGCTGGACTTTTCGACACCGGACTTTTTAGCAATCGGACATTTGCTAGCATTCGGGCAGAATGTTGCCCTGTGTTTCTTCCCCTAAAACTTTTATTTTATTTTTTCAAATTTTAAATCTTGGCCTTTGCCAACTTATCTATCCCAGCGACTTCCTCTGATAAGATTTTAATCTTTGAAAAGCCTGGCTTAAGGAAAATTTAACTTGAATAAATTGCCTTTTTTGCGGAATATACCTTGCTCTGAGCAATTGAATTGAATTATGATTGGGCTTTTGCTTCTCTAATTCCTTTCCATTCTTCTTCATTATATATATATATATATATATATATATATATATATTATGTTCCACTATCACTGTTGGTATACTTTCATTTAACTGCGTAAGTGTTCACAACAGTCGGAGAAACATACATGTTATTATGACGAGTAGTAACAATAAATTACTGATTTTCATAAATGCATGTTTTCTTTAGTGCTCATGAATCATTCAATATGAATTCAGTCAAGTCTGTCACGAAGTTTTTAATAATTAATAATAAAACCAATGTATTTAATCAAACGTACATAATGCATACTTTAAATGCTGTAATTTGTAAACTGATGCTAACCCAAGGAAGCCTTTGTGATGAGTACTGAAATTCAAGTCTTCTGATTATATGTTCCTTAATCATCTGATGAAACCATCTACATGTATAAGACTGAGCTAATTACAAATGTGTACTGTGTCCATGTCTGAGGAGGTGCCGCGAAAAGCATTCATATTTAGCATGACAGTACACACTCGCTTTCTCAATCTAGATGGTGGATGGTATGTTTTCTTCCGTGCATCCTTTTTTTTTTACAGAAATGAATGCTGCTACTTTTCCATCTACTATATCGATATCTTCATGGGATGGATTTGACTGAGCTAAAATATGTGTTTCTCCTGTAAATACTCAGAGTAATAACTGATTTAGCTATTACTACTTTAACACCTTTCTTTTCCTTTTTTTGCAGGACTAAAACCAAGTGGACCTTCACGGATCATAGTTTATTTCTGAGAGCATCAAATCTGTTGAACATAATACCGCGTTGATACTCAAGATATCAAAGCCTGCTCAATCCACCCAACTGTTCAACCTTTCTCATTTATGTCTCATTACCAAACCGACAATCTCATTAATCTTCGCCCTCTAATGGATTTTCGTCTTGCTATGTAGTGACTTATTAGTATAAACAGGTATTCCGTATTCAGAAGTATTCAGCAAACTTTACCGGATTTACTTATAGAAATCTTATTTTATTGTTAAGGCTAGCCATAACCTATTATATGGTACGTTTATGTAGGGCAACTGAACACTAGATTGACAAACTAACAAGCAGTGAAAATAATAGTATATGTATCACATATAAATATATGTATTTAAATAATTGACGCGAGATTAAAATATAAACATTAAAAGGTGTGGTTTTAGTAGAGATTACTATAAGGTGTAACTTTTCCTCAGTGACGTGGGAGTGGTGGCAACGGAGTTTTTTTTTTCAAAAGGTACCCTGCAAGCAGTGCTTTAAAATACAAGAGTAAAGCTCATGACCCTTGATGTTCTGCCAATGCGTGTGGTAAGCACGTAGATATAAAGGCACGACATTGTTAATGCATGGCGTGAGGATAAAAAAAAAACGATGATTCTGCCTCTATTCAAACGTATCTGCTTTCTTAGCGAATGTGTTCCCGACCATGTAACTGTTGGGACTTACTGGTCTAGATGTCAAGTGGTAAACGCCTGCTATCGTTCGGGTATAACAAATTTCAAAGACCCAGATGCATTCAGACAAGACTGGTGCTGCACTGTCATAGAACTTTGTAGACACCGATTCCCTAAGCAACAAAAACAGCATAGGAAAAAAAAACGAAGACAGTGTGAAAAGTGTGACCATTGTTTGTGGTTGTAGCGACAATTAAATCCTATTTTATTGATGTGATTACCAGAAAACGTAATTATCGAACACGATTCCTTGGACACAGTTGTCTATTTCAACAAACGATAGGGGGTAGATGTTTCATATCTTTTCTTTAGGGTATAACTACTTAAGATCTGATATGATTGATTGATTTTGATATAACTGAACCCGTAGTAAACAACACACATTACATTATTTACCAATCTCCGATGTGGATATAAGTGACTGAAAATTGCTACATTAATATAATTATACTATCACCTTAGTTCACCTGGGATTTTAATGACCGTTAGCCTACTCAAGACTCCAGAAAATTCTGAAGCTTTCCAGGCGAATATGAATGGTGCTATCAATGCCTTAATACTATCAGACTGTCCCTCTCTTATATTCCGTGGTAACAATTTCGCTTTTTTTTTGTTTACTTTTTTTTTTTGCAAACGGTATGAGTGTTTAATAATATTCCTAATCTCTAAGCGACAACGCCGATGTAACCTTCACTATTGTATAGTTACATTGTAGTAAAAGTATTAACATAGAACTGAATATACGTGAAATAACATAAGATATTAGAACTTTTGTAACAAAAAAAAACCGCCTGCGTTTTCTAAAAAAATGTTGCAGAGTAACTTAACAATGCACATTTATGATGTGACAATTTAGAACACACGAAACATCAAAGAAACACCCAACTTAATAAAATACGTTTACTTTTTAAATGTCGACACTTGACAGAAAATGCGTTAGAATGATTTGAAATGTTATTAATCTAATGGGCATTTCTCGTTTTTTTTTTTTTTAACATGTCCATGCGTTTAATTCTTTTGAATTCTTTGAAGCCGTGTTTGAAGATGCTAGCAATGATATTTTTAAAGAAAGACACCCAAATAAGAAAATACAAAATACGACTAAGTTTTCTACTCGAATTGGAAAGCAAGGTAATTAATGCGTGTTTTGCGCAACGAAATTACTTCTTCAGAAACAAGTAGACGTTGAAAAACTCGTAAAGAAGAGAACCTAGTCTTGTGATTGATAGACACATATAGTATATGTTCTGTTCGGAGTTAATAAGGGGGAAATACTTCCGGACATATTACTCTTTTTGATGGGTATATCGCCTACACTTTGATTTAAAACATAACAAATGCTGATGAGGTGACAATGCAGCAATATGTTAATGAGGAAACTATACAGAAGATGAAGAAAACTACTAGTGTGCGGAATCCGCATGTTAAATATACATTACTCAGGAACAGTTACGGTAAATTAAATGGCATAAACACCAAATACAACTATAAATAAATAAATTATATATATATATATATATATATATCGCGTATTATTTAAGAACTCAATAAAATTTTGATTTAGATAAATATAAAGGAAGTAAATGTAAAATGAGAAATGAGAAATTTCAGAGAAAATGTATAATTAGCTTATGGAAAATGTGAATAAGTAATTTTCAAGTAGAAATAAAGACACACATATCATAAACGCTCGACCCAGATATTTCGCTCGATAGGTTCGACCATATTTGATTTATGATTTAGCTTTATTTAACAAAACTCAACATTGTTATACGATGTAGGAAAAACAATCCATGGGGAAGAAACGGTGGTATGGGGCGGGCGCAATATATGGTGTGTTTATTTTTTTTTATCAGAAAGCTAATTTACCATGCGAATATGGTAGAACCCATCCTCATAAATATATTGGTCCAGCTTTAAGGAAGTATTGTTCCAATTTCTTTTAGAATGTTACTTTGTTTATCCACATTTCCATGAACTAAAAATGTTAATATATACGAACAATATTATCGACTATAAGCTCTCTCCCTCAATAAAAAACAAAAAACAAACGCAGTAGTACCAACAAAGTTGTTTTGCACGGAAAATGTTAGGAGAGAGTATAAGACAATGGACATAAAGAGGAGGCCAGCGCCATATCGACTCGACAGAGTGTGCTGCATTTTTAGGAGGCTAATTGTCACTCGGATCCTAGAAGAATAAATACAAGATGTTACCAGCGTTAAACCAACTGGTAAATAGTCAGGGCGAGAATACAAGTAGAGCGTTTTTAGAGCGGTCTGTCTCTTGAGCCTGGACCAGCCGACGAACCAGTCGCGAGAATTGATTGTCCCCCGGTAACTCAGGCAATGGGGGAGGGCAATTGGGACAAATGACTTAAGTCGCGGAAAAGTGTCTTGTTATTTTTAATCCATCTAGAACCAAGCTTCCTTGTTTTTATACATAAACACTGGGATACTCGCTTTACCTCAATTGAAATCAATTGATCTCTCTATGAGTAAGCCTTATTTCATTTTTAATTTCCTAGGACTGACTTTTACTACACACCTGAAAGGCAATACTGTTGCTACAATCGCTGGAATTAGTGCCTGAACATTCTACCGCTCTAGAAATTATCTCAACACTGACGCAATCCTCTACCTCAAACATATCATAAAATGAAGTAATGTTGACACATCATGAGATATAGCACTCATAGACCTCTTTCCAGACTTAAAACAGTAAAAACCATACTTCGAAATCAAGTGATAGATAATCTTTTCTCTTTACGTGTTTCTCGCAGAAGAGATGTCGCTAGCCTTTAACTTTTTCCTTATTTTCAAGGTATTTCTTGGACTGGGCTCCACCTGACAAACATTTACAGCAAGACTGAACCATCTGACAAACATTTACAGCAAGATCACATCTAACTACAACTTCTGTAAAAAAATTCCCGTCTCTTTCTTTCTCTCTGTACCTCAAACATAACGTAACTTTCATGAACAGAATTTCTTTCCAAGAACTACAAGTCTTTATAACACAATCCGTTGGTCTGCTTGTCAGATGATTACATGATCGTTTTCATGTCGCATGTTGACAAGACTTGTCGCGTCATCCCTTTACCGAATTGAATCCTGCTCATATTGACTCATCGATTTCATGTCCTATCAGGCTGTTATTCCTACATAACTGATTAACCCTTATCCTCGAACTAGTCATCAGAATTTTATAAAAGATGGCGCTCTTTAAAAAGAAAAAAAAACATGTTATTTATGCGTTTTACGAACATTTTTAGTTTTATAGAAAATAGTGGAACTTGTATCAGCATATTGGTCTCAGCTGGTGTGGTTTAATTGTTGAATACACAGCGAGTTATTTTTTTACAAAAATATTTAACATAAACTTTGCTTAATGCAAACAAGCATATTAATAAAAACAAGATACGGTGCGTTCGTATAAAATATAAATAGTCCAGTCCGTCCGGCTAGTTACTTGAACAAAGGTTTAGAAAAATAGAATACGAAAATGGGTGCGTGGGGGAAAATAATAATGCGAGTAATGAAAGATGAAAAACAAGAGTAAAAACAATAAAAATAAGTAAAGTAATGATAAAGTACTACGCATTCATTCACTCCGTATGAATCAGATACTTCTCTTGTTAACTACAAATATATCGTGAAACCAATGCTAACAGTATTTCTGGAAAGACATCAAGTACTTACGGGATAGACCACGTGAAGGTTGCCGACAGCATAAGTGAAAGTTTTTCTGTGGAACGAACTGGATTCGAACTTAAAACACACATGGTATCAGTCACTGTCGTTAACCACCATAACCGCCCAAGATACAACAATAATACTACTAGCGGTTATGAGAAGATAAGTGTAAGAAAAGGAAAAAAAATGGTAGAAACAAGATCGAGCGAACGAAAATGAACAGACAGCCACATATAGACATGCGTAGATGCACTTACATGGAATAAATATATTGAAAAATGAAATAAAGCAAAAGAAACGGATAAACAACGTATCCAAGATGAATTCATAAAAGGAGATGAGGAATAAGAATAAGTTGGAGAAGGACCTACTAAAACGACAAGGTGAGGAACAAGAAAAACAGAGGAAAAAGAAAAAGAAAAGATAAATAGGTTTCAGTAGTGGATAAGTGTAAATTAACACAATGATTAGAAAAAAAATAGAAGAGAACCAAACGAACATAGAAACAAGGGCAATGATAGTAATAATCAGATTATTATGACGAAAACTACCCTAGACGTTTTGAATCAGAAAGAATAATAAAAATCATAATTTGCAGAACAACGAGAACAAAAACAAGTATACTATTTAGAATAGCCCATACATGATGTGAAAAGGAAATACAGCATGTATTAATACCCACGATGAAAAAGATCTCGAAAAGGATGGTTTGTGATGATGCAATATAATCAATTTTCTCAACCGAAATTGAGATATATTTTTTTAAAAAACTTAATCATGTCAGATACAAGACGAATCCGCTTACGTTTGAACGATACTGAGCAAGATAACAACACTAAATATTTAATATCCAATTGTTGAAGTATACGTAAAGGATTGTTTACAAGGGCGGGAAATAACATTCTAGAATGCAGAAATGAATAGGAGGTATCATAGTGGTTGATGGTTCGAGGAGTCTAGGCCCAAATCTCTCCCTGATATTCATAATGATCTCCCTAAATAGCTTCTAAAATCATTGGTCGATATTTATGAAAATTTCACAACCATCCATGACAACACTTCGAATAGCATCAATGATCAAGATCTTTCTGGGTATCTATTTTCCGACCTGGAGCACGTTATGCAATAGGGAAAGGGTGTTTGGGTTATTTTATTAGTCTATAATTAAAGTTCTCTAATGTCGCCACTAACGCCCGGACCATCGCTTTGCTACAATTAGAATGCATGGATCTTTCCTTAAAGTAGCTCTTTGCTTTGATAAGCTTCTGGGACTGACGTTCACTTCAGACGTGAAATGGGACACTTGCATCAACTGTGGTGCTTTAGTTGCTAGAATAATGGTAAGATCATTCTACCGCTCAAGCCAGTATGTCACGCCTGATGAAATCCTGTACCTGTCTAAAAGTCAAATGCGTCCTACGATGGAGTAGTGTTGCCATATCTGCATTGGAAGTGTACAACACGGACTTCGAAATCGAGTTGGGGGATGTCGCATTCCCTACAGCAACTTTCTCACAGAAGATATGTTTCTAGTCTTTTTATGCTGTATCATTATTTTCATAGTGCTCAATTAAGCTGAATATATACGGCCAACAAGTAAAACATTTACAAGACAACTCGTCAACCTACAACCCAAGTGTATGATGTTCCTTTCTCCCGCTGTGCGCGTAAAACTAAACGGAGCTTCAATAAGCAGAGTTTATTTCTGTGAACAACCTGTCCGGAGCACAAGTCTGCGGATGCCGCTACCCAGCTAACTAGAACGTGTTTAATCCGATGTAAACTAATTATTGTGAAGTCATCTGCTTTATTAATCAAATTCTGCCCAATTTTAACCATCATTACCAACTATCACGGTAATTTTCACCGTCAACCTTACAAACTCATTAGCCCTTATCCTGAAGTGAGCATTGGGCCTTGAAAAGTCGTTACTGTTTAGTAATATATATATATATATTTATATATATATATATATATATATATATATATATATATATAAATGTGTAATATATGTAAAGGTGAACAGTCCCGTTGTTGAGCGCGTGTCTTTTGCGAAATTCCTCGGGGGAAACTGAATGATTTTAACACTGTCTCAGTGAAAACGGACACCAACAACGGTTGAGGCGACGAAGAATGCTAATTTCTCTATTTGCAACATCGATGGCGAGACGTGTTCGTTTTGCACGATCAATGATGTAAAACATTACTAGCAGAAAATCGATTTATTTGAATGACTTATCTTTTGAAGTTCGATAAAAGAGGACTAATTTACACTTTGCATTTGATTATTGGGCTCGTTTTGATACTGATCAGACAGTGTAAATGTAACATTTTCTAAAGAAACTCAAAATTTGAGCTTAATTATTAGATCATAATGTTAGCTCTTCCGTTATAATCAAGTACACTTTATTTATAGTAGATCCGACATAAGTCGATCTGGGTATCCACTTCATAAATGCAGCTTCTCTTATGTAGATATATTAGAACATATTTTTATACAGTGTATTATTGCTGAAAATAAAATTAGCTATTGCAATAGAGTTCACATGACTGGTAATATTAGTATCTGTAGTCTTAGGAATATCTTCATAATTCTAGTAATCAAGGAGCTTCCGGACTAATGACAAATATATTTAAAAACTACCGTGAAACAAGTGGCAGAGATAAACAATTACACTCAAAGACAGCATCATAAAAGGATCTCAGTTCGAGTTTCTAAAATAGTGGGTGAATGTCTGACATCCAGTAAGGTTACTCATTTCCTGCAAGATCCAAATCATAACATTTTTTTAAAAAACTTGTTATATTATTAGGAATTGCAATAGAGTGCATCGTAGATAGTTAGATTTATAAGCATTGTCAAGCAGTGTATCCTATCTGGTAATTGCAGTGTATAGTAAGTCATTGTAATACAGTGTATCAGAGGATCGTATTCAGTAGTCATTATACTTAGATGTATCATAACTTTTCATATTAGTATGCAGTGTAATAGCGTACCATACATGATATTATTAGTAATGATTCTAATGGAGTTCATCGTAGCTGGTGAGAGACTAATAGCAGGGATGATCGTATTAGTCACAGTAAAATGGGTACAGTAGTAGACAATGATATGATGGTGTGTAAAGACGAGTACAATATCTAGTGATTCTAGCCAGCATTTTAAGAATGTCTAGCATAGCTCTTGATAGAAGACATTGTAAAGAGGGCTTTTTATACGAAATTTTAAGAGATGTATTGCATGAAAAACAAGAATCACAACAGAAATTAAAACTTACACGCTTTCAAGACGTTATTCGAAGCTAAATATATCAAGGATGCAAGAACGAAAACTCAGTGAAATCATATTTTTCAGAATGAATCAATATTTTTTAAAAAGAAATGATAGCTTATTACGATATATCTAATTAACTTTGCACACAGCCTCTATCATATCTATGAAAAGATAGAATCACGCAATTTACCAAACAAATGTTCTGTGTTCAATTCAAAACATACATTCATTTTAATAGTAATCCATGTGAATTCATTACATTTATTCATTTATATATTTTGTGAAACGAATTTATTCCATAAGAAAACTTAATTCAATAAAATTATTTAAGAAATTCGTTTTCCGTGGACATGTTTTTACTCGTCAAATAAGTAACATCACGAATATTTGACTTTCATGGTTTGTGCAATTTTTAAATAGCAGACTTGAATATGGTCTGCTTCAGTTCATTACGGGTGTAATTTAATTTATATATGCCAATAAGCGAGAAATACATATATATCTAAGTAATAGTTGTATTGCGTGTCGTTAAAGAAAACAGTTGATTTGATTGTAATTAAACCTGATATGCGGAATTCATATTTTAAGACGTTAATATTTCGGTCATATATATTCTCTTTCAAAGTAGCTCGTATAATATTTATCGTGGAATATTGTAACTGGACAATAAGATGGGTTGTTTTTTTTCTGTTGACGATCGAGTCAAGGGAAAGTAACGTGAAACCTGTATAAGAGTAAGGCGACTTATTTTATTTGTCTTTTTCGCCCTCTATCATCCTTCTTTCAGCGAGGTCGGATATATTTCAGACTTGACACTTGACCCCTTTCTTACGTGCTTCGCGAATCAATGATTCAGTGTTTGATTAATAGAACCGTAACAAAATCTGCCATTTTTTCTTTAAATACATTATGTTCAGTTCAACAGCAGGGGCACTGCACTCCAGGATGTCGGGCAGAGGAAGCAGTTTACTATTAAACGACACTCATCAAGACACAAACAAACAAGAGTCAACTCACAGCATGGGGCTGACTTTTTATATTCTCGTCATCAGCGTCAAGCTATTGGTGTATCGCTTTCCTCTTTTAGTTGGTGTAATCAGAACCTCCGACACAGGTAACGGATGGTAATGACAACGAGTAGCCGATTGTAAATATATGAGTCCTCATTACCAACGTAACCTCGTCGTGTTCTAGGGAGACAAACATGTTTTCTAGCTATCCAAGCTGTGACGAGACAAGTAACGTAGGTCACACTTGCTAATAAAGTTGATAGAGATGGATCTGTTTCTTATCGGGGTCTGATTGTTTAGTTTTCTCATCAGATTTAAGTGAAGATCAAGTACAGTTGGAGGAGATTACGACGCGAAGAATTCAATAGAAAGGGAGTGCATTACACTTGTTTATGCATCTGACAAGGAGCCGGGTATGAGTTTTTGTGTTCTGTCTTAGCATGGCACGCGCGTTCATGTGTTTTCTGCGGCACCAACAACTTAAACTCGTAGTCAGTTGAGTGAACGAGTCCTTACCCTGTTTTATTTTTGTGTACTAGATATACTCAAAGGATTGCCACTGCCACTTATAGTTTGGGTCCCTGGCTTACCCCTGAAATGTAGTGTCTTAGAAGACACCATCTTCTCACATACACCATCTTCATCGATTTATTTTATATTCCTTTCAGCTCTCACTCCTATTTAGAGATTGGCTTTCTATTCTTTCAGATGACGCGAACACACAGTAAGCAACTAAACACTTCAAATGGCTAAGAGGGTATTACTAACTATTTACTAGCAATTTGTTTGGTTCTTTATTGTTCTTTCTTTTGGATGTTAATAAGTTGTCCTCCTTCGAATCATGACTCATTTATACGATGTTGTGTAAGGAAATGTTTATTGAAAGAGTGAATGTTACATTTTAGTGAGAGAGTCTTTATAAAGTAGGCAAAACTTGGTAGGTGTGGTCAAGAAGTAATAACATTAACCCCCACATCTCCCCTTAAAACAATAGGGCTCTATTCTTAGACGAAATTTAATTGTATGGTATATCTACTTAAATGCTATTTTAAATAATTACCCTTTTGACTAAGATCAAAGGGTAGTGCATGTTCTAAGCACATCAGCGACATTTGACGTTTGAAGTATGCTCGGAGTTAACACCGGAAGTGTTCATATAAATTATCTCGCTTGAAACTGAGTCCTGAGAAAAGTTTTAAACCGATATCCTTTTTCTCATTTAATAACCCTTATTAATTGTATGGATACTTATAATATTATTATCGACAGAAATATTGCGTATATAAGAAAATTAGGGAATAAAATTTGAAATGGATATCACACAATATTAATCTATTAGAAACTCTTTATGAAATAAATATAAAAATAAATAATACTTGTAACTGCTGTGGGTGTTTGGAGATTACTAAATATCTAGTATTTCTAAACATTATATTGCATCAGGACATTTTTGTTAAATTGAATTTTAGATACGAAATATATATTAAAAAATGTGAGCATATTTTAAGTAGTTTAGTCCATAGAGCGGATGCGGTATTGTGAGAAAAACAGGTTCAGGTAGTAAACGAAGTAAATACCCCACGACTCCCACACCACGCCAAACTATTGCCCTTGTGCGATATTTTATACTTTTTCAATATTTCTGTGAAAATGAAAAGATGAATAAATTATGTTATATTATAAAACGTTATAATACGCCTCAAAGACTTCGTCTTGCTACGTTTGTTGGAGGTTTCTTCGCAGGAGCCTTTCACTTGATTCGTCATTGTATATCGCTCCTGTTGGCCAACTGATTGTTTTATTTCTTTGTTTCTTTATTTTATGTTAGCCTTTCTCGGTTGAACAAGTAGAGTCAAATCTAGTAGAGGTACTTACAGGTCTGAATCAGCGGGTTGAGCAGAGTCCAAAGGGAAGAGGTGAGCACCAGTACGAGATCTGGTGTACGAACCATGTCTAGTTTTGTGTGTGGCTCCCGGAAAGGGTTTCGGTCCAATCTGACAGAAAGATCAGGCCAGAAAAAATACTAGTCCACGTAATAGTCAATCGCCTCACTAAGGCTCTAGCAGTCAGGCGACTGTAAGACCCTTAATATCTCGAACACGCAAACATATGTTGCACGGGTGGATTGCCTTTAGCCTCGCCCCGACTGATAGCAAAGGCCCTACTGACCACCGCACTATGCTAGATAATTCAGTAGTTAGAGGTAGTCAAGTTCCGTGAAATAACATCGACTGCGACGCAGCTACAAGAAAAATGGACTTTAACTGGCAGCTCTACTCCTGGCATAAGAAACGCTCTCATATTGGAAGGGATGAAATCAGCAAGGCTGTTGGAATTTTAAAAAACTATAAGCATACCCACCTAGACCAATTTCCGATGGAGGGAGACTCCATCGACAGGGAGGCTGTTTGCAATTTGTTATTGGGCCTCCGACACGGTTGAAGAAGCAGTACCTGTGATTCGGACGATGATGACTACAGGACTATCAACATCTAGAAGGAAAAACAGGCTGTTACTGCCAGAAATCTAAAAAGAACAGTTGGTGTCGCCAGCACCAAGGGAAGTGTGAAGATTGTTCATCCGGCGTCGTCAACATCTGATTTGCCGACCCCTGACTCAGGAGAAACTGGATTAATTTAGTTGTGGCGGTTTCGATACATCTATTCCGGCCGGAATAGTAATACCGGAGCCAGTCACAACATTTGCTGGCCAGTCTCTAACATCAGAGCCTAGACTAGAGCATCAATATGAATCCAGTGTCAGGTGTCGCCTGAAGCCTATAACAACCTCTTTGCCTCTGACAAAGATTTAAACAATGGAAATGCCATAAACACCGCCGCAGATTCAGTGGAAGTGTTATCTAAAAGAAATTGGTATCAGTAGTCACCAACGTCAAAGAACAATGGACTGACTTGGGTCTCCAAAGACGTAATGGTGAAACTTTCTGTGGGATCATTATATCCTTGACACATGTTTGCAACAAAAGCTTCAAAATGTGGAATATGCTGCTCCAAGCTATCGAAGACGCATTGAATGTCTCAAAATCCGAATTGAGGATGAAAGACTTACACCTCAAGCTGGACAACCCGAGTAGGAAAATAACTAATGTCTATCCTCGACGTACCCTGCCACATCGTTCCCAATTAATTAGAAATAGTAATGAGCCAGTACAGGGACGTTGAAGCCGGTGTCGCGGTCCGTTGCCCTTTTACCATAATGGTAGGGGACTAGCAGTAAAAAATATCATTAGAAAGAGCCGGCTATAATACAATTGCAGCGCTACCCAGGTAGGAAAACATCGACTTTGTTGATTATTTGAATGTACGAGGTCCCATTACTGGCCGTAGCGTGGGAATATAACCAAGATATACCTTAAAAAGGCTCTACAGAACGCCCCTGCTACCTTGTAAGAAAACGAGCTGACATTGTTACAACGGCGTCTCTTTCTCCATAAAGAATATCAGCGGTTTAGACTACGAAAAACTGTAGCACTGTCTCCAAGAAGTCCAAAGCTCTAAAAACTATACCTGCTACCTCCAGTCTGACCGTGGCAAAGTCCCCTTTTCAGCCTATACAGCACCTTTATTATTAAATGGTGTATCTTCCTACTGTGTCGACCAGGAGCAACATACCCCCGGAGAAACTCCAGCTGTGTTGTCCACATCGAAAGAAACAGGTTCTGAATGGAATATAAAAACATCAAGTTTCTTCTTCATCACATGAATTAAAAAAGGATTTCGAGATTAGCTGAAAAAAGATGCTGACAGACTGTTCCGGCAAAACAAGCACGGTGAGGCACAATAAAAAAAAACAACGGCATAACATCCCGAATGCAAAACTCTACAAAGATGATTATTTTTTTTTATTCAGTCCTCAGAATACCATTCCCCACCTATTCAACTGAAAAGAACACCCTTTGAGTTTCAATAACCCATCAGTCTGCTCTCGCTCTACGTCTCAAGGAAGTTGACTCATCGAAGATCCGCGAAGATAACATAAGCAGACAGCAGATCTGCATCAATTTCTCCGTTGTTGAGAACAGGACTGACGAGAAAGCTCCCTTTCTTTCGGTGCGCAACTAACACTGATAACACCGCTGTAGCTTCTAACACGTGCCCGGGTTTTGAGATAGACAACCAAATAACTTTCATGATGTCCCCTTCCTCACGCTATTCTTACAGACAAATAGAGCGGGACGGACGCGAGCTGCTTGGAATTTTGGTACGAAAGAGTTCAAACCGGAGTCTATGGCTCGTAGAAGAGAATCACACCTCTCTCCGATAGCTGAAGCTAAAATGCGATGGTTAGGTCATTATTTACGACCAACCTTCGTTTCATAGCGCCGTAAAATGAACATCCCCACTGGATATCGGAGGTGTTGCTCGAGACGGACGGTTTACGTCCGAGCTGCTTACCGGCAGTCTCAGCCAATCCTGTTATAATTGACCTCAGACGATTTCAAGTCGGTGATCGACACTGACTAGAGCAATGCATAGATCTTGAACTTAGCTAATCTCAATACCAGGAGTATTAGATCTCGAAGCATAGCTGCTCGCGTGCCGAGGGATCCCCTGACTCGTAACATATGTCTGCGCTACAGGAACCTCAGCATAAGGCAATATTTATGGTAGCGGCGGCAGTTTGTTAGTGAGGTGTACCCTGCCCGCAGTCATAAATGTTGTACACGCAGATGACCAAAGTGGACTTCCCTTGGCCGATGTTCCGGTTGCAATAATAAGTTTCGAATAGTCGTGGTGCATGTGCATACATCACCCCGAGAAACATTTCGTTTTTACGGTGGTTAGAAGTATTCCTCACGTGTTTAAAGCGGTTTCTCTTTCGTAGTGATTGGAACACGATCATTGATGTTAATATCGATAGGATGGGCCAACTAGAGTGTAAGGTAGATGTGACATCAATCTTCTCGACAGATTTAAATTATTAGGTTATTCGGGCCATGAGACCATTATGCCCCGTTTGAATTTTGCTAAAACACCCTTACTAGCTGGGTACGTGAGGTCAAATACCTTCGTACTGGAGATACGTGCTTTTTGTGAAAAGCTAGTAAATAATATTCAGCGGGGTTTAGTAGGAGAGATTATTTGGTGTAAGTGGTGGGGTAATTTTAAATATAAGGTATGACGCTTTTGTGTGCAATATGGACTAAATAAGGCTAAACCAGAAACACGCTTAAAAGATTATGTGACCCGGGTTGTGGCTCGGCGGGACTCCCTAACCGTAGTTCTGATTAAGGGATCTTAAAACATTCGGCGAACTAGCAGTATGACGGTTAAATAGTTAGTGATATATTAGAAAGAGCGTTTAATGAAGACGCGAATGTTACCACGAGAGAGCGTAGCCATGTATTGGTTTACTCCTCTCCAGGAGTTAGGCACAAGGCTAGTTTTTATCTTACTCTCACAAGTAAGATGTGACCCAAGGTCGGGTCAGGAAAGTGGGGTTTAAAAATTGCCTGGGCAGCCCCGTCGGCATTCCCCGGTAAGGGCGCCTCAGGTAGTAAGCAATAAACTTACTGCTCCCCAAAGAGGGGAGGCAAAACCTGGGAGGGTGGACCTCCTAGAACTGCACAGAACAGACCCATAGACCGGAGAGCGTAGTCATGTAGTTCATCGCAGATCGGATAGATACATTCTGGAAGTAAAAAGCTTGGGGTCTCAATCCCGTGTATCAACGCGGGATTTTTACGAGGGTTTTCAGAAGCATTTCGCGGATAACTTCAGCCAACTGTTAAAACTCCGCGTCCAGATGTTTTGCAGCTATTAGGCTGGCTCGCCCCTCCTGGGGGCAGCTATCTGTGATAGTCGGGTTATGGAGTGTTAGGTATTGGCTGCGTTAAAGCAGCCCGGCTACAAATAAACATCTAACTTGATGGTTTGCCTTAACACGTGAGGCTATCGTTCTTATTCGTTCCTAATGTGACAGATCTGTTAAAACCAGCTGTTGAACACATCTATCACTGGTCAAGTCATCAGATGAGTAGTCATATTGCTAACAATGTATATGGATGGTGTTTAAACGATCATAAGTTAATAACCTTCCTTAACACAGAGTTATAGGTGTGGAAATCGTTCTTGCGAACTGTTGTTATTGATGAATTGCTTGAACCCGATCAGAACAGTTTGTATTACATTCGCACGATCTTAGATTAGAAGACGACACTGAAGCCGCGCTAGTCAATTCAGAATAGTCTTAAGCCATTGGAAAAGGTGAGCATCGTTTCATAAGATCTGTTTTAGATGCCACCGGTTTTAATCCGTACTTACACAAATAATTATTCATTATGTGTCTCCAGCCGACTGTTTAGGTGCCGAAAACCAGGTGGTTGTTGGACGAATATGATAGTCTTTTCTGTATTAACTTTTATCCCAAACGTCCGTAGGCTGTGTTGTGTGTACCCACTAACGTCTAGAGGTTCTGTAGTCTGACCTTTGCTGACATTGCGTTTAGCATACTGCAGTTCCCGTATTGTACACATACTATTCCTAGTGTTGGACCGAAGTTGGACGAAGTTGGACGAAGTTGGACGAAGTTGAAACCGCTTCCATCCGTGCAGAAACGAATGTCGATTAGGGGTGTCTGGGGGAATCTCGTGATTTATTGATGATGTGTAGAGAAAAAAAACGTTAGAGCCAGAAAACATCCCAGTTTCAGGCCACTATGGATAGGAAATGGGTCTGAGAGAGAAAGAGAGCGTTCTGATTATACTACTCACCATTTAATCACGGAAAACACGCACCAGGGTTACAAAATAATGTGGACAGAAAAACTTGAAGAGAACTACCAACATGTCCGGTCTGAGTACTTTATCGAATGTTTTTCTTGAGTACCTAGAGATAAAAATGGCGGCCTTCTGTTGTTTAAGGCTCTTCTTTTGTAGTTGTGCACAGCAAATAATGATCATAGCCCGCGAGAAGGTCGAACGCCGAATTGAATCTTTGGTATGATGTTTTCTGCGAGAATGAAGGTGGTGGTTAAGGAAAATGTAGGTGAATGTCTTACTTGCGATGCCCAGCAGTTATATCCCCGAGTAGTTGTAACAATTTTCAGAATGAGGGATCACGAGAATTATAATAATAGTTTCATCGCGGAAGAACTAGGGTTTTTTTTTAGTCTGCCCGATCTCCAATATGAGGAGCATAACCCGGTTCCACAGCTCTGAGCAACTGTGAGTGATAAGCTCAAATGATCCGTTGTCAAACCCAAAGGCTTTGCCGGGTGTCATCCGCTTCAGAGCTTTGTTAAAGTATTGGATGGGAAGTGGATATGTCATCCAGTGACGGACAGAATGCTGGAGGTATTCTAAAAAGACCATCTTAGGTGCCAATGTGATCGTTAAGGATGATTCTCAAAATTGGACATTCGTCTTGCTAGAATGCCCTGGCTGTCAGTGATAGCGGTGGCCCCATCCACGTCATTGAAGCCACTCACTCGTGACTGTAGAAACGAACATTTTTTGGTTGCTGCATTGAAGATATGTGGGTCTCGCTGGTCAGCATAGTTTTATATATGTGCAACTTTTCTTTGTTAGAAGACGTTTTCCGATTCTCGGATCCCTCTTTGACATTCTACCACAGCTTGCTTGTGAGCACTGTTATTAGAAGCTGTAGGCTAGTACTCTAAGGTAAAACGAGATTAACTATAATCATGGTCTCACGGTCATTAGTTCTATCCACACTTCTGTATACGTGCTAAACGTGGACCCGGTACAGAAATAATAGAAAACTAACTAGAACGATTCCAGCAACGAAAACTGACCCAGATTCTAGAAACAAAGAAATTTGGCATCGAGCCTGAGTGCCAGCTTTGATGCCGCCATAATCAACTATCACCTCAGCTGTGAAAGCCACGCACACATAATTGATCCATCAAAACTCCCAAAGGCAATGCTCTATGGCGAGCTTGCCAGCAAGACCAGCCGGCAAGGAATTCCGAAAATGAATCACTTTGACCTTAACCAACATATACGCCTTCAAGGACCAGAACAGAAAACATGTGAAGGCAACGTTGAATTTAAGGCCAGACGAAGGTGAAAACGACGGCATGAACGACGTCGTCCGCCCCTTACCCTTCTCTGTAAACACTGTCTGCGGCTCTTCCACCATAGACGGCGACTTCAATACCACATTACTCAGAAGCATTAATAAAGAGGATAGAGAGACGACATAATTTGATACTCGGACACGAGTGGGAGCCGCTGCCAACGACGACGACGATAGTGGTACAGCTAAACAGAATGCGGTCGGGATCTTTTGTTTTTTCTCTGTCGGTACGTCAGGGTTTTCGCTTCTCGTCATTACTGTATATTATTTCACTGTGGCTGTTTCTTCATATGCGAAAGGAACAGGCGTCCATACAAGTTTTACGCGGTGTTGCTTTACTTGCTGGAGCGCGAGCTAAGATCTAAGCTTGTGCAGAGGGTTTTACTGTATTTATGTCGAGCTTTCCAGACATTTGCACTGTGAGTAAAGCTCTCTAACTGTACGAAATAGTTACCGGGGCCGTAGTGAATTTCAGCAAACCTAATGGTATGTATGTTGGCGTGGTTGTGCTGCAAGGCCGTTATATCCGAAGATATGGCAAGTTCGGATACTTGGCGTGTGGTTCGGAAATACAGTCTACGGTCGAAGCGTCTTTTAGCATTTGGCTTCGAACAAGTTTTTCTCTAATGTGTAGTAGAGGCGTGCGCCACGTTTATCTCTTCTCTCGTATCCTTTATCGATTGGTTGCACTATCCTGGCCTGAAGAAAGCTTAGGATTTGCTCGTCTGACCTAATGTTGTTGTAAGGCAGGATGCCACTCGCCTGTTTTCATTATCTGTGTGAGGCCGGTCTAAGAACAGCTGGCATAGTAAGTCATCGACATTCTTGTAGATTGTCATTCCTGAATCTGAACTGATACAAGAGGCAGCTTAGAGCGTTGCGGTTTATAAGGCTTTTCCGAACCTCATCCCCGACCACTTAGTTGGAAGTTGACGTGAACCAAGGGGGCAACCGAAGTTCTCTGAATGCCGAACTGCGCTCAGATTGCTCGTGAACGTGCACGGTCTAGAAAGGTTATCTATATAAAATTAGTAAAATGGGATTCTTCTGATCCTCTTGTTGAGAAACTGGCATGGTCAAGTTGAGGAGATTCACTCTCATTGGATTTAGGCACCAGGCCATAGTCATCCCCACTATTCTGAGTTTTCTCTCACCTGGCTATTAATCTCGAACGCTCTATCCATAAATGGCAGGCTCCACAAAGCTAGCATCCCTTATTGTGTGCTCTACGATGAAAATGAAGAATGGCTGAGCACGCCTCCTTCAACTGCAGCAAGTTTAGTGAGTTTTGAAAATATATAAACAAAGTCACGGCTCGCATCGTACTTGATCAGTTCCTTCACCAGAATATAGCATATTTTGTCTACGATGTGGCTCCATTGAACCCCAAGGAAAAACAGATGGTGATTCTCGCGATCTAAGTGGTAGCTAACTTGTGTCGAAATAACCAATGTGAGTATCTCGATCTGATTCTGATATAATTTCGTATTGCAAACATCAGATTAGATATTTTAAAAAAAGATGTGATGGGCTTAAATAACACTTTTCATTATTTAAATGTAGGTGGGTTCATACCGCTAGTTTATGTGTATTTGGACGAAATAAGTTTAAGTTCGTGTTACCTGCCTAGACATGCTGCCCGCTGATTTTAGATCTGACATAATACTCCCGCGCGTTTAAAGTACATTAGCTAGTAGAATAATGCAGTTCCGCTCATTTTGAATTTTTCGGTACAACTTATCCTCCAGGATGTCCTCATGAGATTTATTTTGTTCTCGACCCGCTCCAAAGGATACCTATCCTGGAAGGCAATACCGTCCAAATATCCTCCCACTTTATTTCTATACTTTAGCCAGTCTCCACATTTACTTATGAACTGACTTGCCTGTGTTCGGTTTTACAGTTGATACTCTAGATAGGTTTGGGGAGGCCTTACTAACCCATCCCAATTAGCATTTTATGTTGTTCGTTAATTGTTATTACTTTTATTTTTCTTTATTTTAGAGTGTTTTTAGGTAATCCATTCAGTCTCATTCATGAACATGTTTAAGTAAATAAAATTCATTAAGAAATATCTGTTGATATTTTAAATAGTTTAGTCTATAGTGTGAATGTTGTGTTGTAAATGAAACTAGTTCGCCCCCAAACTTTTTAGTATACGTTGAAGGATACATTAATTATGCTGTATCGTAGAATTAAATAAGCAGTAGCCACTGAGATGTTCAAATAGTTAGCAAAGATATAAACAACTTGCGCATGTATTCATTTAGATATGCGTCTGCGTGTGGACCCGTTAATGCATACTTAGAAACTTGATAATGTTTTCTACTATTTTTTGTAGTTCATGTGCCAATTATTG
This sequence comes from Sepiola atlantica, assembly GCA_963556195.1. Lineage (NCBI taxonomy): Eukaryota > Metazoa > Mollusca > Cephalopoda > Sepiida > Sepiolidae > Sepiola > Sepiola atlantica. The sequence continues at coordinate 29,029,753 of OY744540.1, read as the reverse complement.
GAATGATAAAAGTGTTCACATCAAAAATAAAATGTCGTTTCTGTGTTTTGTTTTTTACTTTTAATGTTGTCATTGACTTCCATCTGAATTTTGTGATTTTTTATTTTGCTTATGCAACTCATAAAAACATTTTGTTGACAGTGCTTATTTCATTTTGATTTATATGACATCGTTTGCTATTTTAAGATAAAAGAAATGAAAAAATAAAATGAATGAATACTTATAAGTATTGATCATAGATGTACAAGTATGCATTAATTAATCTATCAATGAAATAGCTTTCTGTCACCAATGTATATATATATTATATATATATATATATATATATGTATATAGCTGATATATGGTTACATAAGTCACCACTTACGGGCGTAAAAAAATAGCGACACATTTATATTGACATGAATATATTTATTAATGATACCTATAAGGCTCCTATGAAATCGAGCCCTATTGATTATCATAAATCATTGATTCATGAATTATCCATGTTGCAGGTTATCTCCCTTTGGAAGATCGGAATTCATTTGAATCGCAGTATTTGTGTTTAAATTAAAAGTACACCAATTGTATTTCCCTCGCATTCACAAGCGAAATCGTCGCGTTGACCGAATGGTTACGAGGCCAGGGTTCATGTATTTGGATCCGTGGTTCGAATCGTCCGACCGGCAATACAGTTACATAATTCCATATTGACGAGCGTTAAATATAAATGTTTTACATGCGTGTCTATAGATATAAACATATTTAAATTACTAAAAGAATTTTTGTTTAAAAAAAAAAAATCAATATTCGAATTAGTCTTTTTTTCTGCTTGCTATGTCTCACTCTACTCACCATCCTTCTCTCGCCAGCTACGTGTGTAATATTAATACTATCCGTGCTAATTATTCTATGTGTTACTCTGAATAATGAACGACGTCTATCTCCAGTATTAGTTACACTTGCAGTATTTGAATGTTAATATACAGGGAGCGAGGAAGATATAACAGCTAGAATGATATGAACTCTATGAACTATAACACATTGGAACGATCATATTAAAATCTAGATAAGAAACAGAATAATAAAACAGGAGTCTGAATAAGTACAAAATAGCATGTTAAGTTTAAAGTGTATAACGCAAATCATCAGGGAAAACATTACAAAAATATACAAAAGATTGACTAATAAATCACACTGACATCAGAAACAACTTGCTGAGTATGTGATCAAAAGACAATGACACAAAACCTAGTACGTTGAGACAAGATACATAAGACTTGAAAAGAAAAGTAACAATAAGTGTATGTTGTCTGTATACAATTATAAGACAGTGTAGTATACAATACACAGAAGTTACGAGGTATGAGTATAAACTTACCGAAAGTCAGCGGTGATGAAGTGTTGAGCGACGCAAACTGGTGACGACTGAGTTGGACAAGTTCTACTCTATTCATATCCATAGAACTGATTGCACTTGTAGATGTTGGCAAACATAGGGTGGCCGCTTCTGTAACTATCTGTTTCGAGAATGAATCGGTTAAACGAATGAAAACACCGAATCCTGACAGTCAAAAAGCCTTACGATGTTTATACGAAATTACTTTTAATCAATCGAGTTACAGATGTTTGTAAAATCATACGTTACTGGAGATGTTCTCATTTTGGAAGATTCATTCAAATGATCACACAAATAAAAAGCAGTAAGAACTGATAAGGCATTATGCGACAAGACATTGTATTTAGTGATGACGAACACTTTTAATAGTTAATGACAATGGATTTACCTAAAGGCAACATATGTTATAAATGATAAAATACTATCATGATTAGCAACACGCTTCACTCGAGCAAATTCTAAATTCACGTATACACTTATGCGTATAATGGTTACTAAGAATTAAGAAGTCGTAATTTGTCAAACATAAAAGGTGATTGGCATAGTAAATGTATATTTATAAATAGTCAAAATGTAATAGTTGGCAAGAGAACAGGAACACTAACATGTGATCACATACTTATCCATTCCCCATGACCACCTGTATAAGAGAACAACTATTACATAACAAATGTCATGACGCAGTTTATTGCTGATTCAATTTGATATGTCCCGGCCATTTTATGATACTGAATGATACTTGGTATTATTTTAATTATTCAGACTGCTATTCCTATTTCGGTAATTATATTGAGAACGTTTCGCCCGATGTTGCAGACTTTCTACGTATACATTTTTGTCAAACACGGAAAACAATACGGATTTTTTTTTTACTGAACTCTTTAGTAAATACGTAAGTTATCCTCATTCGATCAGACATTATCTCGTCAAAGTGTTTAAGTAATTCAGGTATTATCGACTCTTGTAATTATTGAATCGGTAAACTCGAGAATAGTGTTTTTAACAAAACTGAAATGCTATTTAAAATATGACACCGATCATGTTGACATAATACATGCGACACGATGCATAATCATTTATCTATGAAAAGAATGCTTGCTTCACAATCAGAGGGGACTATATACAGTTATAATACAATTCCGAACACGAGCCTAGAATAATAATAATAATAATACAACAGCCACATTGACAGTGATATATAGGAACACGGTTAATAGAAACTCCTCGTTCTTTATTTACTACTTTTTCTGCTTGCTTGTTTTCGATACTCAGTGCTCTGATGTATTTGTATATTTAATACATTTAGAGACGTCTTCTCTGGCATACCTTATTAAAATTCGCATATATGCTACGCAGATACGACATTGTGACTACTTGTTTAATATTATTTGAATCGGTTAGGTTTGGGAAATATCTAGTATTCATGATAGATATATATATATATATATCATGTATAACAATAGGTTGAATAAAAATGCCTCATTCTAATTCTTGCAAGAGATAATGAAAATTATTTTATTTAAATACAATATATTATAGTGTATGTGATAGTTTTGTGTAATCAATCCCGTGATCTAGAATTTACGGGAAAGTCTGGCTGGTCAAAGATAAATCAGATTGAGAGATACCGTGGTATTCCCAACAAAAACTAATGTATAGCATTTGAATAAATTATAGGATATATATATATATAATATATATATATATATATACTCTACGTAGTATTAATGTTGTTAAAGTTGGCTTATATAACGGGCATTGGCGTGCCACTGATTATACAATTAGTTACATAAGGTTTAATGAAGGCAGTTCTTTTTTAACTTTCGCTATATAATTACACAGTATACTATTATCTTTCAGACTATTATTCTAATCTTGGACGTCATTCTAACAATGTTTCGGCCGATAAAATGCCACATTATTTCTTTTAAATCCTGTAGAATTCGTGAACTTATACATTTCAAACTGAAATGTTATTTAAGTCCAAAGACTCGGGTTGTTATCTTTCATGCAGCCTAACCATATAAATGTTATTTATATACACCCTGTAGTGAGGATTGGAGTTTCAACCACTGGAAGACTCACTTAAAACTAATTTTTAGTTAACATTGTAATGCGCTGTGCCGTACGTCTAATAGTACAATTCTAGCACGACATTTGTTTAGCTTATACCTAAAGTTACACATTACAAAATAGTATAATTAAGAAACATCAAATATAGTAGATCGTTAGTTAAAAGTAAAACAGGTAAATAAAGACAAATGTATGATGACAGAGAAGCGCAGAGTACAGAGGATAGTATTTGATAAGACTTCCGGTTCGAACCTTAAATACAGACGCGATTGATTCGACACTCATACGAATAGTAACTGGCTGAAAACAGCATTTTCAAGTCCTGTTCTCCTGGCATTCATCGCATGAAAATGTTGATGGCTGCTTTAAAAGATCGTGGTGATTGAAAGCTAGTACTTTATCAGACTCCAGTTTTTATTAGTTGAACCCAACGACAGACGTGTGCTTTCATTCGTTTGTTGTTTTTTTTCGTTAGTTTTATGTGAAGAAATTCAGTTTTATGTGAGTCTGCTAGGCCTTCCCCGTCACCATTAAAAGTGACGTCTTTATTTCCCTTTCTTTTCACTTTATTTTTTAATCTTTAAATATCTAGTCTTATTGTATCTCGCAAAGACTGATAGTAAGGTATTCGGTTGCACATTGTTTAAACATCGCTGATTGTCCTTTCAGAAAATGAAACCACTATGAGTGAAGGGTCGACACTGAATAAACAGATGCGTATTTATCAAATATAAAATGTCGAACAGGAAATTAATTAGAGCAGAGTCCCGTTGAAATACAAGGCGGAATATAAAACAATTTTAGTTGTGCTTTTTATATACGGATACAGCACACACATTAAACACACATGTTTTTGTTGATTATTCTTCGCCGCTTGCTGTGAATACTCGCCGACTTGGCATTTACAAAGTTAAATTCCTTCTAAATTCCAAGCTAATTTCTGGTGCCCGACTGGTAAGTCTCTTGACTCTGAATCAGTGACGATTTGTGATCGAGTTCGCGCCCGCCAACAGTCGAGAATTTACTTCCTGCACTGAAGATTGCGTAAGAATGACACATCGATGTCTGTAGGTAATGCATAATTATGCATTATATATATATATATATATATATTCATATTAATCGAAGCTACACATGTCTGATCATTAATCGAAACGCTCGGTTTCAGGAAAACACTTGTCACTCAGACGTAACTATACCAAAGTCCACATGTTAAACCCTGGGAGCTCACTTTCCACTGTTTCCGTGAAACCGGAGGCACCGATAGATGATGGTAAATATATATATTGAAATATATATGATCGTGTATAGGTTTTCTGTCACACCCACACCCACCCAAACGATTAGGAGTGATAACTTGGGTTATCGTTTATATGTTTCCCCACTCATCAAGTGTTCAAACAAAAAATACAAAATACTTTTAAACCATGGCTTTTAAAAGATAACTTATCGTGATTCAGTTTGATCAATAATTGAAAATTCATTATCAGGGGTGAATATGTTGAAAAGTACAGATAAATAATTTTGAAAAATATTGAAGGAAAATGATCAATTTAAGAACTTGTAAACCCTAAAAATTGTGTGTACGTCGTCACTTCATTATCCATATTTAAATGTTCTATCCACGATATTGAGCTCCATTGCATCTCGATAAAATCTAATATAATTTTTCATCTTGGTACTGCCGATTTTTTGTTATATATATATATATATTCTCTTCCTCATATATATATATATTCTCTTCCTCATATATATATATATTTCACGAACATAATTTCTAAAACAAATACACAACATCGTTAAAAACAATCGTATCTAACAAATATTCGTAAAAGCGGATAACACTCGGAATTTGTATAAAATAAGAGTGTAAGTAACTTCTCACAAGAAAACAATACGAAATACAAAAAAAATCCAGATGTAAGCGAACGTTACTACACAAATAATAAATGTTGAAAGTAAACAAAACACTGATAGATTAAACATATGCAACAAAGTTAATAAATGTAACCCTAAAGAAGCATATATCTTATTTAAAGACCACAACAGTAATGTTAACAATAACCGTAGCACTCGCTTAATAGATCCGACAAAATCAGAAATCGGAAGAATTAGGTCACCAATTATATCTAGAATTAACAAACAAAAAAAAGACCTAAAATGGGTGAATGCTGCCGAAGCAATCACTTGGTTTAATACTATCGAAATTAAATATTAATATACCTTCCAACAATTTGACAGTGGAGTTCTATCAATCTATACACAAATAACTTTCCTATATCACCATAGGGTTTGCCGAGATGTATACTGATATCTCCAAAGATAAAATCCACATCATTAAAACATGTAAAAAATGTGTTTTAATCAATAATACTTACCAATGGATTAACAAATTTGACGAACTCTTTGGCTATGTGTGCCTTTAACTCTGCGGAGTCATCAGATCTTGAGGGGTTATTTCATATACACTCAGAAATATATTTGATAAAGATACTGGCCTATATAGCGATGATGCATTGGCTATAAGGGGTTCCAACAGAGTTGAGGGAGAACACATCAAGAAAATTATGCATATGGAAATGAAAAAAAAACTAGGCCCAAGAGTAGAAGTACTGCTAACATAAAATAACACTTTTTAGATTTAACTTTAAACTAAAATAAATTACTTACGAGCCATATTTAAAATAACGCTAGTTTAATATACGTAAACCCCAAATCCAATAACTTCCCATCAATCATAAATCAGATTCCGAATTATATCGAACGTAGGCTTATAAATTACGCTAGCAACGAAAATGTATTTAAACAAACAAACAATTTTTTTTTTAAATCACGCAACATGTGCAATAGCGCTCTAAAAAAATAATGGTTACCATAATATCGAAATTAAATATAAGAAACAGAACACCAATAAGTATAATAAAATTTGATATGAAATAAAAATAAATGTGGTATACACCGCTCTATAATCAGATAACTAAACTGGGAAGTAAATTCCTTAATCTAATTCAGAAAGACTTCCCCGTAACCAATCCCCTGCATAAAATATTCAATAAATAAAGTAAAACTGTCCTACAGCTACTGCGAAAAGCTTGAAATGATGATTCAGGTACACAATAACAACATACCAAAGAACAGCTAAGGAAAAAAATAACAAATTGCATATGAAAGTGATAATATATGAAAAATAACTTTAAGAAAGGGCAAAGAATATAAGCACTTAAAGAGTAATAACCAACACTCTAATAGGAATCACCAAAATAAGAATGAACAAAGTAATGAAGAGAAAATATGTAACTGCATAACTCATACACTCTGCCCACTACAAAATAAATGTCTAACCCAAAATATGCTTGACCAATTCACAAGATTTGCCAAAGAAAGACCGAATAACAATTTATAAGTGGGTATGTCCTCTCTAGATTTTACAATCAGATATTGCGCCCACAGCAGCATATTTAAAAAACAAAGAATGCCTGATTAAAACAGCACTAGAAAACCATTTTTGGCTGCCCAAAGAAAACAGCCACTCACCAATAATTGAATAGAAAATAATACGACAGGCCAGTACTTGTAGACGCCCCGTGTAGATTATGTCTGAATGAGAAATTTGAAATCCTAAAGTTAAAGACGTCCAAACCCTATAACATTGTGGAAGTGAAATAGAAAAAAAACTGACTGCGCAGAATAAAAGGTGCCTTAGGTTAACAATACATAAATAAATTTATAAATAAACAAACAAAATAAAATTTTTTTAAATCTAAAGTAATCTAAAACAGAAATACAAGCAAGCACGTGTAAAAATAAGCTCATCTATTTCGACACAAAAGATAAAGAGATAACACCCCCTTTAGAAAATATGATATAAGAAATAGGAAGTACAATCAACCAACACTGTTAGTAAGGCGCCCAACAATTGACTAAGAGAACACCAACTCTGATTGGTTAACTAGCTAGACGTGCATATAAAAACACCTGACAAAACTAAGTCCATACATTTTAGCCTAACGATTCCCTCACATAATGTAAAGTGGAAGCCTCTCTGTAGCTTAATATCAATACACATATTTTCATAACTTAATACCTGGCTCTGCTAACGTATCGAGCACTGTTGAAGTAAAACTAAAAATTGATTCATAAAAAATATATCCTCTTATAATATTTTATAGGGGATACATGAATACATAAAAAATAATATTCAAGAGTGAGAGATAGAGAATAAGAGATTAACTAGCTATCATGGACACGCCCATGGTGTGCAACTGACAACGTCAGTAACCGTCTATGTTCGACAATAAGCTATTCGGTGTAGCGCCGGTAAAATCTTACTAGCAAAACAATGAATATATATTGGATCTCACTCTTCATTTCTCGTGTGAACACCCTAAATAAATACATCAATAAATAAATGCATACTAATAATGATAATAATAATATCACTACTATATGTACTATCGTTCTCCATTAATGTTAAGTGTCCACGATCTAAGTCCTCTCATTTGTAACCAATTTATTCAGAAGAGATCCGTCATAATTAATGAGCCGATCCCTTCCCATGAGATTTCTACATTAACAGAATATCGCAAATTCCGCAAATTAGTCAGGTAGGACTCCTCCTGGGAACAATTCGACCCGATATTGAAAGTAATTCAGCTCATTGATCTCAATGAAATTAACATGAAATATGATATTAAGCAATTCGATCATATCTTCTGCAGTCTAAAAAAATGACTGATTAATTTCAGTTGAATCACATGTAGCATTGAGAAAAATATAATTATTCGAATGAAGAATTCTTTATTAGATGACTTGAAGCATTTATTTTTGCTTGTGTTTTTGACTTTAGCTGTTAAATGATCTAACGCCTGGTGTTCTTCAGGTGAATGATGTGCTCACTTATTTAACAACTGAACACAAATTAGCTATAGACACATTAACTTGACACCTTGTGACGTATTTACCGGAGCAGCTACGTGGGTATCTCGCGACAATTGTGCTTACGGATATAAGCTATAAACTAATTCTTTTCTCAAATGAGATAAACTTCATCCTAATAAGGCGAACTTTCTATAACTCTAAAGAATAATACGTCAGCATTACATAAACAAGGTGATCATATACATGCCCTCGACTACGCCGCAATCATTGTTAACTTAGTTATCCCCATTTCCGATACCTTGTAAAGGTGTTTAATAGTGTGCGCTATAAACGCAAATATATATATATATATATATATATATATATATTGTACAGTAAATTCTAAAACTGCAACTTGCACCGGCTATAGGTATATTTGCAGATTGTTAATTCATAGTTTATAAATAATTGTTTACACTTGGTCTTTTCGAGTTCGGTATTACGTAGAGCTGAACATTATCGGTGTATTGTAAAGCATAAAGATTAACCCACATTTACCCATGGCGCAACGGATAAAATGCTAAGTTATCAAGTTCTAAGTGAAACGTTTCTGGAGGCTGAATGTTCAGTCCGCTGTATAGGGTATGTTAGAATATAAAGAATAAAGGTAAAGTCTGGAAAAGTTGACTTCTGAGAAAGACAATTATTCCATCAGCTCGACCTAAGAAAAGTAACCTAATAGTGCACATTGTTCTGAGCCACCGTCGGAATTATTGTCAAGGAAATATTCCCTTCGTATATGAAAATCACCAACTCAGATTGACCCCCTTTCTGATACCTTGTGAGAGTAAGTGTCGATTGACCTAAACATTGTTCAAGTCTATAGAATTATTTATGTCGTATACACATCCAACGAATCTATGGTAGTGATTTCTGCACTACTATTCTTTAGAGATCAACCTGAGATTTCGACCTTGCTACGTATTGTGTTGCTATGTTTTCATCAAGTATGCGTTCATAGTACACTTTCAAATTGAGCTGATTGCGCAAACCTGAAAAGGTGTATTTACCATATTAGGTGGACCCGTGGCGCAACAGATAAAATGCGAAGTATACTAAATTATTAATGACTGTCTTCTGGGGGTTGAAAGTTGAGGAGATACTCATAATATAATAAATAATTATTTAAGGATCCTACCTGGTAATGGCTGACAGAAAGACACATTTGTGTAAGTTGTAAATTTCATACAGTTTACCAAGTTCAACAATACGCACCTGATTGAAAAACGGGAAAAGGCCAGTACATGTCGATGCCGGAAGAAGTTCAACAAACTATTCATATGCCAAGACATCTGATTGACCGATAGGCCGATTACTCAGTAGTACCTGTTTACTTATAATCAAGATAAAATAGTACATCAACATGTGATTATACAGTAGGATAATAGTATCGCTCCAAAAAGTACCTGGCCCCTGATACAGTCCTCTACATATATAAGAGTTGAGTATGGCTTAAGTTTGAGTACTGCTCCCACATCTGAGGAGGTTAAACTTTCTTGCCTTGATATTATAATCTAAGGGGTGACGGTCTCCGTGCTCTAATCGCGTTTCTCACAGAATAGATGGCCCTAGTCCTCTACTCTATAGTTATTTCTATGGAAGATGTTTCACCGAGCTATAATCCGAGGTTCTTCCATCGAGGACATTCACAACAAGAACTCATATTGCTACCTAAGCCATAGTTTTTTTTTTTCATATTTGTTTAGCGATTTTCGTACAAGAACTGCGTGTTCGAAGTACCTTTAATTTTTTAGACGGTGTTTCAACAATTGTTTTCTATTGATAAATTAAGGATGTATCTTTATAAAAATAGAAAATATTTTTCGGTGTGCAACACATACCTTTAAGTTACCATTTTCTATCTATTATGAGAGAAATCTATCTTCATGTATTCTTTAGAAAGTCATGTAAAAATGGTAATTAGTAATTATTAATTACTTTAAATATTCATCTATCAACGCGGGGACGCAGACATACCTGGCATAGAACCCATGCGCGGGATTAGCCCCCTTTGTGTAACAGACTGACCATAATATCGATCTAGAAGAGTCAACACTGATGTCCATATGCATTAGCACTAACCCACTAGTGGATTACTCGTTTGACCTGGTCGACAACATTCTTAGCAACCGAGTATTTTGTTGAAGACTAAATCTTACAAAACATTGCTTAAATATTAAATAAGCTATTTCTATCGCCCAGTGTGTTCTCTCTTTTTTGTCTATTAGCCAGGAGCAGAGGTACCATTAGAGATACGTCACTGATACCTAGTGATTGGTCTTGTTTTCTAACGAGGACAACCAATTCTCCATCTGGGAAACTTGAGGACACTTGCTTAGCATTTAGTTTAACATGTACTACTCTGGGACGAGAATAATGAAGGAAAAATCAATGAACAAGTAATATGAAAAATGAACGAAAAAAGAAAAATATTTAAAAAAAGATGAATGGAAAAATAGTTAATTAAAATAAATATTGAAAAATTAATGAAAAAAATGAAAACAATTTATATAAAAAATGAATGTACATTGAATAAAAAATGAAGGAGACAATTAGTGAATGAAAAAAAAAAAACTATGAAAAGATTGAATGAATAAAATTGAATGACAAATGACACCTTCCAAATTGACACTGACACCTTCCCGAACCTCTCTCCCAAACCACTGATTAACTCTTTTCCAAACCATCGACTCACTCTTTCATTACAGACTAATGTTCAGAAGAGGATGTTAGGAATGAGCACCCATTCGTTCATTACATTTCATAGATTTGCGGTGATCCATTGAACAAACTACTTATTCCAGGATATTTAGAGCTTTGGATTAACTAATCTTTACAACTTACTACATATTATCATGTATTTTTCATATTATGACGCCTTGGAAACATCATGTATTTTGTCTTGTATACACCATAAGAACTAAAAAAGACGTTCTCTCTCTCGTGCAACGCTGCATTTAAACACACCTGATATATCTAGGATATTGATTAGTTTTTGGATTTCTTCATACCAATTCTTGTATGTAATATTGCAATGTTATGATTCCCGGATAATATTGAATAAATTATTTTGTATAAAATAGTATAATACACATCAATTATCTAATGTTGTTCCTGGGTAGGCGGCCTGTACACATACCTGATCTACCCAAGTTATTGAGCACTTTGAATTAGCTAACTTATAACACTTGTCAGATATTATACAAATACTATTATTGTTAGTCCCGGGCAACACCATTTACTTGATCTATCGTACAACACATTCACAAAAGACAAAGTTATTTCTCCTGGGTCACGCTGAATTTAAGCACACTTTTTATCTAGGATATTGAGCACTTACAGATTACCATATACCACTTCCCAAATAAAATATTTTAATGTTACTATTATTACTGCCGACCAAAAGCGTCCAGATTTTCTTGTATAAAATAGTGTAACAAAATGCAATGGCGTAAGTTTGCCCAGGTACCGCGGTCTTTAAATCTATGTTCTCTATATAGGATAGTGTGCATTTTGGATTGACTAAATCATACCACTTACCTATGCCACCCAGGAGACGCCGAGTAGATTTTCATGTATAACAGATTGACAAGACAAAGTGATGACTGATCAAAATATATTTCATTCAGATTTCATTAAATTAGGGGGGGGGCACGTAAGAAAATTGTTTTCCCTAATATACTTTACAAAAAAAGCATTTTATATATAAATAAGTCATATAATGAATGAGTATCCCAACATTTCATGTAAATCTGAATATTGATTTTTGCTAGATTTATTAAACAAACATGTCAGCGCCTACAAATTAGTCATTGCGTAGAAAAGTCGTTTTAAGGCTTAAATAAAGTACACACATTTTTAGTTTGTCATTTTCATGATTTTCGTACAATGAAAAAAAATTAATAATATCAGCAGTCTATATTATGTTTCCTTCTTGATTGGTAAAAAAGCTATGATAATATAAACATATCAAAGTATCCTAGTGTTACATATTAAAGGTAGCAAATTATATGGTTCGCTTTAGGTTTTTATTATACGTATTTTCTGAAGGTTAACTGCATGAGTACGCTATTGTCATGGAAACAAAGTAATAAATAATGTTAAATACAGTACAAAATTAACAATACATCGCACCACGAAGGCATCGGGTAAGCTAATGTGAAAGTTTCCTGCCTCTGAATTAATTACCCGTTCAAATTAAAGAAATTACTTGCAGTTTTCACAAATTGCTACATAAAAGTAGAGTAAAATTTTCACATTTCTCTTTAGCTCAGAATTTGGTGCAATAATTTTAGTCACTGACAACAGATCATTAGTTTCAGGGTTTGATCACACCTTTTATTTTTTAAGTTACTGTAAGTTTAACTTGTAGCAACTCTTTTCGTTTAACGAAGTTACATTAATTTTACTAAAAAACAATTGTTTCTAAATTAATTTTGGGTTTTACCAATCATGAAACAAACTATTTTGATTAAAGTATATTTTTATTAATTGCACCAAAAGGATTACTTTATACTAGGGATATTTTTAAAACATACGTTCGTAAAAGTAACTTCTTTATTTTGTTTGCAAAATAGGCAAGTAATTTGATTCGGTTCAAATTCTATGTAATACCATTTCAGCTTGTTTATATGTACAGTTACGAATAAGAAAATGAGATACAATTAAACAACTTAAATGAAAGTGTATATTTTGTATTAATCAAAACTAAATGATTAACTTTTACTTGTTATTTTGCTTTACGGATACGTAATGGGGGAAGGGCATTATTAAGACTTTAAATCGGGTAGATAGTCTCACAAAAACAAGTCTAGCGTTTTTTTTTTTACAAAAAACGAACTTATGTTATAAATTAATACGTTTAAAATGTAACTGTTAACGTTTTTTAAAATATTAAAATTAATATTATTTCAAAGATAATTTGTAGCATTCCATCCTTAAAACATCCTTTGCGTTTTTCACAAAGAAAGTTGTAAAAAATGGTTTATGTAAAAGATAGCAAATAAGACAAGACGCCAAAGTGGTCTCAGTCCAGAAATATTTCGCATTTTATGCCATTACAGCAAAATTATATTTATTGCAAGTGTTGGTGAGTGATGTATGCAATAACGAAATCTTAGTATGAAATGCGCTTGCTATGTGCCCGTGTGATGTCTAAGTGAAATACACGAAATGTTTAATAAACTAATGTTTCTTATATATTCTCGCTATTATACCCTCGAAAGATTACTGATTTAGAAAATACCAACTTTATTGGGTTAAGTTACGTATTTTGACGTTTTAGCTAGACATACGAACTCATACTGTACTTTATATAATAGATAATTATTATATGTATGCATAAATATCTATCCTTATTTCATATATATGTATATATATATATATTTGTGTAACCATATTCTTTACTTCTTTCTTTCAGTATGTTGTGATACTACGAGGGGAGTAATGACATCCTAAAAATAAGCGATACAAAGTGTTTCTCCTGCATATATATTTCAAAATGAAAGTTTATTTTTTATTCTATTAGTTTTATCGATTATTTTCTTCATTTGCTGAGTGTTCATCGACAATCAGATATAATATAATGAATTAAACGACTATTTATTTGATATTCGTCGATTAAAGTGTTCCCATTGATCATTCAATTTCAGTTTCAAATTAAATACTTCTTAGGAAATGGAGAATGACCTAGATTTTACAGAGTAGTGCTTGCATAAATCCGATGTAGATTATTATCACGGTGATATCGAAATAATGTAAAACAAGTCCGTGTCTCGTAATAAATAGCATTGTTTCCTTATAAAGTTTTGTTCTGGTTCGTAACGTCTTTTGTAAAGTCGGCCAATGGTATTTACATGACGCACTTTTATGCTTATTCAGTGAAGTTGATAAGTAATATGTCCGCCTTGGAAAATTTTTTAATTGACGCAATTTTCCATACTGATATAGCAATAGCATCAGTTGCCAGAAAAAATGTGTATATATATATATATATAGATATATATATAGATATAGTTTGAAAAGTCACACATTGAAGCGTTGCTTAAATGGCAATAATAAGGAGATATTTTTTTTTAATATTTTTAAAACCTCGCCAACGCAATTTATGTTTTTAAAAATAATTTATTTACTTTAAAAACTTGAGTACTTTCGGTGTTATACACCCTTGTCAGAAGAATAAGCATTGTTTTCTCTTTTCGTTTGATCCTCCTTGATCGAGACATTTATCGCAGTCAAGTTGAAATTCGTCTCGATGTTATCGACGATTAATGTTGATATGCCGCTGTGTGTAGCACGCATTTACGTGAATAAGGAAGTTTGAAAAGTCATACGTAGCTAAAATGGCAATAGTAAGAATATAAAATATTTTTAAAACCTGGACAACGCAATTTATTTGTTTTTTAAAATAAATTATTTATTTACTTTAAATTGCGCCATATTTAGCCAATTTTAATTACAGTTGTGAAAGCATCAGACTGGTTATCTAAGGTTTCAGTTACAATAACAGCACATTAAATCGTCACATGAAATGTGTACATTCATCACAACCTTAAATAAAAACACGTTTAGTTTTTAAAGAATTTTGTTGAGATACTTCAACAATTAAAAAACCTTTAATTCGTAAACTAATATTTCGTGTCTAAAACTTCGACACTTTGATGCACAGTTCATATTCTGATTCATAAAAAACGGAAACAAAGTTACTAGTTTATTTTAATCAAAATAATAGTCTTATAAAGATAAGTGTTATCAACTTGGATTGAAAGCAGACGTTCAACCTGATACGTACTGGGAATATGTATAGTTTTATTCAATGTACACAATAGTCTACAAAAGAGGATACACTTGAAACATTTGTTTTTGTTTTTCTTATAGAGTTCAGGTGTCGATCTTAATGTACATTATGACGCTGAGTTTATTTCTTCCGTGGCTAATTCTATTGGGATAACTCATTTACTTATAGCATATTCTTCCACAGGTACGAACGAACTAATTTGATACGCTTATTATCAATAATGATGATATCTATATATCTATATATCTAGATCTATATCTCTCTCTCTCTCATATATATATATATATATATATACACACAGACTGAGCCAAAAGAAGGTGGACAGTAACAAACATTTATCTTCTTGATTTACCCAGCTTTGAAGTCTGCCTCTTACGCTTCGACAAAAATGATTTTTTTACTGGCCACCTACTTTTTGCTCACCCTGTATATATATTGCTATCACATGATCCAGATGGGCCAAGGTGAAATAAGATAGATATTCTTCAGCACTGATCAATTCAGCAATTATAGTGTTTAAATTGGTACGTAGAAGTCTTAAGTTTGCGGCTAGTCAAGTCTTAAGTCTACCGTACGAATTACTTATGACGTAACTTATTTCGAACACTGACAATTATGATGCTTCTTCGGCGCGTTCCATACTTAACAGTTTACATATGGTAAGTAGGTTGCTATCTGAAATAACTGTCGTTTAGCATAAAATATCGATGTTTCAAACTACTGCTTTTTGAGACTGACAATAAAGGAAGTAGAAAGTTGTATCCCCTGTTTTGTTAGGGTGTCTTTATTTTTTCACGTCTATTTATATATTAATATAAACAATGAAGTAAAAATAAGTTTACCTTCATAATATTTAAATTGCTCCGATATTTCACTAACACATTGTGTTTAATGAAGTATAACAAAGTTTTTAAAAAATATTAAATACAAATATGTCGTGTATACATTTTATTATAAACATTAAATATAATGTTGACTTTTGTTTATATTGCCTATTTATATCAGAAAGTAAGGCATAATGAATTATTTTCCTAATTGTATTTACTCACGAAATCTTAAACACATTTAGAAAGTAGCGCTTTCAAAATTCATCCGATGATAACTGAGAATTTCAGATACGTAGTTTTGGAAACTAATATCACGTCAGTGTCTTAATTCACAGGAAATTTCTTCGTTTTAACAAATAAATAATTTTCATCATAACCCAGTCTTGTTACTGTCAACGATATTCTTGACGCCCACGCCATTTTGTTCTGTCTCACATTACACCTGGAATTCCTTCATAAATGTATGTTGAATCCTCTGTCAGTTTTGACGTTTTCTATCTCAATGGAAGGACATAGCTGTTTTGCCATCCACAAACGCACATCGCTGACGATTTCATACTAAGCCTTCCAATAGTTACAAACACATATTCTTCGTTTCTCTGATCAATGCTGATATGACCAAGGTGTACGTAGTATTTCCCACATTTGATGTGTGCCTCTACGAGAAGTTAAAAGCAGTCCTGAGCTTTTTGGGGTAGACACCGTTAAGTTTATTCCTCATTATTGTCAAACACCTCAATAAAAATGTAAGAATTACTAAAAGTGAACTTTTAAATAGAATAAAACTATAAGAAAGTCTTCGCCGTAAGTACATATAATAGCAGAGACATGATATGGATATGAACTTTACAAAATTACTTACGATGTTAAATCTCTTATGATATACAGATTATTACTAGTTATTTAATTTAATAACACATACTATAAATTGATATTTATAATTTTATGAAAAAACATTAGCTATACATTGAGTAACACATTCAAATAAAAACTAAACTTACCTTAGAAATTGTTTACACTAAAACATTAATTCGCGACACTTAACTCCCAATTCGCGACACTTGACTCCCAATTCGCGAAACATTACTTGAATTTAATAAAACTACACTTGGAATTCGTCAGACGTAAGCCCGAATAAGGCAGACTAAGCGTAAACATTAAAACTAAACTTCAAATTCAGTGATATACTTTAACTAATATAACGATTATTAGGATAAAATTACGGCGCCTCTAAATAATGAATCCACTAATATTTTTTGTCGATCATGACAGAAACGTATTTAAATAAGCGACATTTTATAAACTTGGTTATTTCGAATCATTTATGTTTTAATGTTTTGGAAATGAAGTGTATCTTATGTTTTATATGGAATTGTGCTCCTGTCAATTTATCAGTGTGTTTATGTTTGAATATGAACATTTTTGACATATCTGCTTTATATAATATATATTTAGAGGCCTTTCTTGGTAGCTTAGTGGGTTTTAATTTAAGTTTGGCTTTGAAATATTAAAGTTGATAGTTCAATCTTGCTAAATATTTTAACAAATTTACTTGATGTATTTTTATTTTAACTTCATTTATTTTACTTTATATTGAGTAATGTTAGTTAAGAGTTTAAATCTCCAAAATGTAAGGATAGGTAAATTTAGTAGAATTTTGTAATTTAATGGAGAAAAATAAGCGTTAGCGCGTTAGCATTTTAAACATAAAATAATTTTATGAAGAACACGTTATTAAAATGTTTATTTAAGATGTACAATGTGTATATATATTAAAGATGGGGTAGGCTCTGCCACTTTGTGGAGTTATATTCCGAATGAAATATGACGAAAAGATATAAAGGACAACTTACCGTTTTAGTTTCCTAAAAAGTCAAGTTGCTGTAAAGCGGCAAATTGTCTTAACAAATGTATATTTTATTTACTTATTTTAAAAAGAACAAGAACGAAGCACATATAATTATTTATACATTCCAATAAGTAAAATTATTTAAATGATTAACAATTTTTTAAAGATTCTTTTGGTGGATAACAGAAAAATGCATTAAAAACAGTGAAGAATTCTAGGATTTAAGGTATGCTGTTAACCGCAATTGCCATCAACTCGAATATAAAGCATCCTTTTCAAATAGTGCTTGGGACGTTATCTTAAGGAAGAAGTGATTCATAGCTATTAGGTGAATTAACATAAATTATCATGAGTACAGATTTAAATAGTAAAAATTCTTAATGTAAAACAGAATTTACGTGATTTTTTTATAACAGAAATATCAAGAATAAAATATCGAAATGTGGAAATATTATCTGAGTCATATACGGAAATTACACAACAATTCTAATGTAATTTTTATTGCGGATATAAATATTTATATCTTAAACACTTATTCGAAATCACATCTGAAAAAAAAAAAAAACTGAATTAGAAATCTTTCTTTTAAAGAGCGGACCGACATTCAATAGCAAATGATATGTTCCCGACGATCTATTAACGATCCCCCATATATATATATATATATATATATATATATATATATGATTGGCTGGCGTATCTTAGTTAAGATAATTTAATATTTACTAAGAAAAATATTGTAATAAGTCCTTTAAGACTTATAAGTTGAGCCCTGTTTGGGGACTAAAAAAGACTATACACATACATATATATATAAATATATACACATATATATATATACACACACATATATATATATACACACATATATATATACACACATATATATACACATACATATATACACACATACATATATACACACATACATATATATATACACACATACATATATATATACACATATATATATATACACATATATACACATACATATATATATATACACATACATATATATATATACACATACATATATATACACACACATATATATACACACACATATGTATATATATATATATACACCCACATATGTATATATATATATATACACACACACATATATATATATATATATAGAGAGAGAGAGATTTTTCACTTATTAAATAAATCATTCAGTGAAGACCGTGGTTGTTCCAATACAAACAAGCTCGATGATACTCGATTACAGAGTACAGAGCATTTATATGATTTTATGAAGGCTTACCAAAGCATTCCTTTCAGGACACCAATAAAGATATTTTTCTTACAAATATTATTTATTCAAATTAAATGTTTTTTCCTACACGCGTTTAACTACCAAGCAGTTACTTGCTGGGCAGATCATCAGGGAAGTTAAATGTCTGGAATACTGGTTTCAACTGCCGACAATACACAATGTGGCGTTGCAATAGTTGAGGTCACTTAAGAGAAGAGGAAAAAAAAAATAAATGTCAAAATTAAAAAACAAGGAAGAACAACGATAAAAAAAGAAAGTACGTTTGTTTTGCAATCCCCGTAGAAAATCAGGCTAATTGATAGTTTATTCAGGTCATTACTATTTGTGTTACTTGATTATAGGTCCATACTACTACTAAATCAACTAACAAGCTACGTAGAAGAATCTATAACATCGTATTTCACACTTAAGTAGAAATATAACACACATATAATATATATATATATATATCTTTTGTTCGTGTAAATGTTAACGTTTTTTTCTTTTTCATATATATTTAAGAATATGAATGTTCTACATTTAAATGTCTGTCCGAAAAATTATCAAACAATATCTCGTGTGTAAAGTGGTGCTCATCGCTTATATGTAGTAGTAGTAAACCTTCGTCGACCGTGTTCGACCATGAATGACACAACATAAGTATATATATACATACATATTCATATATATATATACACATATATACATACACATATATACATACACGCATGTATATATACATATATACATGTATAAACCTACACATACGCTCACACACATATCGAAATATTTCTTCAGTATATGTACGATAAAAAAACAAGTATTTCTTATGTTGTGTGTGTATATATGTGTTGTTGGTATGAAGTTATTGATGGATACTAAGCATATTTGTGAATGTATATTAATAAGCATAATCATACTTAAAAGAAGGGAGAAAAACGACTAAATAATAGATGGAAATATTAATGTAAGACTAATTGTTTACATTCGTATATTTGTCTTAGTAATTCACTTGATAGTACGATTTAGAAATAAAACATAGTAAAAATTTATGTTTAAGGTACAGATCCCCGGAAAACTACTTTTGAATCCTTAGAACACTTTAAGAAATTAAATAAATAAATATATAATGCCCATTCTATATTTCGAAATCGTAATCTGGCTAAATATGAAGGATATATTTCGCCGTGAATATAACCCCCTTAGTTTCGCATTTTAACTAGTGGCTTACTACTTGAGTGATGAATTTCTGGGAAGGTAAGCTTTTCTCAATATTGTTAGAAAGGGTTTACTAATAAATACTATATAAATTCCATATAAACTCTTATGTAGAAGAAACTTTTTCAATAGTTGATTGAATGAATGGTTTGACACAATGAGACTAGCTCTATAATGATCTGCTTAAATGAGTTTCGCACCATAAATATTCAGGTAACTTTAATAAAAAAATAAATTATCTTGAAATAAACTGGAACTTTATAAATAAATTATAGTACATATTAAATATTTTAGCAAACATTACTGAATTAAGGTTTTCTAAACTGATCGCACTAATTCTTTTGGGAGATACTAGCTTTGAACGAAAAACAAAATCAAAATGGCGGATTAGTTTGATCACACACGTGTGAGTGTTCTAATATTTTTTGTTTGTTCTTTTGTTTATTTTCACCTTAAAATGAAACTGATGTATGAGGTGGGTGTTTTTCAAGACACTCTAATCCAAGAACTCTTATTATTTGTGAACTTTTTCTGATGATTTTGTAGTGTTGCAGAGAGGATATTGACAAACAAATGTTGTTTGGCACAAAACAAATGAAACGGACCGTTAAATATATCTCACAGAAATTTGGAATTTTTGGAAATGTGAAAAAAAAAAATAAAAGTAATAAAACAAACCATGGTTATTGGAATATAATAAAAAAACTGTTCTATATTTTGGTCTGTTATCAATAATTGACAAACATTGAGCTGAATCTTCAAAGGAGACTACAAAGTAAAAGGATCTGATGATATATGATAGTACATGTATTGTCTTTAATAATTAATTATATATGTATATATGTATATATCTATGTATGCATGTGTATACATGTATGTATGTGTGTATGTATGTGTATACATGTATGTATGTGTGTGTATGTATGGGTGGGTATGTGTGTGTATGTATGTGTGTATATATGTATGTATGTATGTGTGTGTATATATGTATGTATGTGTGTGTGTATGTATGTGTGTGTATGTATGTATGTGGGTGTGTATGTATGTATGTGTGGGTGTATGTATGTATGTGTGGGTGTATGTATGTATGTGTGGGTGTATGTATGTGTGGGTGTATGTGTGTGTATGTATGTATGTATGTGTATGTTGGTATATGTATACATCTTGCATGCGAAACCCGAAGATCTTCCATAATTGTTTTACTTGCTAAATCTTAAGAGATATCTTTGTTCACACGTATGCATCGTCACATGATTCCCACCGACAGAAGTTTACGAAATGGCGTCGCGGCTCGAAATTGCTTGCAAGCTAATCTCAATAAGTGCTCCGACTTTTCCCTTGGATAAATCTATTAGCAGAAACGAGTAGCCTCATTCTTTTGAGTTGATGGTGTCTTTCTTGTAAAAAAGAATCGCTTTAATTATTTTTTCTTTCCATGTTGACTATATCTAAGCAGAATACTTCTTTTATTGCGTTTCTCTAAACACTATATACGGAGATAATTGTGGGCTCTCAGCTGACTTATTTCTCTAAATAACGAACAAAGTACTATGCAAAATACATCGTGTGCTGGGTCAGTTTGCCAGCCTTAGGACAGCGTTGAATGCGAACCTGAGTCATGTGTTCGATCAGTTTTCTGAATAAATAACAACGTTCAACGCCAATCTGGGTCATGTTTAGATGGATTCTAATCAAAAGAAAACTTCCAACGCCAATGTTGACCATAAACTTGATTTGCCATTAGGGAATATGATAAATACGGATATTATTCTATAATTCTGTTTTAATCGCGTACATTCTAATAATTTTTCATTAGCTAGCTGATGTTGCATATTAAGTGTTTGCTGTATGCTCGATTAATTTTTGTAGATTTTTCATAAGCTTCATAGGACAAAGTGAAAAGTATACTGTTTACAGGCGTATGTTGATTATATTACCGGATCCTACTGAATAAAATAGCATAATGTGGATTCATATAATCATTGATAAAATAGAACTGTATATATGGATACTTGAACAATTTATTATTCACAGTTCATTACAATTTAAATATTTTGTTTCCAAAATATGTAAAGTGTATATTACGATGTTGTCATACACGTGGTATATTATTTTGTAATCATCTACGAATGGTTATTGGTTGAGTATACCTGATAAAATGTGCTTTCCAAACAGGAAATTAAATTTCAGAACAAATGAATCGCTCAATATATGAAATTGCTTATAAGTATGGGAAATACTAGTAAAAATAAGAGCGCAAACCAATCATTGAATCTGATCATTACAAACCCTAATAATCGAGCTATACATCATAACATACCGTATATGCAATCCACAAAAGCTAACAATAGTTTACACCTTAGTAAACTCCTCTCACACATTGAAAGTAGCCCATAATTGTACTTCGGAACGACAGACAAAGTATATTCAAATTCATAACACAAAAATGAAAATAAGTGTGCCACCACAACGCTATCCCCGCAAAACATAGCAATTTAACCCTATCTAATAACTCACACGACACATCCCTTTTCCACCTTATCTAATCAGGGTACTAAAATGATTATTCTATATTACTCACTATAAAAAGGTACTAACACAACAAACAAAAATTCGAACCTGTCTGAATTACGCTCGTGGGAATATAAATATGTCGTATATCCATGTGATATATTTTACCCAGGGACTAATACCAACACAACAGAGCCATTATGCTGAGGTACCTGTTGAACTAGCTCATTTCACACAATGTGTTTCTATACCACAGAAACAGCCGATTCGAATATGACAGTATCATATCTTATATCACTAACTGAAAGAAAAACCAGCAACGCCTTGTTTTTTTGTTTTTAATATCTTCGATATCGCAGCTAAAATGATCTTTGTGGAACAAATTGACGTAATTCGGCATATGATTGATTCCATAGTCTTTAGCGTGCTTTCGTATCCATAGTGCTAGTATTATTCCATCGCACCTCTCATTAGCTTCTCTTCCAATATAATATTCACTTTATTATCCCTCAGTTCAGTGCTGAAACAAACAACCACTTAATTCATCCGACTCTTTATACGTCTCACATAATTTACTTTAACTCTGCCGTTATACCGTATTTCCGTATTGACCATGAGAGTTGTCTCTGATCAGCATTTGTTTCTGTTCAATAACGCCGACAAACAGCAAACATTAAACTCGCTTTAATAAACGGAAACATCGCTTGGGTTTACAGTCTGTTATCGTGCCTATGCCTACGTATATAAACACCGTTTCAACGTTTAGATTTTCTCAGATTGAACTAAATAAATCTATGGAATGAAATACTCTTTAATTTGTATATATCTTAAGATTACATTGTAATGGTTATACCATCTGCCTGATATGCGCCATTTTAAATAAGTGCTTTAAAGAGACACCACGAATATATTTTAATATATCATGTTAACATATATACTATAACACGTCAATGGGAATATTATTTTTTTTTGTAAATATTTCGTGTGAAGAAGACAACAATTATCCAGTGTTGAAAAATAAATGTTCTCTTCATTGTTAACTAATTGGTCGCTATTGCTACCGTCGTGCTTATATAGATTGCAAATCATTATTTATTTTTTGTTAAACTCGCAACATTAGTTGCTACCTATTATTTTACTTCACGTTTCAGATACGTACAAAGATGGAGTACTGCTGATATATGAGGAGGTGCCGCCTAGACCATTTATCGTTGCGTTTAGAGAATTCAACATCGACTTTCAAATCTAATGGGTGATGACCTCTTACGTTTATATAGCCATTTGATTACAGAAAGGTGGCTAGTCTTAATAGTTAAGTTTATCAAAGATTGTCGATCTCTTTAGTCGATACTTGTTAGTAATTCACAGCTATAACTCGTTATTTTACTACAAAAAAGCGCAACTTTACTTTCTTCCGAACCGTGCAGAGCGTCAGGCGACATTTCCATGAACAGATCTTGCTCGGAAGTGCTTCCTGTCCGTAGAACACATTACCATGGGACTGCTTCCCCACTCAGTAGAACTTGGTCTTCAAAGTCAATGCCAAAATATTGTTTTCACGAACCGTTCACGCAAATATTCGAACTTGGCTCTTACAATCATTCTATTAACGCTCATCGCCTAGTGGTATCTCGCTTTCATAAGTCGTGACAGTTAAGTTTTTAAAAAGACTAAAGTTTCAGGTATCGACCAACGAGGTACAACCTGAACATTTGTTTTGACAATCTACACGTTCGCAAATTAAGGGCGTTTGTTCGCTGACTTGCGATATGGATTTGTAACTTGTAATTAATAACTCACATTAAAGTTTATTTTTTGTATGTCACCGACACATATTTTCACACTTACATGTTTAACTCGCATATTTTAATCTAAAACTAGATATAGATTGCTTAGTAGATACTAGTTCATTTAAAAATGAAGCATCACAAATACAATCTATTTTCCAATATATATTTTAGTGAACGAGTCAAAATAATATAAGAATTACGACCATATACCAGTATTGAACTCAGTCTTAATATTTATATTAGTGTGTATATAATACATACCCCATTCAACACTCACAATCGATCCTTAACTTGTATTTGTTATATCAAGTATCAGGTGGTTTAAATAATTATAGGCGCACACACACCCTCTTCATTATTATTCACTATTCCCATTAATAATTTGGTGCTGAAACAATGACAACTGTTAATTAAAAAAATGTTTTCAAGTGAAAAAATTGAATAGGAAATTACCTCAATTTCAGTATACATACATACATACATACATACATACATATATATATATATATATATATATATATATCTCAGCACTGGTAATGGGTTTGTGACTTCCTATTATACGATGTTTTAGCGCAGGTAAGTACGGGAGATATCAAGTAAAATATTTATAAATAAGTTTATCTTTCTAACAATATTCCTAATAACGGTTGAGGTTTACATTAAAATGTTTGTAAAAACCTTTGAATTTTTGAGTCTGTACTAAGATATTCGTAATAATTATAAAAAAATGATAACCTACGTTTTCATAAGTAAAAAAATATTGTCGTCGTCTAATTAAAAACAAGTAAGTGAGCAAACTGTATTATGATTTTTCCGACAATCTTTTTCAGATATTACAATAAAAATATTGAAAAGTGAAACCTTGTTTATCGCTAGTACCTTAATGTAAACACAATATATTTTATTTATTGGTACCAGGATCTTATAAATATCCGAAAGGATAAGATGGTTATACAGCTGGGGAATCATTGTAGCACATTGAATTATTTAACAATATTTGACTGTTTTGTTAATAGTTTTACGTTTATGCATATATTTTTTTTAAATATCTGTGAAAAAGTGAAAGCTACTAAAGAGAGCGTTTCTCAATTTGTATATTTGCGTGACCCACCAATTAAATAACATTCACACAAATAACTGCGTAAAAACAAGATAATATACCATATCTTTCCAATTGTACTTTCCTCGTAGCTCAACTGGTTAATATAATTTTTTTTAAATAACTTATTCTAAGAAAAAAATAATTTGTCATTATTTTCGGTAACGCTAAAACTATACATTTCGTTTATTTTCATAGAGTTTTTATTCACATAAAAATGCTGCACTATAACTAAGAAAAAGTAATCATATACGTATTATATAAATATACACAATACAACTGAGTACTGAGGTATCAGTTTATTTATTTTCCGATAATGCTAGTAAATTGTAGAGTTATGATGTAAATCAAAGCAAAATTACCTCTGAACAAATAAACTGGCTAAGTTACACAAGAAACGAATGATATAGAATATGAATGTGTTTGCATTGGATTAATCACCTGATATATAAATCAGCAATGTGCAGATCCCGTCCACTGACTGGCTACTGAGTAGTTAAGGTGTGTTCAAACTGGCACCGCACGGACATTAAATGTATTCACGATGACAGTTATATCTTTAATAACAAAACAGTTAACAAATGATGTATATATTACAATACTAGCAGGAAGACCCGAAATGTAAATGAGGATCACTATTTTATTACATATTACTCTTTGTTTTACTCTTTATATTGAGAGGTAAACGATAAAAAATAGTCGGAAGATTGTGAAACCTTTTTTAATTAGTGTATTATGTATATGATTGAATTTAATAAAAATCGGAATACGTATTTAAGTTTTTCTAAGAGGTTCTGCCACAATAGGTCGCTTACAGCTAAGTTCACGTAGATATTCGGCACATAGAAAGTAACGCAGAGGTTTCAAACGACGTCTCTTGTCACCAGAAGATGTTATACATATGATTTAAATTTGATGAATGTTTCATATACCTTAGGTGGTTAATAGATGATGAACTATAGCCTACGTATGAGTGCATCTAGAGATGTGGGAATAATTATATTGTCTTCCCTGTAGAATTTGCATGATAATACATCTGTAAATTCTATGTGCATTATCTACCCTTTCAAGCAACAAGGAACAAACCAACATCACGCAAACACACATGCATATATATATATATATATATATATATACACACATCTATAATGTACACACAATTATATTGAAGGTAAATGTAAAGATCAGCGTAATATTTATTAAAGTGTTAGTCTTTATTTTGTGAAATTGTGTCGCAAAAATAACTATGTCAGTATGTATGCATGTTGTATAGTAATTATACAGTTTAAGTATGTCACGTTTACGCGGATGTATTTATATATAGTTGCGATTTAAAATAAGCAGCATTGTTGATCGTAAAAATAAACGGAATAAGGTATTCTCATAGCATGAAGAGCAGAGGAATATTTGAAAAAATGTATTATGCGATTGCTATGGTAACTGTAAGAGCGAAAATGAGAATTTGGCAATGTACAAATGGCAGCTGCAACTTCTAACACAGAATCAATTATCAGCGTTTGTTTAAATATTATGCGAGATGTGTGCAAACAAGTCCATGTGAGAAAAATGTCTATAATAGATAAACACATTGGAATATAACATATTTTGAGTTCTATTCTCGTGTTTTTATTTATGTGTTTTTGTACTTGTTCGTAGAACTTTATATAGTTTGGGCAAAATACACACATACTCATAAATATTCTAAACCACATCAGACAGTATAACAAGTATGACCAATTTTTATCTGAAAAGGTAAACTTATATTCTAGGGCCTCCATTACTGCCGCCCAATTTGTTTTTACTGAAGGTTTAACTTGGATCTAAAGGTAAATACTTCATCTCCAAATAAATTCTGAAACTACATTACTAGACTATTTGGATAAATATATTTACCTATTGATTAAAGGGTGGCACGTTAGTGTATGACATGCATTCATGCCGCACACTTTGTATTATTGTACTTATATTTGTAGGTAGTGTTCACCGTTATATTTTTACAAACTACGTTAACCAGAGTATTTCGATGTGTATATTTCAATTTTATCAATATGGGTACCCAATGTGTGCGACGGACACTAAAAATACTATGTTTACATCATGTTGTATTCATAACTTTTAAATAATCAAAAATTAATAATATAGGCATAGAAATAGGCATATCGGGTTAAAATGAAATTAGAATATAATATTAGTTCCAATCATTCTTGGAGATTGTTTCGAGGGTGTTGATGCCAATAGGTTTAACGAAGAGTATTGATATAAATGTCACTCAAACAATGAGGACAGCTTCAATCTGATTTCAAGTTAAAATCATAACAGTAAAACAAGTCACATGGTGTAATGAGTTAGATGTAACAGGATAACGTATCTTTAATTAAATCCCAGGCCAACTTGAATATCCGTGTGTGTGTGTAATATATATATATATATATATTTTATTTTTAAATACAGATTTTAATCAGACATGGACCAGTGGTGTTTGACAAGAAAAGGGTTTTAAATCCGATTCCGTCTTCTCCAGCATAGTCTGAAATAGTAAATGATGGAATTTCTTCAACACACATTTATAACCGTTATAAAACGCTACGGACAAAGAATTTGAAATGAGGGGCCGGCCAGACGCTAGGTCAGAAAAATAACCGTTAAGTAAGAGATTCTATATTTAAAAGTAAAGAACCAGAGAGAAAGAAAAGAAAGAAAGAAAGAAAAGAGAGAAAGAAAGAAAGAAGGAAGGGAAAATGAAATTAAATTTATAATTAAAAAAAAAATTATTAATTAAGAGTTAATAAAATATTTATTCATATTTATATTTAGAGCATAGTATAAGGTACGTAACTCTAATTAAATTATCTAAGCAGGGGAGGTAACTATTTATTATATAAAATATATATGTATATATATAAATCACGATGGTTTCAATTAATAAATGTCAAATTAAAGTTAAAATATATAAATATAAATAAATATATAAATAAAAAATCAATATATAAATAATATATCAATAAAAAATAAAAAATCAATATATAATTAAAATATCAATATATAATTAAAATATCAATATATAATTAAAATATCAATATATAATTAAAATATCAATATATAATTAAAATATCAATATATAATTAAAATATCAATATATAATTAAAATATCAATATATAATTAAAATATCAATATATAATTAAAATAATCAATATATAATTTAAATAATCAATATATAATTAAAATAATCAATATATAAATAAAAAAATCAATATATAAATAAAAAAATCAATATATTAATAAAAAAATCAATATATTAATAAATAAAAAACTAATATAATAAAAATTCGATATATAAATAAATAAATAAATAAATATATAAATAAAAAATAAAAATAAAAAATCAATATATAATCAATATATAAAAAAAAAATCAAAGAATATATGCATACGCACACATATGTGCACACACACACATATATATATATATATATGTATGTATCTATATATATGTATGTATGCATGCATAAATTAAAAAATCAATATATAAATAAAAAAAATCAATAATCAACCAAAAATCAATATATAAATAAAAATCAATATATAATATTAAAATTTGAAAAATAAAATGTTAAAATTTAAAACTTTAAAGAAGAAAGAGGGAAAAAATGGAGAAAAAAGAACTGTGATCAGGTTAGTGGAACGAGAAGTCTGCAGTAGAAATATATAAGTGTCTGAAAATGTATGTAGGGCGCTTAAGTCACTCGATCCATCCAATAAATAAGGAGTGCTTGTTTACGATGTATACAGCCTTTAAAAACCTCATCGCGCACATTTAAACATCTGGTGTTTGGATTCATGAGGGCCTTAAAAATATTGAACTTCTCAGCATTACACAAATGGCAAACATTAGATATATTATAATATGGAGCGGCCTGTGTGAAAACTTCATAATTGGAGGAGAGGTTTGAAATTCTTAGGCTTATATTTTTAATAAGGTTTTTGAGGATTGATGGTGGATGGCATGAGTTTTTGTGGATATATTGAAGTGATTCATTCGGTTTATGATAGGGTTTGTGAGTATTATTTTTAAGGTTAAGAGTAGAATCGAGGAAATCTATTTGGTTTAAATTAGTAGTAATAGTGATTTTAAAGCCTAAACTTTTGAAGGTTTGAATTAGGACTTTCCTAAATTAATCTAGAATTTGTCCGTTATAATTGTGTGAAAGGCATACCCCGTCATCTCGGTATAATCCGATGAAGTGGTCGAGAAACTTAATTTTGAGTGTGTGTAAGATATAAAGTCCTACCAGGTCGCATATATCCGCACTATCGTGGGCGCCCATTGCAACGTCAAAAGAGTCCTCAGGATCCGATTTCTTTACCCAGGCCCTTCCCTCGAAGAAAAGAAGGGTTTGTCTGGCATTTAGGATGGTATCTCGTTCTAACTGACTTATATATGTGTAATCTAGTGCGTAGTTAAGAGCTTTATCGAGGATATCTATATATACATGTGTGTGTGTGTGTGTATATATATATATACACACACACACACACACACATATATATATATATATATATATATATATATATATACGAACGCTGCTATCACTAATAAAGCAATAACATAAACATACATTAAATATTTAGGTGATAGGGATCGTAATATTTCTAAGCCGGGCATTGTGGTTCAATGGTAAGACGCTGTACTCCAGGTTACACCATGTAAAAGTTATCCAGGCTGATGAAGGCTGTGAGCAACACACACGTGTTAAATTAGTTTCATGTACGTATAAAATTAAAAAAAAACATCTATATATATATATATATGAAAAATGTGTCTTATAACGGGTAAGACATCTAATAATGCCATTTTTTGCATCTAGGTCACTTAGGAAGTGAAAGAATCGAACTATTTGTAAGCAAAAACGACGAACGATACATTAACAAATAAAAACAATTCCACAAAAATGCATTGAATATTTAAGTGACAGGGACCGTTCCTATTTCTAGGCAGGGGGTGTGGTTAAATTGTAATACACTGGACTATAGACTTCAAATGTTCGATACTTGTCTAAGAAGCCATTCTGATTAAGGTTGTAAGCCATAAACACCTGTCCATGGATTACTTTTATATACGTATAAAATTAATCTCTCTCTCATATATATATATATATATATATATATATATATATATACATATACACACACACACACATACATACATACATACATACATACATCTCACACACCCACAGAGAGGGAGAGAGTTCAAAAAAGTGTGTCAAAATACTGTATGAGTTTAAAATTGGTCAAAGATAGCTGAGGGATATGCTAGAGCTCCCCTTCTATATACCAGTTGATGTAGGGTAGAACAAACGTCTCTTTTTCAGAAGTATTCCACTTATCTTTGATTCTCACCTAATAATGCTGAGTGTTCAGCAAGGTGGGATAACACACCATTTTTAAGCTTTGGTGTAACTCGTCTGATGATTAAATCCTTGACTTCCGGTCAATTAGCGCGCGCGTTCTTAGTATTATATACGGCCTAATAACGTTGGCACACCTGTTCATGCAATACCAACGTAAAGCAACGTTCAGCCTGGTAATTTTCAGCAATAATCAGCAAATATGGTTAACCTCTCTTTTTGATATGGACTAGATTCTGAGAGATATATCTCTAAAATTGCCCTCCACTAGTGTTCTCTCCCCAACAGATGTTAAGAGGTTATAGAAATAATGTAACACTTGCTTCGAGAAAACCAAGTTGCATCTGTTTAGAAAGATTTTAGTTCCAGATTAATTCAGCATGTCCAGTACAGCCCAAACATTGTAGATCGCACATTTAGTTCAGTCTAGGAATTTTTGCGTCGCAATTTTACTTCTGAAATAGGTAATCTTATCAACATTCTTTTAGCTAAATCCCATTAAGGGAAGCAATATTTCCATGAGTGTTCAGGGGAATGCGTTCTGTGTTGCTATTGTCTGAGATACGCGCAAACAATTTGCCATTTCTCAGATACATTTTAGTAGGGATTCTGCTTATTCATTTGTGTAAGCACAAACAAGGTCATCACGTCAATGATTTTATCTGTAAAAAGTACCAATTCAAAGCAATTTATTTTAAATAATCCATTGACATACCGAGGATGTAGTCAATATAGATTATTAAAAATATATGTAGGCCAGCAGCAGTTAAATAATTAATTTCAGTGTCCGTCAGATTTTGTAAGTACACCTGCACCTTATTATCTTTAAAATGATAAACCCAATCATGAAGCCTACCATAGTCAAAGGTATAATAATTATTAAAGTAAGTTAGCATGCCTACAGCATGGATATCAATGTAGAAAGACAAATGTGATGATGATTAACAGCACTACTAGAATCATAAAGAACATAACGCTTAGAGGCGAGAAACTTGAAGCATCATGGAACAGTTCTGACGGATGATAGATCCAAGGATAAAGCCCCGACATATATTGCAAAGGCTGGACAGACTAATACACTAATGGCAGAAATGTCAGTCAGCTCAAATTCTATACTGATGCGCTCGCTATCTTTCTGCTTATTGCTGTATATGTATGCGTTGTGGGCCCTAATTGCAGATTTTGAGAGAATAAAACAGACCACAAAGACTAGATGCTACAAAGACCGTATTACCAATGAGAAAGTCTGCCCATATCAGGATAAACGGAGCTCTGTGAAAAGGAGAACAAATGAAGTGGTCAAGCAGTGCCGCACGGTCATCAGCTCTCGCGAACAAAATCCCACTAGAATTATACAGGTATACAGACAGATGTAACAGGCATATTAAAAGATGTGAGGCCAACATCCGATCATTGAATAAGGTTGACGCTGTGTAGGAC
The DNA here is from genome assembly GCA_963556195.1 of Sepiola atlantica. Classification (NCBI taxonomy): domain Eukaryota; kingdom Metazoa; phylum Mollusca; class Cephalopoda; order Sepiida; family Sepiolidae; genus Sepiola; species Sepiola atlantica. The sequence continues at coordinate 28,997,182 of OY744540.1, read as the reverse complement.
GCTCAGGAAGACATAATATCGTGATGTTTGGAGAACGATTGAAAGTTGGGGAAGTTATCAAAATCAAATAATCTCATGAGAAAGAAGTCAAACCAATAATATTTTAACATTAGTAGCTTTACTTACATGTGGTTTTGGTCTAATAATTAATTAACTATACCAAATGGTAAATAGGGGGAGTGTAGGTGTATTTATGAAATGGATATTACTTAGTGCACAATATTTGGACTGTTTAATAAATGAAAGTTGATATAGTAAGTGAGATAAGGCATCACATGTCTTTATATTATGCTGACCACATACAACAATGAAACGTGTGGGATAATTTTGACTGTGCTCAATTTAATAGTCGTCAAACATTTAACACCGCTAGTTTCGTCCCTCTATCTGCATTGTGTTACATGACATCAGCTATATCAGTTATAAGGACCACTCTCTTACAAAAGTATTGAAGCTACGAATATGTTCAGCAAAATAATAACGAGTTACCATAACTGATATATTGAACAGTAAGAAATGATTATAATAGAAGTACATAGCATGCATTACCTATTCTATTTGCAATCATAACGATACACTATGAACTCAATTAAATGTTGTGCAAAATATTTTACGCGGATAAACGTAACAATTTGACATATCCCAACCCGGACAAATATTTTATTTCGATGAACATGTATATCTCGATTATTTTAAAAGTGTGTTTTAATGGAGGTGAATGATTCGGGTGAAGAATCCTTAAATTGTAAAGTTTTCAAAAAGCAGCATGTACCGGCATTACTGATAGTGTTTACTACAATACATATTTCATAATTCGTACTAATTCGTTTATTCGTCTGAGAGTCAATTATATATGTGTATATAGTTTGAGGGGATGCTCTTTAAAGTTCACATCACTAAGTGTGCCTATATTACCCACATTGCCGCCTGGGATATAAATTCCATTATTTATTATAATTTGTAAGCTAAGACAGAATATATCTCAATCGGAAAAGAAAAAAAAAGAAGATAAGAGATTTTAAAGGAGGAGTCTAATAAATTATTAGATAGTTGCACATCAATATTTTTTGATGATAAAATATAATTAACTCTACATTTTACACTTTTTTCACGGCGAAACCGCACATCAGATGTGTAGTCAAGTTATATTAATTAAAAACCGATCCAAATAATTATTATTTTTACAAATGAGAATTTCTCATTGATATTCTACTGAGAGAGAGAGTAAATGACGAACATAACATGTCGCATATGTCTGCATTTTCTTTATCAATTCTTTTTATTCATAGTCAACTCTCAATGTGCTTGAAGTAAATATTACTAGAAGAAAAGTGGTAAATGTGTACGCTAACGAACAATTACAATTATGCAGATATTTCTTGTATTTCGATCATTCAATATGTAGTTTTTAAATACAGATATAAATACATTAAGCGTATTTTCTGTATAAACTACGTTAACATGGATGGGAATTTACTATTTTTTTCATTTAACAGATGACCAAATATTTAGAATTAAAATATTTTTTTGCCTGAGAAATTATTTGGCAACTGGACCAAAGAGTCTTATGCATGTTACCTATAATAAATTATAGTATAGGTCATTTCTTTACGACGTCGATGTTAATATATTTTAGGCAATTTTTATGGTGTCCCTCTGGACGTTTCCTGTACGAAGAATATAAGATGTTACCCATATTAAATGAATATATTTCGTCTAATATTTAGTTACTATTAATATCGAAAGGTGTCAATTTTACAACTTATAGCGTACAATTGCCAGTGATTGGTCACTGGAAAATAAAAACAGGATATATAATTGCTATCTAGGTGACAATAACTGAATATTCGCTCTATTATTAAATCGATGTTGCAAGTTACTCTGCGTTCTAACTCGTTACAGCTATTTAAAAACAAAATCAGTAGATAACGGCCGATGGAATTTTATTTCATTTCAGAAACAATAAAACTCGTCAGGATTTCAGTACGCCCCGTGCCATTCCATTGAAGTGCGCTTGATGACCTCCTTCCTCAGCCGTTCTATCCTCCTAAGCACTTTACGAGCATTGTATATATTACCAACCCAATCTTTTGTGTGTGTGCTTTCTGAAGCGGGAAAGAAAATGGCACGTTCTGTGATTATTCTTACATATATTCTTCGGAAGTTTTAGTTCCTATCTTTTCGTATAATCTTAGTTTATATTTCTAAGTAATTGTTCAGTGTTATTTTAATTCATCTTGCGTGTGATTAGAGAGTTTACTTAGTTATTTCAGAATTGTTTCAAGTGTTCTTGTATTAATAGCATTGCAATACATTAATTTACGTTCTGTAGTCCCGTTGACTATGTGTCACGCTCTGTGTATCTTTAGTTTTTCTACCTCTTCCAGCTTTAATCTGCAATGTGTTAGACTGGTGAAATCTAAGACATTGCAGTTTTCTTAGATGACTAACATAGCTTGTCTTACTTTCTTTATGTTGCCCCTTCGTATGTCCAAAAAGATTTTATAGCTTTCACTATCCCATAGTAAAGGCACACATCGGAGAGACTATGTGTTAGCAAGTCCTTAGTGCATTCGTTTGTACAGTTCCCACAGGAGTTTCTTGGGTCTAGTATGGTGCATTCAATTATGATGTATTTTACTTTTTTCTGTTCAATACAACATAATATTACTCAAAATGTGATGTAAACCACATTGTTTCTGTATTACGTTTTTTGTATATTTTAGTTTACGTTTTTTTTCTAGGGCGGGTAAGAGTGTTGGTGTGCACATCGCCTAAATGGTAAAGTTACAAAATAAAATTATGTGCTTATGTGACTGAGTTGACAAGTGTGCATATTCCAAATTCATGACCAGTTTATAATTTATTGTATTCCTGGCTTTTGTCTATCTTGGATTGTATGTAGGTTATTTTGATATGTTTTTTTCATGATCACTCACTGGAATAAAACAATGGGTGTATCATGACATCTGAATAAGAGAAAGTTTCCGGACTTTTTAGGAGTTTCCGTATTTTTTGATTATCAAAATTCATTTGTATTCTAACAATATATCAGATTTTCGCTGGTGAAGGCCGCTGGATTTGATTTAGAATTTGTGTAAAACAATAACCGTCCGAGCATCTAATTGTTTATGTGTTTTTTCATTGGATGTATTACTCGAACTACCTCGTTTTTTAATACCCAGTCCCGTCAGCCTAATTTTTGTTTCACATGTGCCCATCGGAACAGGGAACTAATATTTATTTGTTTAAATTGACCCCGTCGTTAAAGTTTCATAGAATTGGTGCTATGTTCTTTCTATTTTACTAGTTCTGTTCATGTAAGGTTATTCAATTTGAACTTACATGTGATTAGTTGGCGTCTCATTGTGATGTGGGTATTTACCTATGAATTAATTATTTTTATTATTAATATGTTGTATCCACTTTTCCGCGGATTCGTAACAAGTCTCCCCCGATTTCCAGAAATCGAACCTGTTCAATCAAACCTTCATTAATATATATGTATATACACTGATTATCAACAAACCGTTCTGCTACCTCACAGTGCGGTTCAAAATGATAGGGTTCACACTTAGATAAAAAAAAACGGTTTGTTTTTTTCCAGGGTGCAAGATATCTATCAACCATGCAATTCGGAAAGTAATACAAAAAAGAAAAATTACAGGTTATAAATATTTATCAACTATCGAAGAGGAATCAATTCGGGTTACGAATAACGTTGCATTATCACTGATGTCAGCTGCCTATATTCTATACTACATTGCTCAAGCCACGTAAGATTGGTGCACCATATCTTTAATCCTCCACAGATAATTCGTCACGCGACAACGTATCATCTTATCACGTCTAGATTAGATGATTCGGGCTTAAATTTAAACAGGGCACTTTTCAGCACCTCGAGGATGACCAATGCATTATTTATACATACCATGCGGTGATGAAAGCTTACCGTTTTTAAACAATATAAATATTTTAGTGATTTTTCTCATTGGTTATATCATGTGTAAATATGTGTATGTTTATGTGTGTATATATTCATGTATGTGGTGCATGTGCATGGGTGCATGTGAGTATGCGCATGGGTGCATGTGAGTATGTGCATGGGTGCATGTGAGTATGTGCATGGGTGCATGTGAGTATGTGCATGGGTGCATGTGAGTATGTGCATGGGTGCATGTGAGTATGTGCATGGGTGCATGTGAGTATGTGCATGGGTGCATGTGAGTATGTGCATGGGTGCATGTGGGTATGTGCGTGTGCGTGTGGGTATGCATGTGGGTATGTATGTGGGTATGTATGTACGTGGGTATGTATGTAGGTAGGTAAGTAGGTAGGTAGGTAGGTAGGTAGGTATGTATGCGGGTGGGTATGTATGTAGGTGGGTATGTATGTGTGTGTGTATGTGGGTGTTCGTGCGTGTGAGTGAAAGCGAAATGTTTTTAATGACCCGATCATTATGAACTTAGGAATATACATATTCGGCAACTTGGTGAGTAACATGGACACTATTTTTTTTTTGTAAACTTCACTATTTAGGGGATGCGCACACGCCATCTCGCACCCGCCATGTATAGAATTATAAAACAAGTTAGATACTAAATAATTAATAGAGAACATGATAGTTTTAGATCGGATTTTCGGTTTTATTAATGCATTTTTAAAACTATCGGTGAGCGTAATCAGTATGCACGTGCTGGGTAAATTCATAAACTATTGATTTTATTATGATTTATGTAATATGTATTCTAGGCAACATGTGTGTAATGTGGGCAATAAAGTGCACCACATTAGAATTAAAACCAAATGTAATACGTATTGCTTATACACGTCCTAGCATATATGGTTTTCAAAAAAACATACGTATGGCAAGTCAGCTACACAAAACTATTGTTTTATTATACTCGTGAGAGGGAAATGTATATATGTTCTATATATATGCAATAAGAGTGTTAGCTTTAAATAGTAAGAACTAACGTTAATCATTCTTGTATGAAATAGATTAAATTACGGTTACGTAAGAATTGATGCGTGAAATGAAACGGGACCATTTCTGTAGAGCTCAAAATCTATAGGTATATTTTCATATTAAAGTAAGCTTTACTCGTATGTTGAACATTTTCGCAATAAGTATCAAAACACACATATGCATAATATAGTATCTTATAGTAGTGTATATGTACATGACAGTAATACAAGTATATATATATATATATATATATATATGCATATATATAAAACTTTGTAATATAGTTGGAAAAAGCCCAGCTGAGTGCTCAATTAATTAAGAATTGAAGTTAAAAAATCAGATAACAGAAGCTGAAGAGAGCCGGATGGCTAAGACTTTCCGAGCTTGAAACCGACGGTACGAATGTTGTACTAATTTTTCTGTACCAAAATAAATAAAATAAATATATATATATATATATATATATATATATATATATATATATAAATAAATAAATAAATATATATATGTATATATATATGTGTGTGTATATATATATATATATGTATGTATATATATTATTGAAATGTATTTTCAGATCCAGTAGCAGTAAAATTTGAGCTCTAAATATCTAGTTTTATTCTTTTATGTTGACAAGCCTCCATCGATTTACCATTAGATGATAAACGCATTTATTTCACCCAAGAGTAGAGGTTAAGGGTCAAGGAACGGAATAATCCCGGCTTATTTTTCTTCTGTGAATTCAAATTACTGTGAAAGCTAAAAATATATCAAAGGAACGAAAAAGAAATTATACAAAACGATAAAACAACAAATTAAAAAAAAGGAAAAAATACATTAAGAAAAGAAACTCCCAGCACGAGATTTGCGTTGCTGCTGATTCCATGACTTGTTTTAGTTGTCTTTGAACCGAGATAACAGTAAGAAAACAGAAAATTTAAACTAAAACCAGAAAAATAATCGAAGAATCTGTGTTAATGGTGCCATTAATGCTATATTCTTTATGCCGATCGTAAGCGACTTCTTTACCTTCGAGAAACGACGAAATGTTGCAGACTTTTTTTTTTGAAAAAAATCGATTCCCTGTGACCTGATCCTAAATTATAACGTTTAAAGTTACTATACAACACACGTAGCTAATATGTGCATGGTGAGAGGGAAGAAAAACACTTTCATAAAAAATAAATGTAGGTTATTACTTTCTAGTTACTTTATATGTATCTACTTACGTTTTATTTTATACATCTGCTGCTTACTGCGATGTTTTATCTGTCTGAATCTATACGATTATTTATTTAATTGTCGTATTGAACTATCTTGTAATGCTCAATTCCGTTTGCTATTTTATTTCAGATTAATGTAACATCTCCAATGCCCATTCATGACGGTAGTGTAATATCTGTCCTATATGATATTACCCTCTCAGGCATTACATCATCCATTTACAGTTTATGTAATACATGTTCTAATGTCCTTAGATTATTAGGTGTAATTTCCTTTTATCAGTTCCGTTGTGAGGAGACCATCTAACAAGACATTCACTCCTACGTTTGGGTGTAGTGCAGTACT
>OY744540.1:28983144-28985644 GCA_963556195.1 Sepiola atlantica | reverse complement strand
TATATACTATATATATATATATACTATATATATATATACTATATACTATATATATATATATACTATATATATATATACTATATATATATACTATATACTATATATATATAAATATATATGTGCATATATATATATATATAAATATATATGTGCATATATATATATATATAAATATATATGTGCATATATATATATATATAAATATATATGTGCATATATATATATAAATATATATAAATATATATGTGCATATATATATATAAATATATATGTGCATATATATATATATATAAATATATATGTGCATATATATATATATATAAATATATATGTGCATATATATATAAATATATATGTGCATATATATATATATATAAATATATATGTGCATATATATATATATATAAATATATATGTGCATATATATATATATATAAATATATATGTGCATATATATATATATATAAATATATATGTTCATATATATATATATAAATATATATGTGCATATATATATATATAAATATATATGTGCATATATATATATATATAAATATATATGTGCATATATATATATATATAAATATATATGTGCATATATATATATATATAAATATATATGTGCATATATATATATATATAAATATATATGTGCATATATATATATATATAAATATATATGTGCATATATATATATATAAATATATATGTGCATATATATATATATATAAATATATATGTGCATATATATATATATATAAATATATATGTGCATATATATATATATATAAATATATATGTGCATATATATATATATAAATATATATGTGCATATATATATATATAAATATATATGTGCATATATATATATATAAATATATATGTGCATATATATATATATAAATATATATGTGCATATATATATATATAAATATATATGTGCATATATATATATAAATATATATGTGCATATATATATATATATAAATATATATGTGCATATATATATATATATATATAAATATATATGTGCATATATATATATATATATATATATAAATATATATGTGCATATATATATATATATAAATATATATGTGCATATATATATATATATAATTATATATGTGCATATATATATATAAATATATATGTGCATATATATATATATATATATATAAATATATATGTGCATATATATATATATATATAAATATATATGTGCATATATATATATAAATATATATGTGCATATATATATAAATATATATGTGCATATATATATAAATATATATGTGCATATATATATATATAACCATTTTATGTATCCACATAACATTTTGCAAGGCATATATTTTTTATGTATCAACTTTTAGTATTTATTCCAACAATGCTCGATGTGTAAGTAGAGCTAAGTAGTAAGTTATGAAAATATATGTATGCCAATTAAGCTATTCAGAGGCTCCCGCGTGTCATCCCCGGGGGAATCGTCAGGCTTAATGTATTTTTGCCTGAATATCGCCCCCCCCCCTGGTTATGAAAAACGGGAGCGTTTGTGTAGCTTAATTGCCATACATATATTTTCATAATGTACTAATATATATATATATATATATATATATATATATATAAATTTATATATATATATATACACACATACATATCAGAAGAGATGTATATATAATCTCGGAATATGTTCAACTATTGAAACTAAATGAAAATACAAAACACCATTGTCCCAAATATTTCGGTGGAAAATTACTTTTCTTGTAAGTTAAGTTACTTTCTACAGCCACTATATTAGTGTGCATCCAATAATTAACGCTAGTCTTAATATTTTTTAGGGGGTCATCAGTTGTTTACCATGAAAAACTTTTGGGGATTTAAAAAAAAGCGTTTTTTCTCATAGCTTCCCAGCAGAGTTGCTCATACCTCACTTCCCTTAGAAGACAAGAACATGCCGTATATTTGACCTACGTTTTGTTCCAGATTAATGTTTGGCAAACTTGGTTATTGAATATTATATATATATATATATATATATATATATATATATTAGCGATAGAGAGCAAGATAGAGAGCAAGATAGAGAGCAAGATAGAGAGCAAGATAGAGAGCAAGATAGAGAGCAAGATAGAGAGCAAGATAGAGAGCAAGATAGAGAGCAAGATAGAGAGCAAGATAGAGAGCAAGATAGAGAGCAAGATAGAGAGCAAGATAGAGAGCAAGATAGAGAGCAAGATAGAGAGCAAGATAGAGAGCAAGATAGAGAGCAAGATAGAGAGCAAGATAGAGAGAGTGATAGATATTTAGAGAGATTGAGATATATTATATATTAGAAATTTGCTTTCTTACTATATACACCTGAACTGTTCGAATTTATACTCGCCTTAGTCAAAAATGTGTCAATATATCAGCAATGGATATACTTTCTGATAGTTTGAATGTATTGTGTGATATATCCTTGTCCTTATACATTTATTGGATTTATAGCATATAA
>OY744540.1:28953503-28971003 GCA_963556195.1 Sepiola atlantica | reverse complement strand
CTTACTATTTAAAGTTAAAACTATTATTGCATATATATAGAACATATATACATTTCCCTCTCACGAGTATAATAAAACAATAGTTTTGTGTAGCTGACTTGCCATACGTATGTCTTGTTGAAAACCATATATGCTAGGACGTGTATAAGCTATACGTATTACATTTGGTTTTAATTCTAATGTGGTGCACTTCATTGCCCACATTACACACATGTTGCCTAGAATACATATTACATAAATCATAATAAAATCAATAGTTTATGAATTTACCCAGCACGTGCATACTGTTTACGCTCACCGATACTTTTTAAAATGCATTAATAAAACCGAAAATTCGATCTAAAACTATCATGTTCTCTATTAATTATTTAGTATCTAACTTATTTTATAATTCTATACATGGCGGGTGCGAGATGGCGTGTGCGCATCCCCTAAATAGTGAAGTTTGCAAAAAAAATAGTGTGTCCATGTTACTCACCAAGTTGCCGAATATGTATATTCCTAAGTTCATAATGATCGGGTCATTAAAAACATTTCGCTTTCACTCACACGCACGAACACCCACATACACACATACATACCTACCCACATGCATACCTACCCACATACATACCCACCCGCATATATACCCACCCGCATACATACCCACCCGCATACATACCCACCCGCATACATACCTACCTACCTACCTACTTACCTACCTACATACATCCCCACGTACATACATACCCACATACATACCCACACGCACATACCCACATGCACACGCACATACCCACATGCACCCATGCAATACCCGCATGCATCCATGCACATACTCACATGCACCCATGCACATACTCACATGCACCCATGCACATACTCACATGCACCCATGAACATACTCACATGCACCCATGAACATACTCACATGCACATACTCACATGCACATATGCACATACTCACATGCACACATGCACATACTCACATGCACACATGTACATACTCACATGCACACATGCACATACTCACATGCACACATGCACATACTCACATGCACACATGCACATACTCACATGCGCCCATGCACATGCACCACATACATGAATATATACACACATAAACATACACATATTTACACATGATACAACCAATGAGAAAAATCACTAAATAATGTATATTGTTTAAAAACAGTAAGCTTTCATCACCGCATGGTATGTATAAATGATGCATTGGTTATCCTGGAGGTTCTGAAAAGTGCCCTGTTTAAATTTAAGCCCGAATCATCTAATCTAGACGTGATAAGAGGATACGTTGTCGCGTGACGAATTATCTGTGGAGGATTATAGATATGGTGCACCAATCTTACGTGGCTTGAGCAATATTGTACAGAATATAGGCAGCTGACATTAGTGATAATGCAACGTTATTCGTAACACGAATTGATTCCTCTTCGATAGTTGATAAATATTTATAACCTGTAATTTTTCTTTTTTGTATTACTTTCCGAATTTCATGGTTGATAGATATCTTGCACCCTGGAAAAAAACAAACCGTTTTTTTTTCATCTAAGTGTGAACCCTATCATTTTTAACCGCACTGTGAGGTAGCAGAACGGTTTGTTGATAATTATTGTATATACATATATATTAATGAAGGTTTGATTGAACAGGTTTGATTTCTGGATATCGGGGGAGACTTGTTCAGAATCCGCGGAAAAGTGGATACAACATATTAATAATAAAAATAATTCCTAGGTAAATAACCCACATCACAATGAGACGCCAACTAATCACATGTAAGTTGACATTGAATAACCTTACATGAACAGAACTAGTAAAATAGAAAGAACATAGCACCAATTCTATGAAACTCTAACGAGAGGGGCAATTTAAACAAATAAAGATTAGTTCCCTGCTCCGATGCACACATGTGAAACAAAATTTAGGCTGACGGGACTGGGTATTAAAAAACGAGGTAGTTCAAGTAATACATCCAATGAAACAACACATAAACAATTGGATCCTCGGGCGGTTATTGTTTTACAGATTTAAAATCAAATCCAGCGGCCTTCACCAGCGAAAATTTGATATATTGTTAGAATACAAATGAATTTTGATAATCAAAAAATACGGAAACTCCTAAAAAGTCTGGAAACTTTCTCTTATTCAGATGTCATGATACACCCATTGTTTTATTCCAGTAAGTGATCATGAAAAAAAAAATCAAAATAACCTACATACAATCCAAGATAGACAAGAGCCAGGAATACAATAAATTATAAACTGGTCATGAATTTGGAATATGCACACTTGGCAACTCAGTCACATAAGCAAATCATTTTATTTTGTAACTTTACCATTTAGGCGATGTGCACACCAACACTCTTACCCGCCCTAGAAAAAAAAACGTAAACTAAAATATACAAAAAACGTAATACAGAAACAATGTGCTTTACATCAAATGTTGAGTAATATTATGTTGTATTGAACAGAAAACAGTAAAATACATCATAATTGAATGCACCATACTAGACCAAAGACACTCCCGTGGGAACTGTACAAACGAATGCACTTAAGACTTGCTAACACATAGTCTCTCTGATGGGTGCCTTTACTATGATAGTGAAAGCTATAACATCTTCTTGGACATACGAAGGGGCAACATAAAGAAAGTAAGAAGACAAGCTATGTTAGTCATCTAAAAAAACTGCAATGTCTTAGATTTCACCAGTCTAACACATTGCAGATTAAAGCTGGAAGATGTAGAAAAACTAAAGATACACAGAGCGTGACACATAGTCAACGGGACTACAGAACGTAAATGAATTCATTGCAATACTATTAATACAAGGAACACTTGAAACAATTCTGAAATAACTAAGTGAGCTCTCCAATCACACGCAAGATGAATTAAAATAACACTGAACAATTACATAGAAATATGAACTAAGATTATACGAAAAGATAGGAACTAAAACTTCCGAAGAATATATGTAAGAATAATCACAGAACGTGCCATTTTCTTTCCCGATTCAGAAAGCACACGCACAAAAGATTGGGTTGGTAATATATACAATGCTCGTAAAGTGCTTAGGGGGATAGAACGGTTGAGGAAGGAGGTCATGAAGCGCACTTCAATGGAATGGCACGGGGCGTACTGAAATCCTGACGAGTTTTATTGTTTCTGAAATGAAATAAAATTCCATCGGCCGTTATCTACTGATTTTGTTTTTAAATAGCTGTAACGAGTTAGAACGCAAAGTAATTTGCAACATCGATTTTAAAAGGACCCAATATTCAGTTATTGTCACCTAGATAGCAAGTATATATCCTGTTTTTATTTTCCAGTGACCAATCACTGGCAATTGTACGCTATAAGTTGTAAAATTGACACCTTTCGATATTAATAGTAACTAAATATTAGACGAAATATATTCATTTAATATGGGTAACATCTTATATTCTCTGTACAGGAAACGTCTAGATGGGACACCATAAAAATTGTCTAAAATATATTAACATCGACGTCGTAAAGAAATGACCTATACTATAATTTATTATAGGTAACATGCATAAGACTCTTTGGTCCAGTTGCCAAATAATTTCTCAGGCAAACATATTTTAATTATTCTAAATATTTGGTCATCTGTTAAATGAAAAAATAAGTAAATTCCCACCCATGTTAACGTAGTTTATACAGAAAATACGCTTAATGTCTTTATCTGAATTTAAAAACTACATATCGAATGATTCAATACAAAAAATATCTGCATAATTGTAATTATTCATTAGCGTACATTTACCACTTTTCATCTAGTAATAGTTCGAACACATTGAGAGTTGACTATGAATAAAAAAAATTGATAAAGAAAACGCAGACATATGCGACATGTTATGTTTGCCATTTGCTCTCTATCTCTATATCTCTATATCTCTATATCTCTATCTCTATCTCAGTAGAATATCAATGAGAAATTGTCATTATTTGTAAAAAGAATGTTAATTATTTGGATCGGTTTTAAATTCATATAACTCGAATACACGTCTGCTGTGCGGTGTTGCCGTGAAACGAGTGTAAAATGTAGAATTATATTTTATCATCAAAAAATATTGATGTGCAACTATCTAATAATTTATTGGACTCCTCCTTTAAAATCCCTTATCTTAATTTTTTTTCTTTTCCGATTGCGATATATTCCTTCTTGTTAGCTTACACATTATAAGAAATAATGAAATGTATATCCCAGGCGGCAATGTGGGTAATATAGGCACACTTAGTGATGTGAACTTTAAAGAGCATCCCCTCAAACTATATACACATATATAATTGACTCTCAGACGAATGAACCAATTAGTACGAATTATGAAATATGTATTGTAGTAAACACTATCAGTAATGCCGGTACATGCTGCATTTTGAAAACTTTACAATTTAAGGATTCTTCACCCGAATCGTTCACCTCCATTAAAACACACTTTCAAAATAATTGAGATATACATTTTCATCGAAATAAAATATTTGTCCGGGTTGGGATATATGTCAAATTGTTACGTTTATCCGCGTAAAATCTTTTGCACAACATTTAATTGAGTTCATAGTGTATCGTTATGATTGCAAATAGAATAGGTAATGCATGCTACGCACTTCTATTATACTCATGTCTTACTGTTCAATATATCAGTTATGGTAACTCGTTATTATTTTGCTGAACATATTTGTAGCTTCAATACTTTAGTCAGAAAGTGGTCCTTATAACTAGTATAGCTTATGTCACGTAACGCAATGCAGATAGAGGGACGAAACTAGCGGTGTTAAATATTTGACGACTATGAAATTGAGCACAGTCAAAATATCCCACACGTTTCTATTGTTGTTGTATGTGGTCAGCATAATATAAAGACATGTGATGCCTTATCTCTACCTCAATTACTATATCAACTTGTATTTATTAAACTGTCCAAATATTGTGCACTAATATCCATTTCATAAATACACCTTCACTCCCCCTATTTACCATTTGGTATAGTTAATTATTAGACCAACACCACATGTAAGTAAATCTACTAATGTTAAAATGTTATTGGTTTGACTTCTTTCTCAAAAGATTATTTGATTTTAATAACTTCTCAAACTTTCAATCGTTCTCCAACTATTACGATATGTCTTCATGGGTGTGGTACACAGCGTCAACCTTATCCACTGTAAGGTGTTGGTCTCACATCTTTTAATATGCCTGTTACATCTGTCTGTATACCTGTATAATTCTAGTGGGATTTTGTTCGCGAGAGCTGATGACCGTGCGGCACTGCTTGACCACTTCATTTGTTCTCCTTTTCACAGAGCTCCGTTGATCCTCATATGGGCAGACATTCTCATTGGTAATACGGCCTTTCTAGCGTCTAGTCTTTGTGGTCTGTTTTATTCTCAAGATCTGCAATAAGGGCCAACAACGCATACATATACAGCAATAAGGAGAAAGATAGCGAGCGCATCAGTATAGAATTTGAGCTGACATTTCTGCCATTAGTGTATTAGTCTGTCCAGCCTTTGCAATATATGTTGGGGCTTTATCCTTGGATCTATCATCCGTCAGAACTGTTCCATGATGCTTCAAGTGTCTCGCCTCTAACCGTTATGTTCTTGATGATTCTAGTAATGCTGTTAATCATCATCATGATCACCTTTGTCTTTCTACATTTATACCCATGCTGTAGGCATGCTAACTTACTTTAATAATTATTATACCTTTGACTATGGTAGACTTCACGATTTGGTTTATCATTTTAAAGATAATAATGTGCAGGTGTACTTACAAAATTTGACGGACACTGAAATTAATTAACTGCTGCTGGTCTACATATTTTTAATAATCTATAGTGACTACATCCTCGGTATGTCAACGGAGTATTTAAAATAAATTGCTTTGAATTGGTACTTTCTACAGATAAAATCATTGACGTGATGGCCTTGTTTGTGCTCACACAAATGAATAAGCAGAATCCCTACTACAATGTATCGGAGAAATGGCAAATGGTTTGCGCGTATCTAAGAAAATAGCAACACAGAACGCATTCCCCTGAACACTCATGGAAATATTGCTTTCCTTAATGGGATTTAGCTAAAAGAATGTTGATAAGATTACCTATTTCAGAAGTAAAATTGCGACGTAAAAATGCCTAGACTGAACTAAATTTGCGATCTACAATGTTTGGGCTGTACTGGACATGCTGAATTAATCTGGAACTAAAATCTTTCTAAACAGATGTAACTTGGTTTTCTCGAAGCAAGTGTTACATTATTTCTATAACCTTCTCTTAACATCTGTTGGGGAGAGAACACTAGTAGAGGTCAACTTTAGAGATATATCTCTCAGATTCTAGTCCATATCAAAAAGAGAGGTTTAACATATTTGCTGATAACTGCTGAACATTACCAGGCTGAACGTTGCTTTACGTTGGTATTGCATGAACAGGTGTGCCAACGTTATTATGCCGTATATAATACTAAAAACGCACGTGCTAATTGACCGGAAGTCAAGGATTTAATCATCAGACGAGTTACACCAAAGCTTAAAAATGGTGTGTTATCCCACCTTGCTGAACACTCAGCATTATTAGGTGATAATCAAAGATAAGTGGAATACTTCTGAAAAAGAGACGCTTGTTCTACCCTACGTCAACTGGTATATAGAAGGGGATCTCTAGCATATCCCTCAGCTATCTTTGACCAATTTTAAACTTATACAGTATTTTGTACTGTGAAACACTTTTTTGAACTCTCTCCGTCTCTGTGGGTGTGTGAGATGTATGTGTATATATATATATATATATGAGAGAGATTAATTTTATACGTATATAAAAGTAATCCATGGACAGGTGTTTATGGCTTACAACGTTAATCAGAATGGCTTCTTAGACAAGGATCGAACATTTGAAGTCTATAGTCCAGTGTATTACCATTTAACCACACCCCCTGCCTAGAAATAGAAACAGTCCCTGCCACTTAAATATTCAATGCATTTTTGTGTAATTGTTTTTGTTTGTTAATGTAGCGCTCGTCGTTTTTGCTTACAAATAGTTCGATTCTTTCACTTCCTAAGTGACCTAGATGCAGAAAATGGCATTATTAGATGTCTTACCCGTTATAGGACACATTTTTCATATATATATATATATATATATATATATATATATATATACATAGATGTTTTTTAAAATTTTATACGTACATGAAACTAATTCAACACGTGTGTGTTGCTCACAGCCTTCATCAGCCTGGATAACTTTTACATGGTGTAACCTGGAGTACAGCGTCTTACCATTGAACCACAATGCCCGGCTTAGAAATAGTACGATCCCTATCACCTAAATATTTAATGTATGTTTATGTTATTGCTTTATTAGTGATTGCAGCGTTCGTATATATATATATATATATATATATATGTGTGTGTGTATATATATATATATATATATACACACACACACACATGGATATATAGATATCCTCGATAAAGCTCTTAACAACGCACTAGATTACACAGATATAAGTCAGTTAGAACGAGATACCATCCTAAATGCCAGACAAACCCTTTTCTTCGAGGGAAGGGCCTGGGTAAAGAAATCAGATCCTGAGGACCCTTTTGACGTTGCAATGGGCGCCCACGATAGTGCGGATATATGCGACCTGGTAGGACTTTATATCTTACACACACTCAACATTAAGTTTCCCGACCACTTCATTGGATTATACCGAGATGACGGGGTCTGCCTTTCACACAATAAAAACGGACAAATTCTAGATAAATTTAGGAAAGACCTAATTCAAACCTTCAAAAGTTTAGGCTTAAAAATCACTATCACTACTAATTTAAACCAAATAGATTTCCTCGATTCTACTTTTAACCTAAAAAATAATACTCACAAACCCTATCATCAACCGAATGAATCACTTCAATATATCCACAAAAACTCATGCCACCCACCATCAATCCTCAAAAACCTTACTAAAAATATAAGCCTAATAATTTCAAACCTCTCCTCCAATTATGAAGTTTCCACACAGGCCGCTCCATATTATAATAAAGCCCTCCGCGACAGCGGATTCCACGATGGAATCTCGTACATCCCAAACCAGAATATTCCACAGACTGATAACAGTACAGATGCATACTACGGCATGACACAAGGTTCCTTTAAACAAAGGTATTATTCACACCTATATTCCTTTAGAAACAAAGATCGCGCAAACACATCTTTGGCTAAACGAATTTGGGATCTAAAAGAAGGAACTCCCTTTTCTATAAATTGGAAAATCATAGAGAGAAAACCCATTCATTCACCTATATCTAATGTTTGCCATTTGTGTAATGCTGAGAAGTTCCATATTTTTAAGGCCCTCATGAACCCAAACACCAGATGTTTAAATGTGCGCGATGAGGTTTTTAAAGGCTGTATACATCGTAAACAAGCACTCCTTATTTATTGGATGGATCGAGTGACTTAAGCCTACCTAGTGCCCTACATACATTTTGCAGACACTTATATATTTCTACTGCAGACTTCTCGTTCCACGAACCTGATCAGTTCTTTTTTCTCATGTTTTCCCTCTTTCTTCTTTAAATTTTTAAATTATATTTTTCAAATTTTCATTATATATTGATTTTATTTATATATTGATTTTTTTATTTATATATTGATTTTGTATTTATGCATGCATACATATGTGTATATATATGTATATATACATACATATATATGTGTGTGTGCACATACGTGTGCGTATGCATATATTCTTTAATTTTTTTTATATATTGATTTTTGATTTTTGATTTTTTATGTATATATTTATTCATTTATTTATATATTGATTTTATTTATATATCGAATTTTAATTTATTTATATATTGATTTTATTTATTTATATATTGATTTTGTTTATTTATTTATATATTGATTTATTCATTTATATATTGATATTTTAATTATATATTGATTTTTTTATTTATTTATATATTATTTTTATATTGATTTTTTATTTATGTATTTATTTATATTTATATATTTTTACTTTAATTTGACATTTATTAATTGAAACCATCGTGATTTATATATATACATATATATTTTATATAATGATAAAGTTACTTCCCCTGCTTAGATGATTTAATTAATTAGAGTTACGTACCTTATACTATGCTCTAAATATAAATATGAATAAATAATATTTTATTTACTCTTAATTAATAATTTTTTTATTATAAATTTAATTTAATTTTAATTTATTTTCCCTTCCTTCTTTCTTTCTTTCTTTCTTTCTCTCTTTTCTTTCTTTCATCTTTTCTTTCTCTCTGGTTCTTTACTTTTAAATATAGACTCTCTTACTTAACGGTTATTTTTCTGACCTAGCGTCTGGCCGGCCCCTCATTTCAAATTCTTTGTCCATAAAGTTTTATAACGGTTATAAATGTTTTTTGAAGAAATTTCATATACTATTTTAGACTATGCTGAAGAAGACGGGATCGGATTTAAAACCCTTTTCTTGTCAGAAACCACTGGTCCATGCCTGATTAAAATCTGTATTTAAAAATAAAAATAAAATATATATATATATATATATGTTACACACACACACACGGATATTCAAGTTGGCCTGGGATTTAATTAAAGATACGTTATCCTGTTACATCTAACTCATTACACCATGTGACTTGTTTTACTGTTATGATTTTAACTTGAAATCAGATTGAAGATGTCCTCATTGTTTGAGTGACATTTATATAAATACTCTTCGTTAAACTTATTGGCATCAACACCCTCGAAAAAAATCTCCAAGAATGATTGGAACCAATATTATATTCTAATTTCATTTTAACCCGATATGACTATTTCTATGCCTATATTATTAATTTTTGATTATTTTCAAGTTATGAATACAACATGATGTATGTTTAGTGTCCGTCGCACACATTGGGTACCCATATTGATAAAATTGAAATATACACATCGAAATACTCTTGTTAACGTAGTTTGTAAAAATATAACGGTGAACACTTCCTACAAATATAAGTACAATAATACAAAGTGTGCGGCATGAATACATGTCATACACTAACGTGCCACTCTTTAATGAAAGGTAAATATATTTATCCAAATAGTCTAGTAATGTAGTTTCAGAATTTATTTGGAGATGAAGTATTTACCTTTAGATCCAAGTTAAACCTTCAGTAAAAACAAATTGGGCGGCAGGGATGGAGGCCCTAGAATAGAAGTTTACGTTTGCAGATAGAAATTGGTCATACTTGTTATACTGTCTGATGTGGTTTAGAATATTTATGAGTATATGTGTCTTTTGCCCACACTATATAAAGTTCTACGAACAAGTACAAAAACACATAAATAAAAACACGAGAATAGAACTCAAAATATGTTATATTCCAATGAGTTTATCTATTATAGACATTTTTCTCACATGGACTTGTTTGCACACATATCGCATAATATTTAAACAAACGCTGATAATTGATTCTGTGTTAGAAGTTGCAGCTGCCATTTGTACATTGCCAAATTCTCATTGTCGCTTTTACAGTTTCCATAGCAATCGCATACATACATTTTTTTTCAAATATTCCTCTGCTCTTCATGCTATGAGAATACCTTATTCCGTTCATTTTTACGATCAACAATGCTGCTTATTTTAAATCGCAACCATATATAAATACATCCGCGTAAACGTGACATACTTAATAAGCTGTATAATTACTATACAACATGCATACATACTGACATAGTTATTTTTGCGACACAATTTCACAAAATGAAGACTAACACTTTCATAAATATTACGTTTACCTTTACATTTACCTTCAATATAATGGTATGTACATTATAGATGTGTGTGTGTATATATATATATATATATATATATATAATTTTATTTACACAGACATGTACAAAATCTGCGACACTGGCATGTCGATGTTATCGATCAACAGTTACTATAAACTGAGATCTCATCAGGCAGAGTTAGAATCCGATCTTAACCTCAGATCATATTTGGAGAGAACATCGACATGCCAGTGTCGCAGATTTTGTACATGTCTGTAAATAAAATTATCATATATAAAGCTCTATTTTGATATTGAGCACTTTTTATAAACCCGTTTAAAATTCTCTAGATTACCACCCTGTGGATATTTTTCACCTGGATTATTACCATTATTATATATATATATATATATATATCTGTGTGTGGGTATATATATATATATATATATATATATATATATATATATATATATATGTGTGTGTGTGTTTGCGTGATGTTAGTTTGTTCCATGTTGCTTGAAAGGGTAGAAAATGCACATATAATTTACAGATGTATTATCATGCAAAATCTACAGGGAAGACAATAGAATTATACCCACATCTCTAGATGCACTCCTAAGTAGGCTATAGTGCATCATCTATTAACCACCTCAGGTATATGAACCTTTCATCAAATTTAAATCATATGTATAACATCTTCTGGTGACAAGAGACGTCGTTTCAAATCTGTGTTACTTTCTATGTGCCGAATAATTACGCGAACTTAGCTGTAAGCGACCTATTGTGGCAGAGCCTCTTAAAACAAACACTTAAATACGTATTCCGATTTTAATTAAAATCAACATATACATAAGCCACTAATCAAAAAAAGGTTTCACACATTTCACAATCTTCCGACTATATTGAGAGGTAAACGATACAAAATAAAGAGTAAAACAAAGAGTTATAAAGATAGTGAAATGTACGGAATAGTGATCCTCATTTAAACGCGAGCACTGTCGGGTCTTCCTGCTTGTATTGTAATATAGACATCATTTGTTAACTGTTATGTTATTAAAGATATAACTGTCATCGTGAATACATTTAATGTCTGTGCGGTGCCAGTTTGAACACGCCTTAACTACTCAGTAGCCAGTCAGTGGACGGGATCTGCACATTGCTGATTTATATATCAAGTGATTAATCCAATGCAAACGCATTCATATTCTATATCATTCGTTTCTTGTGTAACTTAGCCAGTTTATTTGTTCAAAGGTAATTTTGCTTTGATTTACATCATGACTCTACAATCATTATTATAAATAAACTGATGCCTCAATACTCAGTTGTATTGTGTATATTTATATAATACGTATATGATGTTTACTTTTTCTTAGTTATAGTGCACCCTTTTTGTGTGAATAACAACTCTATAAAAATAAACGAAATGTATATAGTTTTAGCATTACCGAAAATAATGACAAATTATTTTTTTCTGAGAACAAGTTATTTAAAAAAAAATTATATTTACCAGTTGAGCTACGAGGAAAATACAATTGGAAAGATATGGTATATCTTGTTTTTACGCAGTTATTTGTGTAAATGTAATTTAATTGATGGGTCACGCAAATATACAAATTTTGAGAAACGCTCTTTAGTAGCTTTCACCTTTTCACAGATATTAAAAAAAAAATAGATGCATAAACGTAAAACTATTAACAAAAAATAGTCAAATATTGTTAAATAATTCAATGTGCTACAATGATTCCCCAGCTGTATAACCATATTATCCTTTCGGATATTTATAAGATCCTGATGCCAATAAATAAAATATATTGTGTTTACATTAAGGTACTAGCGATAAACAAGGTTTCAATATTTTTATTTTAATCTCTGAAAAAGATTGTCAGAAAAATCATAATACAGTTTGCTCACTTACTTGTTTTTAATAAGACGACGACAATAATGTTTTACTTATGAAAACGTAGGTTATCATCTTTTATAATTATTACGAATATCTTAGTACAGACTCAAAAATTCAAAGCTTTTTGCAAACATTTTAATTTAAACCTCAACCGTTATTAGGAATATTGTTAGAAAGAAACTTATTTATAAATATTTTACTTGATATCTCCCGTACTTACCTGCGCTAAAACATCGTATAATAGGAAGTCACAAACCCATTACCAGTGCTGATATATATATATATATATATATATATATATATATATATATATATATATATATATATATATACTGAAATTGAGGTAATTTCCTATTCACTTTTTTCACTTGAAAACATTTTTTAAATTTACAGTTGTCATTGTTTCAGCACCAAATTATTAATGGGAATAGTGAATAATGAAGAGGGTGTGTGTGCCTATAATTATTTCAACCACCCGATAATTGATATAACAAATACAAGTTAAGGGTCGATTGTGAGCGTTGAATGGCGTATGTATTATGTACACACTAATATACATATTAAGACTGCGTTTAATAGTTGTATATGGTCGTAATTCTTATATTATTTTGAATCGCTCACTAAAATACATATTGGAAAATAGATTGTATTTGTGATGCTTCATTTTTGAATGAACTAGTATCTACTAAGCAATCTAGTTTTAGATTAAAATATGCGAGTTAACCATGTAAGTGTGAAAATATGTGTCGGTGACATACAAAAAATAAACTTTCATGTAAGTTATTAATTACAAGTTACAAACACATATCGCAAGACAGCGAACGAACGCCCTTAATTTGCTAACGTGTAGATTGTCAAAACAAATGTTCAGGTTGTACCTCTTTGGTCGATACCTGAAACTTTAGTCTTTTAAAAAACTAAACTGTCACGACTTATGAAAGCGAGATACCACTAGGCGATGAGCGTTAATAGAATGATTGTAAGAGCCAAGTTCGAATATTTTCGTGAACGGTTCGTGAAAACAATATTTTGGCATTGACTTTGAAGACCAAGTTCTGAGTGGGGAAGCAGTCCCATGGTAATGTGTTCTACAGACAGAAAGCACTTGCCAACAATCTCTGTTCATGGAAATGTCGCCTGACGCTCTGCACGGTTCGGAAGAAAGTAAAGTTGCGCTTTTTTGTAGTAAAATAACGAGTTATAGCTGTGAATTACTAACAAGTATCGACTAGAGATCGACAATCTTTGATAAACTTAACTATTAAGACTAGCCACCTTTCTGTAATCAAATGGCTATATAAACGTAAGAGGTCATCACCCATTAGATTTGCAAGTCGATTTTGATTCTCTAAACGCAACGAGAAATGGTCTAGGCAGCACCTTCTCATATATCAGCAGTACTCCATCTTTGTACGTATCTGAAACGTGAAGTAAAATAATAGGTAGCAACTAACGTTGCGAGTTTAACAAAATTAAAAAAATGATGTGCAATCTATATAAGCACGGCGGTAGCAATAGCGACCAATTAGTTAACAATGAAGAGAACATTTATTTTTCAACACTGGATAATTGTTGTCTTCTTCACACGAAATATTTACAAAAAAAAAATAATATTCCCATTGACGTGTTATAGTATATATTTTAACATGATATATTAAAATATATTAGTGGTGTCTCTTTAAAGCACTTATTTAAAATGACGCATATCAGGCAGATGTTATAACTATTACAATTGAATCTTAAGGTATGTACAAATGAAAGAGTATTTCATTCCATAGATTTATTTAGTTCAATCTGAGAAAATGTAAAAGTTGAAACGGTGTTTATATATGTAGGCATAAGCACGATACCAGACTGTACACCCAAGCGATGTGTCCGTTTATTAAAGCGAGTTTAATGTTTGCTGTTTGGCGGCGTTATTGAACAGAAACAAATGCTGATCAGAGACAACTCTCATGGTCAATACGGAAATACGGTATAAAGGCAGAGTTAAAGTAAATTATGTGAGACGTATAAAGAGTCGGATGAATTAAGTGGTTGTTTGTTTCAGCACTGAACTGAGAAATAATAAAGTGAATATTATATTGGAAGGGAAGCTAATGAGAGGTGCAATGGAATAATACTAGCACTATGGATACGAAAGCACGCTAAAGACTATCGAATCAATCATATGCCGAATTACGTCAATTTGTTCCACGAAGATCATTTTAGCTGCGATATCGAAGATATTAAAAACAAAAAAACAGGTCGTTGCTGGTTTTTCTTTCACTTAGTGATATAAGATATGATACTGTCATATTCGAATTGGCTGTTTCTGTGGTATAGAAACACATTGTGTGAAATGAGCTAGTTCAACAGGTACCTAAACATAATGGCTCTGTTGTTGGTATTAGTCCCTGGGTAAAATATATCACATGGATATACGACATATTTATATTCCCACGAGCGTAATTCATACAGGTTCGAATTTTTGTTTGTTGTGTTAGTACCTTTTTATAGTGAGTAATATAGAATAATCATTTTGGAACCCTGATTAGATAAGGTGGAAAAGGGATGTGTCGTGTGAGTTATTAGATAGGGTTAAATTGCTATGTTTTGCGGGGATAGCGTTGTGGTGGCAGACTTATTTTCATTGTATATACTTTGTCTGTCGTTCCGAAGTAAAATGATGGTACTTTCATGTGTGTGAGCAGTTTACTAAGGTGTACACTACTGTTAGCTTTTGTGGATTGCATATACGGTATGTTATGATGTATAGCTCGATTATTAGGGTGTGTAATGATCAGATTCACATTAGTTTGCGCTCTTATTTTTACTAGTATTTCCCATACTTATAAACAATTTCATATATTGAGCGATTCATTTGTTCTTAAATTTAATTTCCTGTTTGGAAAGCACATTTTATCAGGTATACTTAACCAATAACCATTCGTAGATGATTACAACATAATATCGTAATATACACTTTACATATTTTGGAAACAAAATATTTAAATTGTAATGAACTGTGAATAATAAATTGTTCAAGTATCCATATATACAGTTCTATTTTATCAATGATTATATGAATCCTCATTATGCTATTTTATTCAGTAGGATCCGGTAATATAATCAACATACGCCAGTAAACAGTATACTTTTCACTTTGTCCTATGAAGCTTATGAAAAATCTACAAAAATTAATCGAGCATACAGCAAACACTTAATATGCAACATCAGCTAGCTAATTAAAAATTATTAGAATTGACGCGATTAAAACAGAACTTATAGAATTATATCCGTATTTATCATATTCCCTAATGGCAAATCAAGTTTACAAGTATGGTCAACATTGGCGTTGGAAGTTTTCTTTTGATTAGAATCCATCTAAACATGACCCAGATTG
Source organism: Sepiola atlantica (assembly GCA_963556195.1). Taxonomy (NCBI): domain Eukaryota; kingdom Metazoa; phylum Mollusca; class Cephalopoda; order Sepiida; family Sepiolidae; genus Sepiola; species Sepiola atlantica. Next base: position 28,954,906 of record OY744540.1, on the reverse strand, counting down.
GCGTTGAACGTTGTTATTTATTTAGAAAACTGATCGAACACATGACTCAGGTTCGCATTCAACGCTGTCCTAGAGCTGGCAAACTGACCCAGCACACGATGTATTTTGCGTTGTACTTTGTTCGTTATTTAGAGAAATAAGTCAGCTGAGAGCCCACAATTATCTCCGTATATAGTGTTTAGACAACGCAATAAAATAAGTATTCTACTTAGATATAGTCAACGTAGAAAGAAAATAAATTAAAGCGATTCTTTTTTACAAGAAAGAAACCATCAACTCAAAAGAATGAGGCAACTCGTTTCTGCTAATAGATTTATCCAAGGGAAAAGTCGGAGCACTTATTGAGATTAGCTTGCAAGCAATTTCGAGCCGCGACGCCATTTCGTAAACTTCTGTCGGTGGGAAACATGTGACGATGCATACGTGTGAACAAAGATATCTCTTAAGATTTAGCGAGTAAAACAATTATGGAAGATCTTCGGGTTTAGCATGCAAGATGTATACATATACATACATATACATATATACCCACAGACACATATACATGTATACACACACATACATACACACACATACATACACACACATACATACATACGTATAACCATACATACATGTATACACATACATACGTATAACCATACATGCATGTATACACATACATACATGTATACACATACATGCATGTATACACATACATGCATGTATACACATACATGCATGTATACACACACATGCGTGTATACACATACATATATACATATATGATAGTACATATATTGTCTTTAATAATTAATTATATATCATCAGATCCTTTTACTTTGTAGTTTCTTTTGAAGATTCAGCTCAATGTTTGTCAATTATTGATAACAGCAAAATATAGAACAGTTTTTTTTATTATATTCCAATAACCATGGTTTGTTTTATTACTTTTATTTTTATTTTTTTCACATTTCCAAAAATTCCAAATTTCTGTGAGATATATTTAACGGTCCGTTTCATTTGTTTTGTGCCAAACAACATTTGTATGTCAATATCGTCTCTGCAACACTACAAAATCATCAGAAAAAGTTCACAAATAATAAGAGTTCTTAGATTAGAGTGTCTTGAAAAACACCCACATCATACATCAGTTTCATTTTAAGGTGAAAATAAACAAAAGAACAAACAAAAAATCTTAGAACACTCACACGTGTGCGATCAAACTAATCCGCCATTTTGATTTTCTTTTTTTTTTCGTTCAAAGCTAGTATCTCCCAAAAGAATTAGTGCGATCAGTTTAAAAAACCTTCATTCGGTAATGTTAGCTAAAATATTTAATATGTACTATAATTTATTTATAAAGTTCCAGTTTATTTGAAGATAATTTATTTTTTTTATTAAAGTTACCTGAATATTTATGG
>OY744540.1:28873503-28948503 GCA_963556195.1 Sepiola atlantica | reverse complement strand
ACGAAGAATATGTGTTTGTAACTATTGGAAGGCTTAGTATGAAATCGTCAGCGATGTGCGTTTGTGGATGCCAAAAGAGCTATGTCCTTCCATTGAGACAGAAAACGTCAAAACTGACACAGAGGATTCAACATACACTTATGAAGGAATTCCAGGTGTAATGTGAGACAGAACAAAATGGCGTGGGCGTCAAGAATATCGTTGACAGTAACAAGACTGGGTTATGATGAAAATTATTTATTTGTTAAAACGAAGAAATATCCTGTGAATTAAGACACTGACGTGATATTAGTTTCCAAACCTACGTATCTTAAATTCTCAGTTATCATCGAATGAATTTTGAAAGCGCTACTTTCAAAATGTATTTAAGATTTCGTGAGTAAATACACTTAGGAAAATAATTCATTATGCATTACTTTCTGATATAAATAGGCAATATAAACAGAAGTCAACATTATATTTAATGTTTATAATAAAATGTATACACGACATATTTGTATTTAATATTTTTAAAAAACTTTGTTATACTTCATTAAACATAATGTGTTAGTGAAATATCGGAGCAATTTAAATATTAGGAAGGTAAACTTATTTTTACTTCGTTGTTTATATTAATATATAAATAGACGTGAAAATATAAAGACGCCCTAACAAAACAGGAGATACAACTTTCTACTTCCTTTATATTGTCAGTCTCAAAAAGCAGTAGTTTGAAACATCGATATGTTATGCTAAACGACATATATTTCAGATATCAACCTACTTACCATATGTAAACTGTTAAGTATGGAACGCGCCGAAGAAGCATCATAATTTTCAGTGTTCGAAATAAGTTACGTCATAAGTAATTCGTACGGTAGACTTAAGACTTGACTAGCCGCAAACTTAAGACTTCCACGTACTAATTTAAACACTGTAATTGCTGAATTGATCAGTGCTGAAGAATATCTATCTTATTTCACCTAGGCCCATCTGGATCATGTGATAGCAATATATATACAGGGTGAGCCAAAAGTAGGTGGCCAGTAAAAACATAATTTTTTGTCGAAGCGTAAGAGGCAGACTTCAAAGCTGGGTAAATCAAGAAGATAAATGTTTGTTACTGTCCACCTTCTTTTGGCTCAGTCTGTGTATATATATATATATAGATATATAGATATAGATATCGATATATAGATATAGATATCGATATATAGATATATAGATATATAGATATCGATATATAGATATATAGATATATATATATAGATATATATATCGATATATAGATATATAGATATCGATATATATATATATATCGATATATAGATATATAGATATCGATATATATATCGATATATAGATATATAGATATATATATATCGATATATAGATATATATATATCGATATATAGATATATATATATATATATATCGATATATAGATATATATATATATATCGATATATAGATATATATATATATATCGATATATAGATATATATATATATATATCGATATATAGATATATATATATATATCGATATATATATATCGATATATAGATATCATTATTGATAATAAGCGTATCAAATTAGTTCGTTCGTACCTATGGAAGAATATGCTATAAGTAAATGAGTTATCCCAATAGAATTAGCCACGGAAGAAATAAACTCAGCGTCATAATGTACATTAAGATCGACACCTAAACTCTATAGGAGAAAAAACAAATGTTTCATGTGTATCCTCTTTTGTAGACTATTGTGTCAATGAATAAAGCTATAAATATTCTCAGTACGTATCAGGTTGAACGTCTGCTTTCAATCCAAGTTGATAACACTTATCTTTATAAGTCTATTATTTTGATTAAAATAAACTAGTAACTTTGTTTCCGTTTTTTTATAAATCAGAATATGATGAACTGTGCATCAAAGTGTCGAAGTTTTAGACACGAAATATTAGTTTACGAATTAAAGGTTTCTTAATTGTTGAGGTATCTCAACAAAATTCTTTAAAAACTAAACGTGTTTTTATTTAAGGGTGTGATGAATGTACACATTTCATGTGAACTATTTAATGTGCTGTTATTGTAATTGAAACCTTAGATAACCAGTCTGATGCTTTCCCAACTGTCAATTGGCTAAATATGGCGCAATTTAAAGTAAATAATTCATTTAAAAAAAAATAAATTGCGTTGTCCATTTTTTCAAAATATTTTAATAAATATTCTTACTATTGCCATTTTAGCAACGTATGACTTTTCAAACTTCCTTATTCGCGTAAATGCGTGCTGCACACAACGGCATATCAACATTAATCGTCGATAACATCGAGACGAATTTCAACTTGACTGCGATAAATGTCTCAATCAAGGGGGATAAAACGAAAATAGAAAAAAAATGCTTATACTTCTGACAAGGGTGTATATCACCGAAAGTACTCAAGTTTTTAAAGTAAATAAATTATTTTTAAAAACATAAATTGCGTTGGCGAGGTTTTAAAAATATTTTTTAAAAATATCTCCTTATTATTGCCATTTAAGCAACGCTTCAATGTGTGACTTTTAAAACATATATATATATATATATATACAGGGTGTCTAAAAAAAATGTACTCACTCGTAGAATGACGAGAAAACTTTTATTTATGAACATAGAGTGAAATGAAATAGCATCGAATACATGAGACAGATATAATTGAACAATAATGGTCATCAGTTTGAACATTTGCGAACATGATTCTTCAAACAAAGCTGATAACGCGCACCAAGGTAAATAAAGGTTTTCTCGTCATTCTAAGAGTGAGTACATTTTTTTGAGACACCCTGTATATATATATATATATATATATATATATATGATATATATATATATATATATCTTTGCTGGCAACTGATGCTATTGCTATATCATTATGGAAAAATACGTCAATTTAAAAATCTTCCGAGACGGACATATTACTCATCAAATACACTGAATAAGCAGAAAAGTGCGTCATGTAAATATCATTGGCCGACGTTAAAAAAGACCTTACGAACCAGAACAAAACTTTATAAAGAAACAATGCTATTAATTACGAGACACGGACTTGTTTTACATTATTTCGATATAACCGTGATAATAATCTACATCGGATTTATGCAAGCACTACTCTGTAAAATCTAGGTCATTCACCATTTCCTAAGAAGTATTTAATTTGAAACTGAAATTGAATGATCAATGGGAACACTTTAATCGACGAATATCAAATAAATAGTCGTTTAATTCATTATATTATATCTGATTGTCGATGAACACTCAGCAAATGAAGAAAATAATCGATAAAACTAATAGAATAAAAAATAAACTTTCATTTTGAAATATATATGCAGGAGAAACTCTTTGTATCGCTTATTTTTAGGATGTCATTACTCCCCTCGTAGTATCACAACATACTGAAAGAAAGAAGTAAAGAATGTGGTTGCACAAATATATATATTTATATATGAAATAAGGATAGATATTTATGCATATATATAGTAATTATCTATTATATAAAGTAAAGTATGAGTGTGTATGTCCAGCGAAAACGTGAAAATACGTAACAAAACCCCATAAAGTTGGTATTTTCTAAATCAGTAATCTTTCGAGGGTATACTAGCGAGAATATATAAGAAACATTAGTTTATTGAACATTTCGTGTATTTCACTTAGACATCACCCGGGAAGATAGCAAGCGCATTTCATACTAAGATTTTGTTATTGCATACATCACTCACCAAAACTTGCAATAAAAATAATTTTGCTGTAATGGCAGAAAATGTGAAATATTTCTGGACTGAGACAACTTTTGCGTCTTGTCTTATTTGTTTTCTTTTACATAAACCATTTTTTACAACTTTCTTTGTGGAAAACGCAAAGGATGTTTTAAGGAGGGAATGCTACAAATTATCCTTAGAAATAATATTAATTTTAATATCCTTAAAAACGTTAACAGTTACATTTTAAACGTATTAATTTATAACATAAGTTCGTTTTTTGTAAAAAAACAAAAACGCTAGACTTGTTTTTGTGACACTGTCTACCCGATTTAAAGTCTTAATAATGCCCATCTCCCACTACGCATTCGTAAAGCAAAATAACAAGTAAAAGTTAATCATTTAGTTTTGATTAATACAAAATATACACTTTCATTTAAGTTGTTTAATTGTATCTCATTTTCTTATTCGTAACTGTACATATATACAAGCTGAAATGGTATTACATAGAATTTGAACCGAATCAAATTACTTGCCTATTTTGCAAACAAAATAAAGAAGTTACTTTTACGAGCTTTTGTTTTAAAAATATCCCTAGTATAAAGTAATCCTTTTGGTGCAATTAATAAAAATATAAACTTTAATCAAAATAGTTTGTTTCATGATTGGTAAAACCCATAATTAATTTAGAAACTATTGTTTTTTAGTAAAGTAAATTTAACGTCGTTAAACCAAGAAAGTTGCTACAAGTTAAACTTACAGTAACTGAAAAAATAAAAGGTGTGATCAAACCCTGACACTATTGGTCTGTTGTCAGTGACTAAAATTATTGCACCAAATTCTGAGCTAAAGAGAAATGTAAAAATCTTACTCTACTTTTATGTAGTAATTTGTGAAAACTGCAAGTAATTTCATTAAATTGAACGGGTAATTAATTCAGAGGCAGGTAACTTTCACATAATCTTACCCGATGCCTTCGTGGTGCGATGTATTGTTATTTTTGTACTGTATTTAACATTATTTATTACTTTGTTTTCATGACAATAGCGTACTCATGCAGTTTACCTTCAGAACATACGTATAATAACGACCTCTAAAGCGAACAATATAATTTACTACCTTTAATATGTAACACTAGGATGCTTTGATATGTTTATATTATCATAGATTTTTTACTAATCAAGAAGGAAACATAATATACACATCTGATATTATTTTTTTTCAGCTACGAAAATCAGTAAAATGACAAACTAAAAATGTGTATTTTATTTAAGCCTTAAAACGACTTTCTTACGCAATGACTAATTTGTAGGCGCTGACATGTTTGTTTAATAAATCTAGCAAAAATCAAGTAATATTCAGATTTTCATGAAATCTTGGGATACTCATTCATTATACGATTCATTTATAATAGATAGAAAATGGTAAGTTAAAGGTATGTGTTGCACACCAAAAAATATTTTCTATTTTTATAAAGATACATCCTTAATTTATCAATAGAAAACAATTGTTGAAACACTGTCTAAAAAATTAAATGTACTTCGAACACGCAGTGCTTGTACGAAAATCGCAAAACAAATATGAAAAAAAAACTACGGCTTAGGTAGCAATACGAGTTCTTGTTGTGAATGTCCCACATGGAAAAACCTCGGATTATAGCTCGGTAAAACATCTTCCATAGGAATAACTAGAGTAGAGGACTAGGGCCATCTATTCTGTGAGAAACGCGATTAGAGCACAGAGACCGTCACCCCTTAGATTATAATATCAAGGCAAGAAAGTTTAACCTCCTCAGATGTGGGAGCAGTACTTAAACTTAAGCCATATTCAACTCTTGTATATGTAGAGGACTACATCAGGGGCCAGGTACTTTTTGGAACGATACTATTATCCTACTGTATAATCACATGTTTATGTACTATTTTATCTTGATTATAAGTAAACAGGTACTACTGAGTAATCCGCCTATCGGTCAATCAGATGTGTTGGCATATGAATAGTTTGTTGAACTTCTTACGGCATCGACATGTTCTGGCCTTTTCCCGTTTTTCAATCAGGTGCGTATTGTTGAACTTGGTAAACTGTATGAAATTTACAACTTACACAAATGTGTCTTTCTGTCAGCCATTACCAGGTAGGATCCTTAAATAATTATTTATTATACTCCTCAACTTTCAACCCCCAGAAGACAGTCATTAATAATTTAGTATACTTCGCATTTTATCTGTTGCGCCACGGGTCCACCTAATATGGTAAATACACCTTTTCAGGTTTGCGCAATCAGTTCAATTTGAAAGTGTACTAGGAACGCATACTTGATGAACACATATAGCAACACAATACGTAGCAAGGTCGAAATCTCAGGTTGATCTCTAAAGAATAGTAGTGCAGAAATCACTACCATAGATTCGTTGGATGTGTATACGACATAAATGATTCTATAAACTGAAACACAATGTTTAGGTCAATCGACACTTACTCTCACAAGGTATCAGAAAGGGGGTCAATCTGAGTTGGTGATTTTCATATACGAAGGGAATATTTCCTTGACAATGATTCCGACGGTGGCTCAGAACAATGTGCACTATTAGGTTACTTTTCTTAGGTCGATCTGATGGAATAATTGTCTTTCTCAGAAGTCAACTTTTCCAGGCTTTAACTTTATTCTTTATATTCTAACATACCCTATACAGCGGACTGAACATTCAGCCTCCAGAAAAGTGTCACTTAGAACTTGATTACTTAGCATTTTATCCGTTGCGCCACGGGTAAATGTGGGTTACTCTTTATGCTTTACAATACACCGATAATGTTAAGCTCTACGTAATACCGAACTCGAAAAGACCAAGTGTAAGCAATTATTTATAAACGATGAATTAACAATCTACAAATATACCGATAGCCGGTGCAAGTTGCAGTTTTATAATTTACTGTACAATATATATATATATATAATATATATATATATAATATATATATATATAATATATATATATATAATATATATATATAATATATATATATATAATATATATATATATATAATATATATATATAATATATATATATATATATATATATATATAATATATATATATAATATATATATATAATATATATAATATATATATATAATATATATATATATATTATATATATAATATATATATATAATATATATATATATATATATATATATATTCGTTTATAGCGCACACTATTAAACACCTTCACAAGGTATCGGAAATGGGGGATAACTAAGTTAACAATGATTGCGGCATAGTCGAGGGCATGTATATGATCACCTTGCTTATGTAATGCTGACGTATTATTCTTTAGAGTTATAGAACGTTCGCCTTATTAGGATGAAGTTTATCTCTTTGAGAAAAGAATTAGTTTATAGCTTATATCCGTAAGCACAATTGTCGCGAGATACCTACGTAGCTGCTCCAGTAAATACGTCACAAGGTGTCAAGTTAATGTGGCTATAGCTAATTTGTGTTCAGTTGTTAAATAAGTGAGCACATCATTCACCTGAAGAACACCAGGCGTTAGATCATTTAACAGCTAAAGTCAAAAACACAAGCAAAAATAAATGCTTCAAGTCATCTAATAAAGAATTCTTCATTCGAATAATTATATTTTTCTCAATGCTACATGTGATTCAACTGAAATTAATCAGTCATTTTTTTAGACTGCAGAAGATATGATCGAATTGCTTAATATCATATTTCATGTTAATTTCATTGAGATCAATGAGCTGAATTACTTTCAATATCGGGTCGAATTGTTCCCAGGAGGAGTCCTACCTGACTAATTTGCGGAATTTGCGATATTCTGTTAATGTAGAAATCTCATGGGAAGGGATCGGCTCATTAATTATGACGGATCTCTTCCGAATAAATTGGTTTCAAATGAGTGGACTTAGATCGTGGACACTTAACATTAATGGAGAACGATAGTACATATAGTAGTGATATTATTATTATCATTATTATGCATTTATTTATTGATGCATTTATTTAGGGTGTTCACACGAGAAATGAAGAGTGAGATCCAATATATATTCATTGTTTTGCTAGTAAGAGATTTTACCGGCGCTACACCGATTAGCTTATTGTCGAACATAGACGATTACTGACGTTGTCAGTTGCACACAATGGGCGTGTTCATGATAGCTAGTTAATCTCTTATTCTCTATCTCTCACTCTTGAATAATATTTTTTATGTATTCATGTATCCCCTATAAAATATAAGAGGATATATTTTTTATGAATCAATTTTTAGTGTTACTTCAACAGTGCTCGATACGTTAGCAGAGCCAGGTATTAAGTTATGAAAATATGTGTATTGATATTAAGCTACAGAGAGGCTTCCACTTTACATTATGTGAGGGAATCGTTAGGCTAAAATGTATGGACTTAGTTTTGTCAGGTGTTTTTATATGCACGTCTAGCTAGTTAACCAATCAGAGTTGGTGTTCTCTTAGTCAATTGTTGGGCGCCTTACTAACAGTGTTGGTTGATTGTACTTCCTATTTCTTATATCATATTTTCTAAAGGGGTTTTTATCTCTTTACCTTTTGTGTCGAAATAGATGAGCTTATTTTTACACGTGCTTGATTGTATTTGTTTTAGATTAGTTTAGATTTTTTTAAATTTATTTTGTTTGTTCATTTATTAATTTATTTATGTATTGTTAACCTAAGGCACCTTTTATTCTGCGCAGTCAGTTTTTTTTCTATTTCACTTCCACAATGTTATAGGGTTTGGGCGTCTTTAACTTTAGGATTTCAAATTTCTCATTCAGACATAATCTACACGGGTCGTCTACAAGTACTGGCTTGTCGTATTATTTTCTATTCAATTATTGGTGGTGGCTGTTTTCTTTAAGCTCCCAAAAATGGTTTGATAGTGCTGTTTTAATCAGGCATTCTTTGTTTTTTTTAAAATATGCTGCTGTGGGCGCAATATCTGATTGTAAAATCTAAAGAGGACATACCCACTTATAAATTGTTATTCGGTTTTTCTTTGGCAAATCTGGTGAATTGGTCAAGCACATTTTGGGTTCGACATTTATTTTGTAGTGGGCAGAGTGTGTGAGTTATGCAGTTACATCTTTTCTCTTCATTACTTTGTTCATTCTTATTTTGGTGATTCCTATTAGGGTGTTGGTTATTACTCTTTTAGTGCTTATATTCTTTGTCCTTTCTTAAAGTTATTTTTCATATATTGTCACTTTCATATGCAATTTGTTATTTTTTTCCTTAGCTGTTCCTTGGTATGTTGTTATTGTGTACCCGAATCATCATTTCAAGCTTTTCGCAGTTGCTGTAGGACATTTTTACTTTATTTATTGTAATATTTTATGCAGGGGATTGGTTACGGGGAAGTCTTTCTCAATGAGATTAAGGAATTTACTTCCCAGTTTAGTTTTTATCTGATTATAGAGCGGTGTATACCACATATTTATTTTTATTTCATATTAAATTTTATTATACTTATTGGTGTTCTTTTTCTTATATTTTATTTCGATATTATGGTAACCGTTATTTTTTTAGAGCGCTATTGCACATGTTGCGTGATTTAAAAAAAAATTTTTTTGGGTTTAAATACATTTTCGTTGCTAGCGTAATTTATAAGCCTACGTTCGATATACTTCGGAATCTGATTTATGATTGATGGGAAGTTATTGGATTTGGGGTTTACGTATATTAAACTAGCGTTATTTTAAATATGGATCGTAAGTAATTTATTTTAGTTTAAAGTTAAATCTAAAAAGTGTTATTTTATGTTAGTACTTCTACTCTTGGGCCTAGTTTTTTTTTCATTTCCATATGCATAATTTTCTTGATGTTTTCTCCCTCAACTCTGTTGGGACCCCTTATAGCCAATGCATCATCGCTATATAGGCCAGTATCTTTATCAAATATTTTTCTGAGTGTATATGAAATAACCCCTCAAGATCTGATGACTCCGCAGAGTTAAAGGCACACATAGCCAAAGAGTTCGTCAAATTTGTTAATCCATTGGTAAGTATTATTGATTAAAACACATTTTGTACATGTTTTAATGATGTGGATTTTATCTTTGGAGATATCAGTATACATCTCGGCAAACCCTATGGTGATATAGGAAAGTTTTTGTGTATAGATTGATAGAAATCCACTGTCAAATTGTTGGAAGGTATATTAATATTCAATTTCGATATTATTAAACCAAGTGATTGCTTCGGCAGCATTCACCCATTTTAGGTCTTTTTTTGTTTGTTAATTCTAGATATAATTGAACTAATTCTTCCGATTTCTGATTTAGTCGGATCTATTAAGCGAGTGCTACGGTTATTGTTAACATTACTGTTGTGGTCTTTAAATAAGATATACACTTCTTTAGGGTTACATTTATTAACTTTGTTGCATATGTTTAATCTATCAGTGTTTTGTTTACTTTCAACATTTATTATTTGTGTAGTAACGTTCGCTTATATCTGGATTTTTTGTATTTCGTATTGTTTTCTTGTGAGAAGTTACTTACACTTTTATTTTATACAAATTCCGAGTGTTATCCGCTTTTACGAATATTTGTTAGATACGACTGTTTTTAACGATGTTGTGTATTTATTTTAGAAATTATGTTCGTGAAATAAATATATATATATATATATATATATACATATATATGAGGAAGAGAATATAAATATATAACAAAAAATCGGCAGTACCAAGATGAAAAATTATATTAGATTTTATCGAGATGCAATGAAGGTCAATATCGTGGATAGAGCATTTAAATATGGATAATGAAGTGACAACGTACACACAATTTTTAGGGTTTACAAGTTCTTAAATTGATCATTTTCCTTCAATATTTTTCAAAATTATTTATCTGTACTTTTCAACATATTCACCCCTGATAATGAATTTTCAATTATTGATCAAACTGAATCACGATAAGTTATCTTTTAAAAGCCATGGTTTAAAAGTATTTTGTATTTCTTGTTTGAACACTTGATGAGTGGGGAAACATGTAAACGGTACACATTTAACCAAAGTTATCGCTCCTAATCGTGTGGGTGGGTGTGGGTGTGACAGAAAACCTATACACGATCATATATATTTCAATATACATATTTACCATCATCTATCGGTGCCTTCGGTTTAACGGAAACAGTGGAAAGTGAGCTCCCAGGGTTTAACATGTGGACTTTGGTATAGTTACGTCTGAGTGACAAGTGTTTTCCTGAAACCGAGCGTTTCGATTAATGATCAGACATGTGTAGCTTCGATTAATATATATATATATATATATATATATATATATATATATATATTTATATAATGAATAATTATGCATTACCTACAGACATCGATGTGTCATTCTTACGCAATCTTCAGTGCAGGAAGTAAATTCCCGACTGTTGGCGGGCGCGAACTCGATCACAAATCGTCACTGATTCAGAGTCAAGAGACTTACCAGTCGGGCACCAGAAATTAGCTTGGAATTTAGAAGGAATTTAACTTTGTAAATGCTAAGTCGGCGAGTATTCACAGCAAGCGGCGAAGAATAATCAACAAAAACATGTGTGTTTAATGTGTGTGCTGTATCCGTATATAAAAAGCACATCTAAAATTGTTTTATATTCCGCCTTGTATTTCAACGGGACTATGCTCTAATTAATTTCCTGTTCGACATTTTATATTTGATAAATACGCATCTGTTTATTCAGTGTCGACCCTTCACTCATAGTGGTTTCATTTTCTGAAATGACAATCAGCGATGTTTAAACAATGTGCAACCGAATACCTTAATATCAGTCTTTGCGAGATACAATAAGACTAGATATTTAAAGATTAAAAAATAAAGTGTAAAATAAGGGAAATAAAGACGTCACTTTTAATGGTACGGGGAAGGCCTAGCAGACTAACATAAAACTGAATTTCTTCACATAAAACTAACGGAAAAAAAACAACAAACGAATGAAAGCACACGTCTGTCGTTGGGTTCAACTAATAAAAACTGGAGTCTGAAAGCTAGTACTTTATCAATCACCACGATCTTTTAAAGCAGCCATCAACATTTTCATGCGATGAATGCCAGGAGAATAGGACTTGAAAATGCTGTTTTCAGCCAGTTACTATTCGTATGAGTGTCGAATCAATCGCGTCTGTATTTAAGGTTAGAACCAGAAGTCTTATCAAATACTATTCTCTGTACTCTGCGCTTCTGTCCTCATACATTTGTCTTTATTTACCTGTTTTACTTTTAACTTACGATCTACTATACTTGATGTTTCTTAATTATACTATTTTGTAATGTGTAACTATAGGTATAAGCAAAACCAATGTCGTGCTAGAATGGTACTATTAGACGTACGGCACAGCGCATTACAATGTTAACTAGAAATTAGTTTTAAGTGAGTCTTCCAGTTGTTGAAACTCCAATCCTCACTACAAGGGTCAATATAAATAAAACTAAAATTACATCTTTCAGACATTTACTTGGTTATGCTGCATGAAAGATAACAATCTGAGTCTTTGGACTTAAATAACATTTCAGTTTAAAATGTATAAGTTCACGAATTCTACAGGATTTAACAAATAATGGGGGATTTTATCGGCCGAAACATTGTTAGAATGATGTCCAAGAATAGAATAAGTCTGAAAGATAGTAGTATATTATGTAACTAATTGTATAATCAGTGGCACGCCAATTTCCGTTATATAAGCCAAATTTAACGACATTAATACTACGTAGGGTATATATATATATATATATATATATATATATATATATATACCCTATAATTTATTCAAATGCTATACATTAGTTTTTGTTGGGAAGACCACGGTATCTCTCAATCTGATTAATCTTTGACCAGCCAGATTTTCCCGTAAATTCTAGATCACGGTATTGATTACACAAAACTATCACATACACTATAATATATTGTATTTAACTAAAAGAATTTTCATTATCTCTTGCAAGAATTAGAATGGGGCATTTTTATTCAACCTATTGTTATACATGATATATATATATATATATATATATATATATATATAATCATGAATACTAGATATTTCCCAAACCTAACCGATTCAAATAATATTAAACAAGTAGTCACAATGTCGTATCTGCGTAGCATATATGCGAATTTTAATAAGGTATGCCAGAGAAGACGTCTCTAAATGTATTAAATATACAAATACATCAGAGCACTGAGTATCGAAAACTAGCAAGCAGAAAAAGTAGTAAATAAAGAACGAGGAGTTTCTATTAACCGTGTTCCTATATATCACTGTCAATGCGGCTGTTGTATTATTATTATTCTAGGCTCGTGTTCGGAATTGTATTATAACTGTATATAGTCCCCTCTGATTCTGAAGCAAGCATTCTTTTCATAGATAAATGATTATGCATCCTGTCGCATGTATTATGTCAACATGATCGGTGTCATATTTTAAATAGCATTTCAGTTTAGTTAGAAACACTATTCTCGAGCTTACCGATTCAATAATTACAAGAGTCGATAATACCTGAATTACTTAAACACTTTGACGAGATAATGTCTGATCGAATGAGGATAACCTACGTATTTACTAAAGAGTTCAGTAAAAAAAAAATCCGTATTGTTTTCCGTGTTTGACAAAAATGTATACGTAGAAAGTCTGATGCAACATCGGGCGAAACTTTCTCAATATAATTACCGAAATAGGAATAGCAGTCTGAATAATTAAAATAATACAAAGTATCATTCAGTATCATAAAATGGCCGGGACATATCAAATTGAATCAGCAATACACTGCGTCATGGCATTTGTTATGTAATAGTTGCTCTCTTATACAGGTGGTCATGGGGAATGGATAAGTGTGTGATCACATGTTAGTGTTCCTGTTCTCTTGCCAACTATTACAGTTTTAATATTTATAAATATACATTTACTATGCCAATCACCTTTTATGTTTGACAAATAACGACTTCCTAATTCTCAGTAACCATTATACGCATAAGTGTATACGTGAATTTATAATTTGCTCGAGTGAAGCGTGTTGCTAATCATGATAGTATTTTATCATTTATAACATATGTTGCCTATAGGTAAATCCATTGTCATTAACTACTATTAAAAGTGTTCGTCATCACTAAAAACAATGTCTTGTTGCATAATACCTTATCAGTTCTTACTGCTTTTTATTTGTGTGATCATTTGAATGAATCTTCCAAAATGAGAACATCTCCAGTAACGTATGATTTTACAAACATCTGTAACTCGATTGATTAAAAGTAATTTCGTATAAACATCGTAAGACTTTTTGACTGTCAGGATACTGTGTTTACATTCGTTTAACGGATTCATTCTCGAAACAGATACTTACAGAACCGGCCACCCTATGTTTGCCAACATCTACAATGCAATCAGTTCTATGGATATGAATAAAGTAGAACTTGTCCAACTCAGTCACCAGTATGCGTCGCTCAACACTTCATCACCACTGACTTTCGGTAAGTTTATACTCATACCTCGTAACTTCTGCGTATTGTATAATACACTGTCTTATAATTGTATACAGACAACATACACTTATTGTTACTTTTCTTTTCAAGTCTTATGTATCTTGTCTCAACGTACTAGGTTTTGTGTCATTGTCTTTTGATCACATATTAAGCAAGTTGTTTCTTATGTGAGTGTGATTTATTAGCAAATCGTTTGTATATTTTTGTTAATATCTTTGTAATGTTTTCGCTGATGCTTTGTGTTATACACTTTAAACTTAACATGCTATTTTGTACTTATTCAGACTCCTGTTTTATTATTCTGTTTCTTATCTAGATTTTTAATATGATCGTCCCAATGTGTTATAGTTCATAGAGTTCATATCATTCTAGCTGTTTTATCTTCCTCGCTCCCTGTGTATTAACATTCAAATACTGCAAGTGTATTTAATACTGGAGATAGACATCGTTAATTATTTAGAGTAACACAGAATAATTAGCACGGATAGTATTAATATTACACACGTAGCTGGCGAGAGAATGATGGTGAGTAGAGTGAGACATAGCAAGCAGAAAAAAAGACAAATTCGAATATTGATTTTTTTTTTTTTTAAACAAAAATACTTTTAGTAATTTAAATAAGTTTATATCCATAGACACACATGTAAAACATTTATATTTTACGCGCGTCAGTATGGAATTATGTAACTGTATTGCCGGTCGGACAATTCGAACCACGGATCCAAATACATGAACCCTGGCCTCGTAACCATTCGGTCAACGCTACGATTTCGCTTGTGAATGCGAGGGAAATGCAATTGGTATACTTTTAATTTAAACACAAATACTGCGATTCAAATGAATTCCGATCTTCCAAAGGGAGATGACCTGCAACATGGGTAATTCATGAATCAATAATTTATGACAATCAATAGGGCTCGATTTCATAGGAGCCTTATAGGTATCATTAATAAATAAATATGTTCATGTCAATATAAATGTGTCGCTATTTTTACGCCCACAAGTGGTGAATTATGTAACCGTATATCAGCTATATATACATATATATATAGCTATATATATATATATATATATAAAAATTGGTGACAGAAAGCTATTTCATTGATAGATTAATTAATGCATACTTGTACATCTACGATCAATACTTATAACTATTCATTCACTTTATTTTTTTTCATTTCTTTTATCTTAAAATAGGAAACGATGTCATATAAATTAAAATGAAATAAGCACTGTCAACAAAATGTTTTTATGAGTTGCATAGTAAATAGCAAAATAAAAAATCGCGAAATTCAGATGGAAGTCAATGACGACATTTAAAGTAAAAAAAACACAGAAACGACATATTTTATTTTTGAGGTGAACACTTTTATCATTCTAATAATTGGCACATGAACTACAAAAAATAGTAGAAAACATCAAGTTTTCTAAGTATGCATTAACGGGTCCACACACAGAGGCATATCTAAATGAATACATGCGAAAGTTGTGTCTATCTTTGCTAACCATTTGAACATCTCAGTGGCTACTGCTTATTTAATTCTACGATACAGCATAATTAATGTATCCTTCACCGTGTACTAAAATACTAAAAAGTTTGGGGCGAACTAGTTTCATTTACAAAACAACATTCACACTATAGACTAAACTATTAAAAATATCAACAGATATTTCTCATAGAATTTTATTTACTTAAACATTTTCATGAATGAGACTGAATGGATTACCTAAAAACACTCTAAAATAAAGAAAAATAAAAGTAATAACAATTAACGAACAACATAAAATGCTAATTGGGATGGGTTAGTAAGGCCTCCCCAAACCTATCTAGAGTATCAACTTCTCGCGGGCTATGATCATTATTTGCTGTGCACAACTACAAAAGAAGAGCCTCGAACAACAGAAGCGTGCCATTTTTATCTCTAGGTACTTAAGAAAAACATTCGATAAAGTACCTGGTGATACCAGATCAGGCTGCCCTGTGGCTCCCTGAGACGAAATTCACCTACATTGACGTTTTTTTTTTTTTGTTTTTTTTTGTAAAACTTAATTATGTTCTACAAAACCAAAAACAAAAACAACAGCCCCTCTCCCTTTCTCCCTCCCCTTTTTTATTTTATTTTTAGAACTTGAAGCATAAATCTTTTACTATAATGACCAGATTCGGCATTAAATAACCCAAAAAGGGTTGATATGCCGTAAAACAAAACTACCAAACCAAAAACAATAATTAAACATTTGAAGATATAAAGAACTTGAAGCATAAAAACTTTTACTATAATGACCAGATTCGGCATTAAATAACCCAAAAAGGGTTGATATGCCGAAAAACAAAACTACCAAACCAAAAACGATAATTAAACATTTGAAGATATAAAGAACTTGAAGCATACAAACTTTTACTATAATGACCAGATTCGGCATTAAATAACCCAAAAAGGGTTGATATACCGTAAAACAAAACTACCAAACCAAAAACGATGATTAAACATTTGAAGATATAAAGAACTTGAAGCATAAAAACTTTTACTATAATGACCAGATTCGGCATTAAATAACCCAAAAAGGGTTGATATGCCGTAAAACAAAACTACCAAACCAAAAACGATAATTAAACATTTGAAGATATAAAGAACTTGAAGCATAAAAACTTTTACTATAATGACCAGATTCGGCATTAAATAACCCAAAAAGGGTTGATATACCGTAAAACAAAACTACCAAACCAAAAACGATGATTAAACATTTGAAGATATAAAGAACTTGAAGCATAAAAACTTTTACTATAATGACCAGATTCGGCATTAAATAACCCAAAAAGTGTTGATATGCCGTAAAACAAAACTACCAAACCATACCACCTCGATAAAGTACTCAGACCGGGCATGTGGGCAGTTCTCTTCAAGTTCTTCTGTCCACATTATTTTGTCACCCTGGTGCGTGTTTTCCGTGATTAAATGGTGAGTAGTGTCATCAGAACGCTCTCCTTCTCTCTCAGACCCATTTCCTATCCATAGTGGCCTGAAACTGGGATGTTTCCTGGCTCTAACGTTGTTTTTTTTCTCTACACATCATCAATAAATTACGAGATTCCCCCAGACACCCCTAATCGACATTCGTTTCTGCACGGATGGAAGCGTTTTCAACTTCGTCCAACTTCGGGCCAACACTAGGAAAAGTATGTGTACAATACGGGAACTGCAGTATGCTAAACGCAATGTCAGCAAAAGTCAGACTACAGAACCTCTAGACGTTAGCGGGTACACACAACACAGCCTACAGACGTTTGGCATAAAAGTTAATACAGAAAAGACTATCATATTCGTCCAACAACCACCTGGTTTTCGGCACCTAAACAGTCGGCTGGAGACACATAATGAATAATCATTTGTGTAAGTACGGATTAAAACCGGTGGCATCTGAAACAGATCTTATGAAACGATGCTCACCTTTTCCAATGGCTTAAGACTATTCTAAATTGACTAGCGCGGCTTCAGTGTCGTCTTCTAATCTAAGATCGTGCCAATGTAATACAAACTGTTCTGATCGGGTTCAAGCAAGTCATAAATAACAGTTCGCAAGAACGATTTCCGCATCTATAACTCTGTGTTAAGGAAGGTTATTAACTTATGATCGTTTAAACAACATCCATATACATTTTTAGCAATATGACTACTCATCTGATGACTTGACCAGTGATAGATGTGTTAAAACCAGCTGTTGAACACATCTGTCACATTAGGAACGAATAAGAACGATAACCTCACGTGTTAAGGCAAACCATCAAGTTAGATGTTTATTTGATGCCGGGCTGCTTTAACGCAGCCAACACCTAACACTCCATAACCCGACTATCACAGATAGCTGCCCCCAGAAGGGGCGAGCCAGCCTAATAGCTGCAAAACATCTGGACGCGGAGTTTTAACAGTTGGCTGAAGTTATCCGCGAAATGCTTCTGAAAACCCTCGCAAAAATCGCGCGTTGATACACGGGATTGAGACCCCAAGCTTTTTACTTCCAGAATGTATCTATCCGATCTGCGATGAACTACATGACTACGCTCTCCGGTCTATGGGTCTGTTCTGTGCAGTTCTAGGAGGTCCACCCTCCCAGGTTTCGCCTCCCCTCTTTGGGGAGCAGTAAGTGTATTGCTTACTGCCTGAGGCGCCCCTACCGGGGAATGCCGACGGAGCTGCCCAGGCACTTTTTAAACCCCACTTTCCTGACCCGACCTTGGGTCACATCTTACTTGTGGGAGTAAGATAAAAACTGGCTTTGTGCCTAACTCCTGGAGAGGAGTAAACCAATACATGGCTACGCTCTCTCGTGGTAACATTCACGTCTTCATTAAACGCTCTTTCTAATATATCACTAACTATTTAACCGGCATACCGCTAGTTCGCCGAATGTTTTAGGATCCTTTAATCAGAACTACGGCTAGGGAGTCCCGCCGAGCCACAACCCGGGTCACATAATCTTTTAAGCGTGTTTCTGGTTTAGCCTTATTTAGTCCATATTGCACACAAAAGCGTCATACCTTATATTTAAAATTAACCCACCACTTACACCAAATAATCTCTCCTACTAAACCCCGCTGAATATTATTTACTAGCTTTTCACAAAAAGCACGTATCTCCAGTACGAAGGTATTTGACCTCACTTACCCAGCTAGTAAGGGTGTTTTAGCACAATTCAAACGGGGCATAATGGTCGCATGGCCCGAATAACCTAATAATTTAAATCTGTCGAAGATTGATGTCACATCTACCTTACACTCAAGTTGGCCCATCCTATCTATTTTGGCATCAATGATCGTGTTCCAATCACTACGAAAGAGAAACCGTTTTAAACACGTGAGGAATACTTCTAACCACCGTAAAAACGAAATGTTTCTCGGGGTGATGTATGCACATGCACCACGACTATTCGAAACTTATTATTGCAAACGGAACATCGGCCAAGGGCAGTCCATTTGGTCATCTGCGTGTACAACATTTATGATTGCAGGCAGGGTACACCTCACTAACAAACTGCCGCCGCTACCATAAATATTGCCTTATGCTGAGTTTCCTGTAGCGCAGACATATGTTACGAGTCAGGGGATCCCTCGGCACGCGAGCAGCTATGCTTCGCGATCTCATACTCCTGGTATTGAGATTAGCTAAGTTCAAGATCTATGCATTGCTCTAGTCAGTGTCGATCACCCACTTGAAATCGTCTGAGGTCAATTATAACAGGATTGGCTGAGACTGCCGTTAAGCAGCTCGGACGTAAACCGTCCGTCTCGAGCAACACCTCCGACATCCAGTGGGGATGTTCATTTTACGGCGCTATGAAACGAAGGGTGGTCGTAAATAAGGACCTAACCATCGCACTTTAGCTTCAGCTATCGGAGAGAGTTGTGATTCTCTTCTACGAGCCATAGACTCCGGTTTGAACTCTTTCGTACCCAAATTCCAAGCAGCTCGCGTCCGTCCCGCTCTATTTGTCTGTAAGAATAGCGTGAGGAAGGGGACATCATGAAAGTTATTTGGTTGTCTATCTCAAAACCCGGGCACGTGTTAGAAGCTACAGGGGTGTTATCAGTTTTAGTTGCGCACCGAAAGAAAGGGAGCTTTGTCGTCAGTCCTGTTCTCAACAACGGAGAAATTGATGCAGATCTGCTGTCTGCTTATGTTATCTTCGCGGATCTTCGATCAGTCAACTTCCTTGAGACGTGGAGCGAGAGCAGACTGAGGGGTTATTGAAACTCAAGGGGTGTTCTTTTCAGTTGAATAGGTGGGGAATGGTATTCTGAGGACTGAATAAAAACAATAATCATCTTTGTAGAGTTTTGGATTCGGGATGTTATGCTGTTGTTTTTTTTTATTGTGCCTCACCGTGCTTGTTTTGCCGGCACAGTCTATCAGCATCTTTTTTCAGCTAATCTCGAAATCCTATTTGAATTCATGTGATGAAGAAGAAACTTGATGTTTTCATATTCCATTCAGAACCTGTTTGTTTCGATGTGGACAACACAGCTGGAGTTTCTCCGGGGGTATTTTGCTCCTGGTCGACACAGTAGGAAGATACACCATTTAATAATAAAGGTGCTGTATAGGCTTAAAAGGGGACTTTGCCACGGTCAGACTGGAGGTAGCAGGTATAGTGTTTAGAGCTTTGGACTTCTTGGAGACAGTGCTACAGTTTTTCGTAGTCTAAACCGCTGATATTCTTTATGGAGAAAGAGACGCCGTTGTAACAATGTCAGCTCGTTTTCCAACAAGGTAGCAGGGGCGTTCTGTGGAGCCTTTTTAAGGTATATCTTTGTTATATTCCCACGCTACGGTCAGTAATGGGACCTCGTACATTCAAATAATCAACAAAGTCGATGTTTTCCTACCTGGGTAACGCTGCAATTGTATTATAGCCGGCTCTTTCTAATGATATTTTTTACTGCTAGTCCCCTACCATTATTGTAAAAGGGCAACGGACCGCGACACCGGCTTCAACGTCCCTGTACTGGCTCATTACTATTTCTAATTAATTGGGGACGATGTGGCAGGGTACGTTGAGGATAGACATTAGTAATTTTCCTACTCGGGTTGTCCAGCTTGAGGTGTAAGTCTTTCATCCTCAATTCGGATTTTGAGACATTCAATGCGTCTTCGATAGTTTGGAGCAGCATATTCCACATTTTGAAGCTTTTGTTGCAAACATGTGTCAAGGATATAATGATCCCACAGAAAGTTTCACCATTACGTCTTTGGAGACCCAAGTCAGTTCATTGTTCTTTGACGTTGGTGACTACTGATACCAATTTCTTTTAGATAACACTTCCACTGAATCTGCGGCGGTGTTTATAGCATTTCCATCGTTTAAATCTTTGTCAGAGGCAAAGAGGTCCTTATAGGCTTCAGGCGACACCTGACACTGGGTTCATATTGATGCTCTAGGCTAGGCTCTGGTGTTAGAGACTGGCCAGCAAATGTTGTGACTTGCTTCAGTATTACTATTCCGGCCTGAATAGATGTATCGAAACCGCCACAACTAAATTAATCCAGTGTCTCCTGAGTAAGGGGTCGGCAAATCAGATGTTGACGACGCCGGATGAACAATCTTCACACTTCCCTTGGTGCTGGCGACACCAACTGTTATTTTTAGATTTCTGGCAGTAACAACCTGTTTTCCTTCTAGACGTTGATAGTCCTGTAGTCATCGTCGTCCGAATCACAGGTACTGCTTCTTCAACCGTGTCGGAGGCGCAATAACAACTTTTAAACAGCCTCCCTGTCGATGGAGTCTCCCTCCATCGGAAATTGGTCTAGGTGGGTATGCTTATAGTTTTTTAAAATTCCAACAGCCTAGCTGATTTCATCCCTTCCAATATGAGAGCGTTTATGTAAGGAGTAGAGCTGCCAGTTAAAGTCCATTTTTCTTCCAGCTGCGTCGTAGTCGATTTTATTTCACGGAACTTGACTACCTCTAACTACTGAATTATCTACCATAGTGCGGTGGTCAGTAGGGCCTTTGCTATCAGTCGGGGTGAGGCTAAAGGCAATCCACCCGTGCTACATATGTTTGCGTGTTCGAGATATTAAGGATCTTACAATCGCTTGACTGCTAGAGCCTTAGTGAGGCGATTGACTATTACGTGGACTAGTATTTTTCTGGCCTGATCTTTCTGTCAGATTAGACCGAAACCCTTTCCGGGAGCCACACACTCAACTAGACATGGTTCGTACACCAGATCTCGTACTGGTGCTCACCTCTTCCCTTTGGACTCTGCTCAACCCGCTGATTCAGACCTGTACGTACCTCTACTAGAGTTGACACTACTTGTTCAACCGAGAAAGGCTAAAATAAAGAAACAAAGAAATAAAACAATCAGTTTGCCAACAGGAGCGATATACAATGACGAATCAAGTGAAAGGTTCCTGCGAAGAAACCTCCAACAAACGTAGCAAGACGAAGTCTTTGACGCGTATTATAACGTTTTATAATATAACATAATTTATTCATCTTTTCATTTTCACAGAAATATTGAAAAAGTATAAAATATTGCACAAGGCCAATAGTTTGGCGTGGTGTGGGAGTCGTGGGTCATTTACTTCGTTTACTACCTGAACCTGTTTTTCTCACAATACCGCGTCCGCTCTATGGACTAAACTACTTAAAATATGCTCACATTTCTTAATATATATTTCGTATCTAAAATTCAATTTAACAAAAATGTCCTGATACAATACAATGTTTAGAAATACTAGATATTTAGTAATCTCCAAACACCCACAGCAGTTACAAGTATTATTTATTTTTATATTTATTTCATAAAGAGTTTCTAATAGATTAATATTGTGTGATATACATTTCAAATTTTATTCCCTAATTTTCTTATATACGCAATATTTCTGTCGATAATATTATTATAAGTATCCATACAATTAATAAGGGTTATTAAATGAGAAAAAGGATATCGGTTTAAAACTGTTCTCAGTACTCAGTTTCAAGCGAGATAATTTATATGAACACTTCCGGTTTTAACTCCCAGCATAATTAAAACGTCAAATGTCTCTGATGTGCTTAGAACATGCACTACCCTTTGATCTTAGTTAAAAGGGTAATTATTTAAAATAACATTTACAGTAGATATACCATACAATTAAATTTCGTCTAGGAATAGAGCCCCATTGTTTTAAGGGGAGATGTGGGGGTCAATGTTATTACTTCTTGACAACACCTACCACGTTTCGCCTACTTTAACAAGACTCTCTCACTAAAATGTGACATTCACTCTTTCAATAAACATTTACTTACACACAATCGTATAAATGAGTCATGATTCGAAGGAGGACAACTTATTAACATCCAAAAGAAAGAACAATAAAGAACCAAACAAATTGCTAGTAAATAGTTAGTAATACCCTCTTAGCCATTTGAAGTGTTTAGCTGCACACTGTGTGTTCGCGTCATCTGAAAGAAAAGAAAGCCAATCTCTAAATAGGAGTGAGAACTGAAAGGAATATAAAATAAATCGATCTAGATGGTGTATGTGAGAAGATGGTGTCTTCTAAGAAACACTACATTTCAGGGGTAAGCCAGAGACCCAAACTATAAGTGGCAGTGGCAATCCTTGGAGTATATATAGTACAAAAAAAATAAAACAGGGTAAGGACTCGTTCACTCAACTGACTAAGAGTCTAAGTTTGAGTCGTTGGTGCCGCAGAAAGCATAGGAACGCGCGTGCCATGCTAAGGCAGAAAACAAAAACTTATACCCGGCTCCTTGTCAGATGCATAAACAAGTGTAATGCACTCCCTTTCTATTGAATTCTTCGCGTCGCAATCTCCTCCAACTGTACTTTATCTTCACTTAAATCTGATGAGAAAACTAAACAACCAGACCCCGATAGGAAAAAGATCCATCTCTATCAACTTTATTAGCAAGTGTGACCTACGTTACTTGTCTCGTCACAGCTTGGATCGCTAGAAAACATGTTTGTTTCCCTAGAACACGACGAGGTTACGTTGGTAATGAGAACTCGGCTGCTCGTTGTCATTACCATCCGTTACCTGTGTCGGAGGTTCTGATTACACCAACTAAAAGAGGAAAGCGATACACCAATAGCTTAACGCAGATGACAAGAATAAATAAGTCAGCCCCATGCTGTGAGTTGACTCTTGTTTGTGTCTTGATGATTGTCGTTTAATAGTAAACTGCTTCCTCTGCCCGACATCTTGGAGTGTAGTGCCCCTGCTGTTGAACTGAACATAATGTATTTAAAGAAACAATGGCAGATTTTGATACGGTTCTATTAATCAAACACTGAATCATTGATTCGCGAAGCACGTAAGAAAGGGGTCAAGTGTCAAGTCTGAATAGCAGCTATGCCAAATATATCCGACCTCGCTGAAAGAAGGATGATAGAGGGCGAAAAAGACAAATAAAATAAGTCGCCTTACTCTTATACAGGTTTCACGTTACTTTCCCTTGACTCGATCGTCAAAAGAAAAAAAACAACCCATCTTATTGTCCAGTTACAATATTCCAGGATACATATTATACGAGCTACTTTGAAAGAGAATATATATGACCGAAATATTAACGAGTTAAAATATGAATTCCGCATATCAGGTTTAATTACAATCAAATCAACTGTTTTCTTTAACGACACGCAATACAACTATTACTTAGATATATATATATATATGTATTTCTCGCTTATTGGCATATATAAATTAAATTACACTCGTAATGAACTGAAGCAGACCATATTCAAGTCTGCTATTTAAACTTTGCACAAACCATGAAAGTCAAATATTCGTGATGTTACTTATTTGACGAGTAAAAACATGTCCACGGAAAACGAATTTCTTAAATTATTTTATTGAATTAAGTTTTCTTATGGAATAAATTCGTTTCACAAAATATATAAATGAATAAATGTAATGAATTCACATGGATTACTATTAAAATGAATGTATGTTTTGAATTGAACACAGAACATTTGTTTGGTAAATTGCGTGATTCTATCTTTTCATAGATATGATAGAGGCTGTGTGCAAAGTTAATTAGATATATCGTAATAAGCTATCATTTCTTTGTAAAAATATTGATTCATTCTGAAAAATATGATTTCACTGAGTTTTCGTTCCTGCATCCTCGATATATTTAGCTTCGAATAACGTCTTGAAAGCGTGTAAGTTTTAATTTCTGTTGTGATTCTTGTTTTTCATGCAATACATCTCTTAAATCTTCGTATAAAAAGCCCTCTTTACAATGTCTTCTATCAAAAGCTATGCTAGACATTCTTAACATTCTGGCTAGAATCACTAGATATTGTACTCGTCTTTACACACCATCATATCATTGTCTACTACTGTACCCATTTTACTGTGACTAATACGATCATCCCTGCTATTAGTCTATCTCACCAGCTACGATGAACTCCATTAAAATTATTACTAATACTGTCATGTATGGTACGTATTACACTGCATACTACTATGAAAAGTTATGATACATCTAAGTATAATGACTACTGAATGCGATCCTCTATGATACACTGTATTACAATGACTTACTATGCACTGCAATGACCAGATAGGACACACTGCTTGACAATGCTTATAAATCTAACTATCTACGATGCACTCTATTGCAATCCCTAATAATATAACAAGTTTTTAAAAAAAAATGTTATGATTTGGATCTTGCAGGAAATGAGTAACCTTATTGGATGTCAGACATTCACCCACTATTTTAGAAACTCGAACTGAGATCCTTTTATGATGCTGTCTCTTTGAGCGTAATTGTTTATCTCTGCCACTTGTTTCACTGGGGATATTCGCCCGGTAGTTTTTAAATATATTTGTCATTAGTCCGGAAGCTCCTTGATTACTAGAATTATGAAGATATTCCTAAGACTACGGATACTAATATTACCAGTCATGTGAACTCTATTGCAATATCTAATTTTATTTTCAGCAATAATACACTGTATAACAATGAGTTCTGATATATCTACATAAGAGAAGCTGCGTTTATGAAGTGGATACAGAGATCGACTTATGTCGGATCTACTATAAATAAAGTGTACTTGATTATAATGGAAGAGCTAACATTATGATCTAATAATTAAGCTCCAATTTTGAGTTTCTTTGTCATAAGCATTCCATTTACAGTGTAAATTTAACCTTTTCTACTCTTAACTATCCAAGATAATTCCACCTTTCCGATAAAATACCTTATACAACCATCAGTTATTTGCCGATTTCATACATAAAACTAACATCTATTTGTCTTATTATTTTAATGGGTTCTTATATCCTTAGCTGTCGTATCCCTTCTGACAATGAGTCTCACTAAATTATTGTTACTATATAAATAGGGAAACTAAAAATAATAGGTTGGCTATTATCGTTGACTAGGAGGCTTACTTTAAAATTCCGATCACTGTCAACATATATTGTGCTTTATTTCGTATAACGTGTGCTAATATGCTACCGCGTGTATTCTATCCAAAACATTCTTGTGATATGGATGAATATTGTATATGGCGTAAGTTAATCGAAATTATACGCCTATTTAAAAAATTCCCTTTTCAAGCTGAGGGAATTGTATAACATTATGAATAGAATAGTTAAAGCACCCAATCACAACCATGCAACTCATCGTGTTGCATTTAAGACTGTGAGGCAAAATTCTATTTTATTTCAGCTGGTTCAAATAATTTCTTGCATTTTAATGCGATGGCATTATATCATAAAACGCATCCTAACCTTTCATGGTATACTTCTATATGTCCGTCAGTCACATAATTATGTACACTGTGATAATACATAGTGGCATGCATCCAATATAGTACACAATTATAGAGAACATTTTTCATTAATCCCATTTGTATTTTTTCTTGCAATGCCGTATATGCACGTAGTTTTCGGACACTTTTTTTCTTAAACAATCTCCTAATATAGTACGGATACTCAGTGCTATTTGAACCTATCTTGAAATACAATTTTAGATTCACTGCTTTGTTACATGTTTATCCTATGATTCGTATCATTAAACTGTGCATTACATTGCTACAGATTATTGCATGAAACGACAATGACTACTGTTTTCGTTTAAGGAGTATATAACAGAAAGTGTTCGTACCCGAATCGACAGTCTTTCAAGTTGGATTGTGACGTCGATAACGGATGATTATTTTACAGGTTATCGTCTAGCTGGATTGTTGTGAATTACAGTTAATTACAATGTTCTCTTTTACAGGCTAACTTATGGTTAGAGTGAGAGAGCAAAGATATAACACTGACTATTGCATTACTTGATATCTGTTCTCGCCTCTAAACCTAATGCTCTTACCAACTTTATTTTAAGCAATTCTTCTATTTATCGACTCCTACCTATATTATCTCAGGCGTCAACTTTTTTATCGGTTTACCCTTTGTTAGTTATTTTTATGATATTTATGCGTGCGTGTGTAAAAACTACGTAGAAACGAACTTATCCCCTTAAAATGTGTTCATAGTAGAGAAAAATGATTCTACTAAAAATATTTGAGTAGAAACTTAATCTGATCTTGGCTTGGGGTCGTTCTGAAATTCTCCCACAGCTTAACGAGTCAGCCGAAGATTGGTACGATTTAATATTGCTTAAATATTTTACCCAATTAGCCTGTTGTAAAAAGAAAATATAGCTATACAAATAAATATATCTCAACCAGATTATAATATGAAAGCCCATGGACAAAACAGTTGTGTGTGTTTTAATTGCTTCAGCAATGATACCCAAGAACATTTGACACGGGGGAAAGAAAAGTCTACTGTAACTACGTGAGAAAAATAGAGATACGACGAAACTGACTGGACTAATTACTATCGTTTCATCAAATCTCATGTTTGCGGATACACGTGCTTGCATTTTTGTAAACGTGTAATACAAAGCTTTTAAAGCTTCGTCAGAATATTGAGATACGAAATTTTGACTTAAAAAAGGAAACTCCCAATGTGCATCAGTTTAACGCAGATCATAAAAGACAGTCACCGTTAAAACAATGTAGTTCATACTTCTGTCTGATCAGTATCAAAACGGGCACAATAATCAAATGCAAAGTGTAAATTAGTCCTCTTTTATCGAACTTCAAAAGATAAGTCATTCAAATAAATCGATCGTCTGCTAGTAATGGTTTACATCATTTATCGTGCAAAACGAACACGTCTCGCCATCGATGTTGCAAATAGAGAAATTAGCATTCTTCGTCGCCTCAACCATTGTTGGTGTCCGTTTTCACTGGGACAGTGTTAAAATCATTCAGTTTCCCCCGAGGAATTTCGCAAAAGACACGCGCTCATTCACGGGACTGTTCACCTTTACATATATTACACATTTTATATATATATATATATATATATATATATATATATTACTAAACAGTAACGACTTTTCAAGGCCCAATGCTCACTTCAGGATAAGGGCTAATGAGTTTGTAAGGTGGCCGGTGAAAATTACCGTTATAGTTGTTAATGATGGTTAAAATTGGGCAGAATTTGATTAATAAAGCGGATGACTTCACAATAATTAGTTTACATCGGATTAAACACGTTCTAGTTAGCTGGGTAGCGGCATTCGCAGACTTGTGCTCCAGACAGGTTGTTCACAGAAATAAACTCTGCTTATTGAAGGGAAATGATACACTTGGGTTGTAGGTAGACGAGTTGTCTTGTAAATTTTTTATTTGTTGGCCGTATATATTCAGCTTAATCGAGCACTATGAAAATGATACAGCATAAAAAGACTAGAAACATATCTTCTGTGAGAAAGTTGTTGTAGGGAATGCGACATCCCCCAACTCGATTTCGAAGTCCGTGTTGTACACTTCCTATGCAGATATGGCAACACTACTCCATCGTAGGACGCATTTGACTTTTAGACAGGTGCAGGATTTCATCAGGAGTGACATACTGGCTCGAGCGGTAGAATGATCTTACCATTATTCTAGCAATTTAAGCACCACAGTTGATGCAAGTTTTCCATTTCACGTCTGAAGTGAACGTCAGTCCCAGAAGCTTATCAAAGCAAAGAGCTACTTTAAGGAAAGATCCATGCATTCTAATTGTAGCAAAGCGATGGTCCGGGCGTTAGTGGCGACATTAGAGAACTTTAATTATAGACTAATAAAATAACCCAAACACCTTTTCCCTATTGCATAACGTGCTCCAGGTCGGAAAATAGATACCCAGAACGATCTTGATCATTGATGCTATTCGAAGTGTTGTCATGGATGGTTGTGTAATTTGCATAAATATCGACCAATGATTTTAGAATGTATTTCGGTAGATCATTATGAATATCAGGGAGAGATTTGGGCCTAGACTCCTCGAACCATCACCCACTATGATACCTCCTATTCATTTCTGCATTCTAGAATGTTATTTCCCGCCCTTGTAAACAATCTTTAACGTATACTTCAACAATTAGATATTAAATATTTATTGTTGTTATCTTGCTCAGTATCGTTCAAACGTTAGTGGATTCGTCTTGTATCTGACATGAGTATGTTTATTAAGAAAATATATCTCAATTTCGGTTGAGAAAGTTGATTAAATTGCATCATCACAAACCATCCTTTTCGAGATCTTTTTCATCGTGGGTATTAATATATGCTG
Organism: Sepiola atlantica; assembly: GCA_963556195.1. NCBI lineage: Eukaryota > Metazoa > Mollusca > Cephalopoda > Sepiida > Sepiolidae > Sepiola > Sepiola atlantica. The sequence continues at coordinate 28,919,124 of OY744540.1, read as the reverse complement.
TATTTCCTTTTTACATCATGTATTAGCTATTCTAAATAGTATACTAGATTTTGTTCTCGTTGTTCTTCAAATTATGAGTTTTATTATTCTTATTCAAAACGTCTAGGGTAGTTTTCGTCATAATAATCTGATTATTACTATCATTGCCCTTGTTTTTATGTTCGTTTGGTTCTCTTCTATTTGTTCTCTAATTATTGTGTTAATTCACACTTATCCACTACTGAAAACTATTTATCTTTTCTTTTTCTTTTTCCTCGTTTTTTCTTGTTCCTCACCTTGTCGTTTTAGTAGGTCCTACTCCAACTTATTCTTATTCCTCATCTCCTTTTATGAATTCATCTTTGATACGTTGTTTATCCGGTCCTTTTGCTTTATTTCATTTTTCAATATATTTATTCCATGTAAGTGCATCTACGCATGTCTATATGTGGCTGTCTGTTCATTTTCGTTCGCTCGATCTTGTTTCTACCATTTTTTATCCTTTTCTTAAACTCATCTTCTCATAACCGCTAGTAGTATTATTGTTGTATCTTGGACGGTTATGGTGGTTAACGACACGGACTGATACCATGTGTGTTTTAAGTTCGAATCCAGTTCGTTCCACAGAAAAACTTTCACTTATGCTGTTGGCAACCTTCACGTGGTCTATCCCGTAAGTACTTGATGTCTTTCCAGAAATACTGTTAGCATTGGTTTCACGATATATTTATAGTTAACAAGAGAAGTATCTGATTCATACGGAGTGAATAAATGTGTAGTACTTTATCATTACTTTACTTATTTTTATTCTTTTTACTCTTGTTTTTCATCTTTCATTACTCGCATTGTTCTTTTCCCCCACGCACCCATTTTCGTATTCTATTTTTCTAAAGCTTTGTTCAAGTAACTAGCAGGACGGACTGGACTATATATATTTTATACGAACGCACCGTATCTTGTTTTTATTAATATGCTTGTTTGCATTAAGCAAAGTTTATGTTAAATATTTTTGTAAAAAAATAATTCGCTGTGTATTCAACAATTAAACCACACCAGCTGAGACCAATATGCTGATACAAGTTCCACTATTTTTTATAAAACTAAAAATGTTCGTAAAACGCATAAATAACATGTTTTTTTTTCTTTTTAAAGAGCACCATCTTTTATAAAATTCTGAAGACTTGTTCGAGGATAAGGGTCAATCAGTTATGTAGGAATAACAGCCTAATAGGACATGAAATCGATGGGTCAATATGAGCAGGATTCAATTCGGTAAAGGGATGACGCGACAAGTCTTGTCAACATCCGACATGAAAACGATCATGTAATCATCTGACAAGCAGACCAACGGATTGTGTTATAAAGACTTGTAGTTCTTGGAAACAAATTCTGTTCATGAAAGTTACGTTATGTTTAAGGTACAGAGAGAAAGAAAGAGACGGGAAATTATTTACAGAAGTTGTAGTTAGATGTGATATTGCTGTAAATGTTTGTCAGATGGTTCAGTCTTGCTGTAAATGTTTGTCAGGTGGAGCCCAGTCGAAGAAATACCTTGAAAATAAGGAAAAAGTTAAGAAAGGCTAGCGACATCTCTTCTGCGAGAAACACGTAAAGAGAAAAGATTATCTGTCACTTGATTTCGAAGTATGGTTTTTACTGGTTTAAGTCTGGAAAGAGGTCTATGAGTGCTATATCTCATGATGTGTCAACATTACTTCATTTTATGATATGTTTGAGGTAGAGGATTGCGTCAGTATTGAGATCATTTCTAGAGCGGTAGAATGTTCAGGCACTAATTCCAGCGATTGTAGCAACAGTACTGACTTTCAGGTGTGTAGTAAAAGTCACTCCTAGGAAATTATAAATGAAATAAGGCTTACTCATAGAGAAATCAATTGATTTCAATTGAGGTAAAGCGAGTATCCCAGTGTTCGTGGAAAAAACAAGGAAGCTTGGTTCTAGAAGTATTAAAAATAACAAGACACTTTTCCGCGACTTAGGTCATTTGTCCCAATTGCCCCCCCACCCTGCTTGAGTTACCGGGGGACAATCTATTCTCACGACTGGTTCGTCGGGTGGTCCAGTCTCAAGAGACAGACCGCTCTAAAAACGCTCTACTTGTATTCTCGCCCCGACCATTTACCAGTTGGTTTAACGCTGGTACCATCTTGTATTTATTCTTCTAGGATCCGAGTGACAATTAGCCTCCTAAAAATGCAGCACACTCTGTCGAGTCGATATGGCGCTGGCCTCCTCTGTATGTCCATTGTCTTATACTCTCTCCTAACATTTTCCGTGCAAAACAACTTTGTTGGTACTACTGCGTTTGTTTGTTGTGTTTTTTTTATTGAGGGAGAGAGCTTATAGTCGATAATATTGTTCTTATATATTAGCATTTTTAGTTCATGGAAGTGTAGATAAACAAAGTAACATTCTAAAAGAAATTGGAACAATACTTCCTTAAAGCTGGACCAATATATTTATGAGGATGGGTTCTACCATATTCGCATGGTAAATTAGCTTTCTGATAAAAAAAATAAACACACCATATATTGCGCCCGCCCCATACCACCGTTTCTTCCCCATGGATTGTTTTTCCTACATCGTATAACAATGTTGAGTTTTGTTAAATAAAGCTAAATCATAAAACAAATATGGTCGAACCTATCGAGCGAAATATCTGGGTCGAGCGTTTATGATATGTGTCTTTATTTCTACTTGAAAATTACTTATTCACATTTTCCATAAGCTAATTATACATTTTCTCTGAAATTTCTCATTTCTCATTTTACATTTACTTCCTTTATATTTATCTAAATCAACATTTTATTGAGTTCTTAAATAATACGCGATATATATATATATATATATATATATATATATATAATATATTTATTTCTAGTTGTATTTGGTGTTTATGCCATTTAATTTACCGTAACTGTTCCTGAGTAATGTATATTTAACATGCGGATTCCGCACACTAGTAGTTTTCTTCATCTTCTGTATATTTTCCTCATTAACATATTGCTGCATTGTCACCTCATCAGCATTTGTTATGTTTTAAATCAAAGTGTAGGCGATATACCCATCAAAAAGAGTAATATGTCCGGAAGTATTTCCCCCTTATTAACTCCGAACAGAACATATACTACATGTGTGTATCAATCACAAGACTAGGTTCTCTTCTTTACGAGTTTTTCAACGTCTACTTGTTTCTGAAGAAGTAATTTCGTTGCGCAAAACACGCATTAATTACCTTGCTTTCCAATTCGAGTAGAAAACTTAGTCGTATTTTGTATTTTCTTATTTGGGTGTCTTTCTTTAAAAAGATTATTGCTAGAATCTTCAAACACGGCTTGAAAGAATTCAAAAGAATTAAACGCATGGACATGTTAAAAAAAACAACAAAAAAACGAGAAATGCCCATTAGATTAATAACATTTCAAATCATTCTAACGCATTTTCTGTCAAGTGTCGACATTTAAAAAGTAAACGTATTTTATTAAGTTGGGTGTTTCTTTGATGTTTCGTGTGTTCTAAATTGTCGTCACATCATAAATGTGCATTGTTAAGTTACTCTGCAACATTTTTTTAGAAAACGCAGGCGGTTTTTTTTCGTTACAAAAGTCCTAATATCTTATGTTATTACACGTATATTCAGTTCTATTTTAATACTTTTACTACAATGTAACGATACAATAGTGAAGGTTACATCGGCGTTGTCGCTTATATATTTACCTAAATAATATCTCATGAGTGTTTAATAATATTCCTTATCTCTAAGGAAAATAATACCAACTATACCGTTTGCAAAAAAAAACAAAAAGAAAACAAAAAAACAACGAAATTGTTACCACGGAATATAATAGGGGGACAGTCTGATAGTATTAAGGCATTGATAGGACCATTCATATTCGCCTGGAAAGCTTCATAATTTTCTGGAGTCTTGAGTAGGCTAACGGTCATTAAAATCCCAGGTGAAGTAAGGAGGTGATAGTATAATTATATTAATGTAGTAATTTTCAGTCACTTATATCCACATCGGAGATTGGTAATGTAATGTGTGTTGTTTACTACGGGTTCAGTTATATCAAAATCAATCATATCAGATCTTAAGTAGTTATATCCTAAAGAAAAGATATGAAACATCTACCCCCTATCGTTTGTTGAAATAGATAACTGTGTCCAAGGAATCGTGTTCGATAATTACGTTTTCTGGTAATCACATCAATAAAATAGGATTTAATTGTCGTTACAACCACAAACAATAGTCACACTTTTCACACTGTTTTCGTTTTTTTTTTCCTCTGCTGTTTTTGTTGCTTAGGGAATCGGTGTCTACACAGTTCTATGACAGTGCAGCACCAGTCTTGTCTGAATGCATCTTGGTCTTTGAAATGTGTTATACCCGAACGATTGCAGGCGTTTACCACTTGACATCTAGACCAGTAAGTCCCAACAGTTACATGGTCGGGAACACATTCGCTAAGAAAGCAAAAACGTTTGAATAGAGGCAGAATCATCGTTTTTTTTTATCCTCATGCCATGCATTAACGATGTCACGTCTTTATATCTACGTGCTTACCACACGCATTGGCAGAACATAAAGGGTCATGATCTTTATTCTTGTATTTTAAAGCACTGCTTGCAGGGTACCCTCCGAAAAAAAAAACTCCGTTGCCACCACTCCCACGACACTGAGGAAAAGTTACACCTTATAGTAATCTCTACTAAAACCACACTGTTTAATGTTTATATTTAAATCTCGCGTCAATTATTTAAATACATATATTTATATATGATACATATACTATTATTTTCACTGCTTGTTAGTTTGTCAATCTAGTGTTCAGTTGCCCTACATAAACGTACCATATAATAGGTTATGGCTATCCTTAACAATACAATCAGATTTCCATAAGTAAATCCTGTAAAGTTTGCTGAATACTTCTGAATACGGAATACCTATTCATACTAATAAGTCACTACGTAGCAAGACGAACATCCATTAGAGGACGAAGATTAATGAGATTGTTGGTTTGGTAATCTCTTATATAAAGGGCAGTTGTCTGTATGTATGTATGTCTGTATGTGAAGCTTCTCCTCAAAAACTAAGCGGCGACATGTCAAAAAGTGTATATCTTCAGCACCGTACATATCCTGGGATCATAATATCTCAAAATCGCAAATAACGATTCACTCGCTGACAGTCAACCGGACCACTTTCCGACAAAAGGTAGCAGTTTTTTCGTATTTTCCACGACTTTTTCAACGTTATTATGTACTAAATTCGAAATAATCTAATGTATTTATGTACTAATCCGATAAAAATGCAGAGTCATTGTAAACATCCCATAATCCCTTGCCGGATGTACCCGGTCTTGCCCTAAATTGTGTCCGGTTCTATCAGATCATCCAATAACTTCTGTCCGGATGCATCAATAACAACATAGGAATCCTACGTTAAGAGTGTGTAGTGAAACAAGGGTTGCTCAATCACATCCGCACCTGTCCCATAATCCCTTGCCGGATGTACCCGGTCTTGCCCTAAATTGTGTCCGGTTATATCAGGTCATCATGACGTCAGAGAGTGGCAGTTTTCCTTTCTGTCATTTTTCCCTCTCACACTTTCTTTCTTAATTATTAATAGACGCTAATATTCCTCCCCCCCCTCCCTCCCTGTGGCCGTTCTGTTATCATGATAGGTATTACCTCCTCCTTTCAGGCCAAATTGGGGGGGGGGTACGGTATTCGCCGGTGTGAGCATTACCTCCTCCTTTTTTGAGAAGTGTAGAGGTAGGGTCGTATCGGTTCCGTTGTCATGATGCACTGATCCCATGCATTACCTCCTCCTTTTTTGAGAAGGGTAGATGTAGAATAGTATCGGTTCCGTTGTCATGATGTGCTCATCCCATGAATTACCTCCTCCTTTTTTGAGAAGTGTTGAGGTAGGGTCGTATCGGTTCCGTTGTCATGATGCCCTCATCCCATGCATTATCTCCTCCTTTTTTGAGAAGTGTTGATGTAGGGTCGTATCGGTTCCGTTGTCATGATGCCCTCATCCCATGCATTACCTCCTCCTTTTTTGAGAAGTGTTGAGGTAGGGTCGTATCGGTTCCGTTGTAATGATGCCATAATCCCATGCATTATCTCCTCCTTTTTTGAGAAGTATTGAGGTAGGGTCGTATCGGTTCCGTTGTCATGATGCCCTCATCCCATCCATTATCTACTCCTTTTTTGAGCAGTGTTGAAGTGTGAGCGCCTCAGGCGAAATCCGGGGAGGGGGAATGTCGGCATTCGTCGGTATGAGCGCCTCAGGCGAAATCTGGGGAGGGGGAATGTCGGCATTCGCCGGTATGAGCGCCTCAGGACTATTTGGCAGATCAGAAGGAGAAAGGATACCTAAGGGATTTCAGTAGTGCTCATGAAGCCTCCTCGATTTTCAAAGTACTCGGCGTTGTCCGGGAGAAAAGTGCTCAATATCCTAGATAGAGCTACTGTAGTGATAGGTTTGGAAAATATTTTAACGCCATCTTCGTTCCCCTTTGGACTATTTCGCAGATCAGAAGGAGAGAGGATACCTAAGGGATTTCAGGAGTGCTCATGAAGCCTCCTCGATTTTCAAAGTACTCGGCGTTGTCCGGGAGAAAAGTGCTCAATATCCTAGATAGAGCTACTGTAGTGATAGGTTTGGACAATATTTTAACGCCATCTTCGTTCCCCTTTGGATTATTTCGCAGATCAGAAGGAGAGAGGATACCGAAGTGATTTCAGTAGTCCCCAGGAGGCCTCCTTGATTATCAAAGTACTCGGCGTTGTCCGGGAGAAAAGTGCTCACTGTCCTAGATAGAGCTACTGTAGTGATAGGTTTGGAAAATATTTTAACGCCATCTTCGTTCCCCTTTGGACTATTTCGCAGATCAGAAGGAGAGAGGATACCTAAGAGATTTCAGGAGTGCTCATGAAGCCTCCTCGATTTTCAAAGTACTCGGCGTTGTCCGGGAGAAAAGTGCTCAATGTCCTAGATAGAGCTACTATAGTGATAGGTTTGGAAAATATTTTAACGCCATCTTCGTTCCCCTTTGGACTATTTCGCAGATCAGTAGGAGAGAGGATACCTTAGGGATTTCAGGAGTGCTCATGAAGCCTTCTCGATTTTCAAAGTACTCGGCGTTGTCCGGGAGAAAAGTGCTCAATATCCTAGATAGAGCTAATGTAGTTATAGGTTTGGAAAATATTTTAACGCCATCTTCGTTCCCCTTTGGACTATTTCGCAGATCAGAACGAGAGAGGATACCTAAGTAATTTCAGTAGTCCCCAGGAGGCCTCCTTGATTATCAAAGTACTCAGCGTTGTCCGGGAGAAAAGTGCTCAATGTCCTAGATAGAGCTACTGTAGTGATAGGTTTGGAAAATATTTTAACGCCATCTTCGTTCCCCTTTGGACTATTTCGCAGATCAGAAGGAGAGAGGATACCTAAGGGATTTCAGGAGTGCTCATGAAGCCTCCTCGATTTTCAAAGTACTCGGCGTTGTCCGGGAGAAAAGTGCTCAATGTCCTAGATAGAGCTAATGTAGTTATAGGTTTGGAAAATATTTTAACGCCATCTTCGTTCCCCTTTGGACTATTTCGCAGATCAGAACGAGAGAGGATACCTAAGTAATTTCAGTAGTCCCCAGGAGGCCTCCTTGATTATCAAAGTAATCAGCGTTGTCCGGGAGAAAAGTGCTCAATGTCCTTAATAGAGCTACTCTAGTGATAGGTTTGGAAAATATTTTAACGCCATCTTCGTTCCCCTTTGGACTATTTCGCAGATCAGAAGGAGAGAGGATACCTAAAGGATTTCAAGAGTGCTCATGAAGCCTCCTCGATTTTCAAAGTACTCGGCGTTGTCCGGGAGAAAAGTGCTCAATATCCTAGATAGAGCTACTGTAGTGATAGGTTTAGAAAATATTTTAACGCCATCTTCGTTCCCCTTTGGACAATTTTGCAGCTGAAAAGGAGGGAGGATACCTAACTGATTTCAGTAGTCCCCAGGAGGCCTCTTTGTTTTTCAAAGTACTCGGCGTTGTCCGGGAAAAAAGTGCTCAATGTCCTAGATAGAGCTACTGTATTGATAGTTTTGGATAATATTTTAACAGTATCTACGCTGAAAAGGATTGGGTAATCGATAAGTGTTATTTCAGTAGTGCTCAGTAGGCCTCTTTGATTTTGAAATACTCGCCGTTGTCCGGGAAAAAAGTGCTCAATATCCTAGATAGAGCTACTGTAGTGATAGGTTTGGAAAATATTTTAACGCCATCTTCGTTCCCCTTTGGACTATTTCGCAGATCAGAAGGAGAGAGGATACCTAAGTGATTTCAGTAGACCCAGGAGGCCTCCTTAATTATCAAAGTACTCGGCGTTGTCCGGGAGAAAAGTGCTCAATGTCCTAGATAGAGCTACTGTAGTGATAAGTTTTGGAAAATATTTTAACGCCATCTTCGTTCCACTTTGGACTATTTCGCAGATCAGAATGGGGAGAGGATACCTAAGGGATTTCATGGGTGTCAATGAAGCCTCCTCGATTTTCAAAGTACTCGGCGTTGTCCGGGAGAAAAGTGCTCAATATCCTAGATAGAGCTACTGTAGTGATAGGTTTGGACAATATTTTAACGCCATCTTCGTTCCCCTTTGGATTATTTCGCAGATCAGAAGGAGAGAGGATACCGAAGTGATTTCAGTAGTCCCCAGGAGGCCTCCTTGATTATCAAAGTACTCGGCGTTGTCCGGGAGAAAAGTGCTCACTGTCCTAGATAGAGCTACTGTAGTGATAGGTTTTGAAAATATTTTAACGCCATCTTCGTTCCCCTTTGGACTATTTCGCAGATCAGAAGGAGAGAGGATACCTAAGAGATTTCAGGAGTGCTCATGAAGCCTCCTCGATTTTCAAAGTACTCGGCGTTGTCCGGGAGAAAAGTGCTCAATGTCCTAGATAGAGCTACTGTAGTGATAGGTTTGGAAAATATTTTAACGCCATCTTCGTTCCCCTTTGGACAATTTCGCAGATCAGAAAGAGAGAGGATACCTAAGGGATTTCAGGAGTGCTCATGAAGCCTCCTCGATTTTCAAAGTACTCGGCGTTGTCCGGGAGAAAAGTGCTCAATGTCCTAGATAGAGCTACTGTAGTGATAGGTTTGGAAAATATTTTAACGCCATCTTCGTTCCCCTTTGGACTATTTCGCAGATCAGAAGGAGAGAGGATACCTAAGGGATTTCAGGAGTGCTCATGAAGCCTCCTCGATTTTCAAAGTACTCGGCGTTGTCCGGGAGAAAAGTGCTCAATATCTTAGATAGAGCTAATGTAGTGATAGGTTTGGAAAATATTTTAACGCCATCTTCGTTCCCCTTTGGACAATTTCGCAGATCAGAAGGAGAGAGGATACCTAACGGATTTCAGGAGTGCTCATGAAGCCTCCTCGATTTTCAAAGTACTCGGCGTTGTCCGGGAGAAAAGTGCTCAATGTCCTAGATAGAGCTACTGTAGTGATAGGTTTAGAAAATATTTTAACGCCATCTTCGTTCCCCTTTGGACTATTTCGCAGATCAGAAGGAGAGAGGATACCTAAGGGATTTCAGGAGTGCTCATGAAGCCTCCTCGATTTTCAAAGTACTCGGCGTTGTCCGGGAGAAAAGTGCTCAATATCTTAGATAGAGCTAATGTAGTTATAGGTTTGGAAAATATTTTAACGCCATCTTCGTTCCCCTTTGGACTATTTCGCAGATCAGAACGAGAGAGGATACCTAAGTGATTTCAGTAGTCCCCAGGAGGCCTCCTTGATTATCAAAGTACTCGGCGTTGTCCGGGAGAAAAGTGCTCAATGTCCTAGATAGAGCTACTGTAGTGATAGGTTTGGAAAATATTTTAACGCCATCTTCGTTCCCCTTTAGACTATTTCGCAGATCAGAAGGAGAGAGGATACCTAAGTGATTTCAGTAGTCCCCAGGAGGCCTCCTTGATTATCAAAGTACTCGGCGTTGTCCGGGAGAAAAGTGCTCAAGGTCCTAGGTAGAGCTACTGTAGTGATAGGTTTTGGAAAATATTTTAACGCCATCTTCGTTCCCCTTTGGACTATTTCGCAGATCAGAATGGGGAGAGGATACCTAAGGGATTTCATGGGTGTTCATGAAGCCTCCTCGATTTTCAAAGTACTCGGCGTTGTCCGGGAGAAAAGTGCTCAATATCCTAGATAGAGCTACTGTAGTGATAGGTTTGGAAAATATTTTAACGCCATCTTCGTTCCCCTTTTGATTATTTCGCAGATCAGAAGGAGAGAGGATACCTTAGGGATTTCAGTAGTCCCAGGAGGCCTCCTTGATTATCAAAGTACTCGGCGTTGTCCGGGAGAAAAGTGCTCAATGTCCTAGATAGAGCTACTGTTGTGATAGGTTTGGAAAATATTTTAACGCCATCTTCGTTCCCCTTTGGACTATTTCGCAGATAAGAAGGAGAGAGGATACCTAAGGGATTTCAGGAGTGCTCATGAAGCCTCCTCGATTTTCAAAGTACTCGGCGTTGTCCGGGAGAAAAGTGCTCAATGTCCTAGATAGAGCTACTATAGTGATAGGTTTGGAAAATATTTTAACGCCATCTTCGTTCCCCTTTGGACTATTTCGCAGATCAGTAGGAGAGAGGATACCTTAGGGATTTCAGGAGTGCTCATGAAGCCTTCTCGATTTTCAAAGTACTCGGCGTTGTCCGGGAGAAAAGTGCTCAATATCCTAGATAGAGCTAATGTAGTTATAGGTTTGGAAAATATTTTAACGCCATCTTCGTTCCCCTTTGGACTATTTCGCAGATCAGAACGAGAGAGGATACCTAAGTAATTTCAGTAGTCCCCAGGAGGCCTCCTTGATTATCAAAGTACTCAGCGTTGTCCGGGAGAAAAGTGCTCAATGTCCTAGATAGAGCTACTGTAGTGATAGGTTTGGAAAATATTTTAACGCCATCTTCGTTCCCCTTTGGACTATTTCGCAGATCAGAAGGAGAGAGGATACCTAAGGGATTTCAGGAGTGCTCATGAAGCCTCCTCGATTTTCAAAGTACTCGGCGTTGTCCGGGAGAAAAGTGCTCAATGTCCTAGATAGAGCTAATGTAGTTATAGGTTTGGAAAATATTTTAACGCCATCTTCGTTCCCCTTTGGACTATTTCGCAGATCAGAACGAGAGAGGATACCTAAGTAATTTCAGTAGTCCCCAGGAGGCCTCCTTGATTATCAAAGTAATCAGCGTTGTCCGGGAGAAAAGTGCTCAATGTCCTTAATAGAGCTACTCTAGTGATAGGTTTGGAAAATATTTTAACGCCATCTTCGTTCCCCTTTGGACTATTTCGCAGATCAGAAGGAGAGAGGATACCTAAAGGATTTCAAGAGTGCTCATGAAGCCTCCTCGATTTTCAAAGTACTCGGCGTTGTCCGGGAGAAAAGTGCTCAATATCCTAGATAGAGCTACTGTAGTGATAGGTTTAGAAAATATTTTAACGCCATCTTCGTTCCCCTTTGGACAATTTTGCAGCTGAAAAGGAGGGAGGATACCTAACTGATTTCAGTAGTCCCCAGGAGGCCTCTTTGTTTTTCAAAGTACTCGGCGTTGTCCGGGAAAAAAGTGCTCAATGTCCTAGATAGAGCTACTGTATTGATAGTTTTGGATAATATTTTAACAGTATCTACGCTGAAAAGGATTGGGTAATCGATAAGTGTTATTTCAGTAGTGCTCAGTAGGCCTCTTTGATTTTGAAATACTCGCCGTTGTCCGGGAAAAAAGTGCTCAATATCCTAGATAGAGCTACTGTAGTGATAGGTTTGGAAAATATTTTAACGCCATCTTCGTTCCCCTTTGGACTATTTCGCAGATCAGAAGGAGAGAGGATACCTAAGTGATTTCAGTAGACCCAGGAGGCCTCCTTAATTATCAAAGTACTCGGCGTTGTCCGGGAGAAAAGTGCTCAATGTCCTAGATAGAGCTACTGTAGTGATAAGTTTTGGAAAATATTTTAACGCCATCTTCGTTCCACTTTGGACTATTTCGCAGATCAGAATGGGGAGAGGATACCTAAGGGATTTCATGGGTGTCAATGAAGCCTCCTCGATTTTCAAAGTACTCGGCGTTGTCCGGGAGAAAAGTGCTCAATATCCTAGATAGAGCTACTGTAGTGATAGGTTTGGACAATATTTTAACGCCATCTTCGTTCCCCTTTGGATTATTTCGCAGATCAGAAGGAGAGAGGATACCGAAGTGATTTCAGTAGTCCCCAGGAGGCCTCCTTGATTATCAAAGTACTCGGCGTTGTCCGGGAGAAAAGTGCTCACTGTCCTAGATAGAGCTACTGTAGTGATAGGTTTTGAAAATATTTTAACGCCATCTTCGTTCCCCTTTGGACTATTTCGCAGATCAGAAGGAGAGAGGATACCTAAGAGATTTCAGGAGTGCTCATGAAGCCTCCTCGATTTTCAAAGTACTCGGCGTTGTCCGGGAGAAAAGTGCTCAATGTCCTAGATAGAGCTACTGTAGTGATAGGTTTGGAAAATATTTTAACGCCATCTTCGTTCCCCTTTGGACAATTTCGCAGATCAGAAAGAGAGAGGATACCTAAGGGATTTCAGGAGTGCTCATGAAGCCTCCTCGATTTTCAAAGTACTCGGCGTTGTCCGGGAGAAAAGTGCTCAATGTCCTAGATAGAGCTACTGTAGTGATAGGTTTGGAAAATATTTTAACGCCATCTTCGTTCCCCTTTGGACTATTTCGCAGATCAGAAGGAGAGAGGATACCTAAGGGATTTCAGGAGTGCTCATGAAGCCTCCTCGATTTTCAAAGTACTCGGCGTTGTCCGGGAGAAAAGTGCTCAATATCTTAGATAGAGCTAATGTAGTGATAGGTTTGGAAAATATTTTAACGCCATCTTCGTTCCCCTTTGGACAATTTCGCAGATCAGAAGGAGAGAGGATACCTAACGGATTTCAGGAGTGCTCATGAAGCCTCCTCGATTTTCAAAGTACTCGGCGTTGTCCGGGAGAAAAGTGCTCAATGTCCTAGATAGAGCTACTGTAGTGATAGGTTTAGAAAATATTTTAACGCCATCTTCGTTCCCCTTTGGACTATTTCGCAGATCAGAAGGAGAGAGGATACCTAAGGGATTTCAGGAGTGCTCATGAAGCCTCCTCGATTTTCAAAGTACTCGGCGTTGTCCGGGAGAAAAGTGCTCAATATCTTAGATAGAGCTAATGTAGTTATAGGTTTGGAAAATATTTTAACGCCATCTTCGTTCCCCTTTGGACTATTTCGCAGATCAGAACGAGAGAGGATACCTAAGTGATTTCAGTAGTCCCCAGGAGGCCTCCTTGATTATCAAAGTACTCGGCGTTGTCCGGGAGAAAAGTGCTCAATGTCCTAGATAGAGCTACTGTAGTGATAGGTTTGGAAAATATTTTAACGCCATCTTCGTTCCCCTTTAGACTATTTCGCAGATCAGAAGGAGAGAGGATACCTAAGTGATTTCAGTAGTCCCCAGGAGGCCTCCTTGATTATCAAAGTACTCGGCGTTGTCCGGGAGAAAAGTGCTCAAGGTCCTAGGTAGAGCTACTGTAGTGATAGGTTTTGGAAAATATTTTAACGCCATCTTCGTTCCCCTTTGGACTATTTCGCAGATCAGAATGGGGAGAGGATACCTAAGGGATTTCATGGGTGTTCATGAAGCCTCCTCGATTTTCAAAGTACTCGGCGTTGTCCGGGAGAAAAGTGCTCAATATCCTAGATAGAGCTACTGTAGTGATAGGTTTGGAAAATATTTTAACGCCATCTTCGTTCCCCTTTTGATTATTTCGCAGATCAGAAGGAGAGAGGATACCTTAGGGATTTCAGTAGTCCCAGGAGGCCTCCTTGATTATCAAAGTACTCGGCGTTGTCCGGGAGAAAAGTGCTCAATGTCCTAGATAGAGCTACTGTTGTGATAGGTTTGGAAAATATTTTAACGCCATCTTCGTTCCCCTTTGGACTATTTCGCAGATAAGAAGGAGAGAGGATACCTAAGGGATTTCAGGAGTGCTCATGAAGCCTCCTCGATTTTCAAAGTACTCGGCGTTGTCCGGGAGAAAAGTGCTCAATATCCTAGATAGAGCTAATGTAGTGATAGGTTTGGAAAATATTTTATCGCCGTCTTCGTTCCCCTTTGGACTATTTCGCAGATCAGAAGGAGAGAGGATACCTAAGGGATTTCAGGAGTGCTCATAAAGCCTCCTCGATTTTCAAAGTACTCGGCGTTGTCCGGGAAAAAAGTGCTCAATGTCCTAGATAGAGCTACTGTAGTGATAGGTTTGGATAATATTTTAACAGCATCTACGCTTAAAAGGATGGGGAATCGATAAGAGTTATTTCAGTAGTGCTCAGGAGGCCTCTTTGATTTTGAAATACTCGGCGTTGTCCGGGAGAAAAGTGCTCAATATCCTAGATAGAGCTACTGTAGTGATAGGTTTGGAAAATATTTTAACGCTATCTTCGTTCCCCTTTGGACTATTTCGCAGATCAGAAGGAGAGAGGATACCTAAGTGATTTCAGTAGTCCCCTAGCAGGCCTCCTGGATTATCAAAGTACTCGGCGTTGTCCGGGAGAAAAGTGCCTAATATCCTAGATAGAGCTACTGTAGTGATAGGTTTGGAAAATATTTTAACACCATCTTCGTTCCCTATTGGACTATTTCGCAAATCAGTAGGAGAAAGGTTACCTAAGTGATTTCAGTAGTGCTCACGAAGCCTCCTCGATTTTCAAAGTACTCGGCGTTGTCCGGGAGAAAAGTGCTCAATGTCCTAGATAGAGCTACTGTAGTGATAGGTTTAGAAAATATTTTAACGCCATCTTCGTTCCCCTTTGGACAATTTTGCAGATGAAAAGGAGGGAGGATACCTAAGTGATTTCAGTAGTCCCCAGGAGGCCTCTTTGATTTTCAAAGTACTCGGCGTTGTCCGGGAAAAAAAGTGCTCAACGTCCTATATAGAGCTACTGTAGTGATAGGTTTGGATAATATTTTAACGCCATATTCGTTCCCCTTTGGACTATTTCGCAGATCAGTAGGAGAGAGGATACCTAAGTGATTTCAGTAGTCCTCAGGAGGCTTCCTTTATTATTAAAGTACTCGGCGTTGTCCGGGAGAAAAGTGCTCAATGTCCTAGATAGAGCTACTGTAGTGATAGGTTTGTAAAATATTTTAACGCCATCTTTGTTCCCCTTTGGACTATTTCGCAGATCAGAATGAGAGAGGATACCTAAGTGATTTCAGTAGTGCTCATGAGGCCTCCTTGATTTTCAAAGTACTCGGCGTTGTCCGGGAGAAAAGTGCTCAATATCCTAGATAGAGCTATGATAAAGACTATCATGAGAGGATTGAAAATGATGAAGACTATCATGAGAGGATTGAAAATGATGAAGACTATCATGAGAGGATTGAAAATGATGAAGACTATCATGAGGGGATTGAAAATGATTAAGACTATAATGAGGGGATTGAAAATGATGAAGACTATAATGAGGGGATTGAAAATGATGTACACTATCATGAGGGGATTGAAAATGATGAAGACTATCATGAGGGGATTGAAAATGATGAAGACTATCATAAGGGGATTGAAAATGATGAAGAATGTCATGAGAGGATTGAAAATGATGAAGAATGTCATGAGAGGATTGAAAATGATGAAGAATAGACTGACAGGATTGGAAATGATGAAGACTATCATGAGAGGACTGAAAATGATGAAGACTATCATGAGGGAATTGAAAATGATGAAGACTATCATGAGGGGATTGAAAATGATGAAGAATGTCATGAGAGCATTGAAAATTATGAAGAATAGACTGACAGGATTGGAAATGATGAAGAATACCATGAGAGGATTGAAAATGATGAATAATATCATGAGGGGATTGAAAATCAGAAGAATATCATGAGGGGATCGAAAATGATGAAATATACCATGAGAGGATTGAAAATGATGAAGAATATCATGAGGGGATTGAAAATGATGAAGAATATCATGAGGGGATTGAAAATAATGAAGAATATCATGAGAGGATTGAAAAAATGAAGAATATCATGAGAGGATTGAAAATTATTAAGAATATCATGAGCGGATTGAAAATGATGAGGAATATTACGAGAGGATTGAAAATGATGAAGAATATTATGAGGGGATTGAAAATGATTAATAGTATAAGGAGATTGAAAATGATGAAGAATATTATGAGGGGATTGAAAATGATTAATAGTATGAGGAGATCGAAAATGATGAATACAACGAGGGGAGTTAAAATGATGAAGGATATCATGAGGGGATTCAAAATATATAGTATGAACACCGGGGCGGTTATAAGTACCTATATAGAAGGCGCAGACAGTGGTGGTACTTTTTATAGAAATAAGTCATACTATTGCCCTGTGAAACGTAGGATGAAATGGTGGGGAAGAAACAGCTTTCGCAAAAGGCAAAATTTAAAAGTAGCGATCAGGGTAGAGAAAAGTAGAAAGATAAAGAGACAGCTATAGAGAGAGAAGGAGAGAAATAGAAGTTTTAATATAAAGATGTTACACACGCAATTTTTCTTCAATTATGTTTTTATGACCCCGAGCAACGCCGGGTAGCCCCGCTAGTCTATTATATAAAGGCCAGTTGTCTGTATGTCTGTTTGTCTGTTTGTCTGTATGTCCAGAAACTCCTCCGAGAGGACCCAACAAACAGTCACACGGTTGACGTCATTATGACCGGCCAGCCCCGGGTCGTATAATATCTCAGAACCGGAAACAGAAATGGACTCTTCGGGGTTCGACTGAGCACTTTTCTCCAATGGGGGGGTGCCTTTTTCCTCGATTTTCAACGTTGTTTAGTACTAATTTGAGAAAAAAACAATGAAATAATGCACCGTCATGATTTTAACAGGAAATGACGTCAGAGGAAATCCCTAACGGCTCTTTTTTGAACATGAGTTTATAGTGAAACAAGTGTTGCTTAATCACAAACGGCACTTTTTTTGAACACGAGTCCATAGTCAAGCATGGGTTGCTTACTTACTAACGGCACTTTTTTGAACATGAGTCCATAGTGATGCAAGGGTTGCGTAACTCCTAACGGCACTTTTTGATACATGCGTTTATAGTGACGCAAGTGTTGTTTAATCAATAACGGCACTTTTTTTAACATGAGTTCATAGTGAAGCAAGGGTTGCTTAATCCTAACCACATTTTTTCTGTTGACATGATAACATCCTCCTAGGTATTACCTCCTCCTTTTTGAGAGGTGTGAAGTTAGTGTAGTATCAGTAAAATTAAAGTAATAAATAATTATGCTCCCCCATTGTTTTCACTAATATTTGTATACATATTGTATACATATTGAAAAATTGGGGTGGGTGTGGGGGGGTGTCGGCATTCGCCGGTGTGAGCGCCTCAGGAGAAATTTGGGGGAGGGGGGGGGGGTATCGACATTCGGCAGTGGGGCGCATCAGGCGAAATTTGGGGGAGGGTCAACATTTGCCGGTGGGGCGCCTCAGGCAAAATTCGGGGAGGAGCCTCAGGCGAAATTTGGGGAGGAGTGTCGGCATTCGTCAGTATGAGCGCCTCAGGTCGAATTTGGGGAGGAGTGTCGGCACTTTTTTTGAACACGAGTCCATAGTGAAGCAAGGGTTGCTGAATTACTAACGGCACTTTTTGACACATGCGTTTATAGTGACGCAAGTGTTGTTTAATCAATAACGGCACTTTTTTTAACATGAGTTTTTTTCTGTTGACATGATAACATCCTCCTAGGTATTACCTCCTCCTTTTTGTATACATATTTAAAAATTGGGGTGGGTATGGAGGGTGTCGGCATTCGCCGGTGTTAGAGGCTCAGGCGAAATTTATGGGGAGGGTCGGCATTCGGCGGTGGGGCGCCTCAGGCCAAATTTGGGGAGGGGGAATGTCGGCATTCGCCGGTATTAGCGCCTCAGGCGAAATTTGGGGAAGAGGAGTGTCAGCATTCGCCGGTGGGGCGCAGAATTTGGGAAGGAGTGTCGGCATTCGCCTCAGGACAAATATGGGAAGGGTGAGTGTCGGCATTCGGCGGTGGTGCGCCTCAGGCCGAATTTGGGGAGTAGTGTCGGCATGGGGAGGCCGAATTTGGGGGAGGGGGAGTTGCGGCATTAGCCAAATATGGGGAGGGGAGCGCCTAAGGCGAACTTTGGAGGAGTGACGCCCGTACTTTAGGGGAGAGGAAGTGAACAAAAGGAAAAGGGATTCAAAAATAAAATGATAATCTGATTTTTGATTCGAGAGTGTAAGATCGACACCTATAGGATAGGACTAGATAATACACTTTATCTCAAGGCAAAAATGCCGAGAACAGATACTACACTTTGATCTTAGCCAAAAGACCAAGTAAAGATCCGAAATTAAAATTCTGAGGTTTTACTGGGGTATTTATAACCAATCTACACCTGAACAGCGGTCTATCCACTAGACACTGTTTAAATTACATTATTAAATTAACAAGTAATAATAACTAGGATTTTCTTTCAAAAAACATTGTATACTACTATTTAACAAATTCTTATATAAGTTTGGAATATCAACAATGAATTTTAGACTCCCCTAGGCCGTTTTTCTCTAATTCAAAATAGCTTTCATACGCCATTACCGAAAATGACATTAATTCACTTCTTTTGGCTAACATCAAAGTGTAGTATCTGTTTCGATGGATACTGCACCCCATAGACTGGTATCGTCTTGGCCTTCGGGGCTTCATTCCGTCGGTCTATGGGTTTGTCCTGTGCAGTTCTAGGAGGTCAAATTCGATAGTAAATTCGAAATAATCTAATGTATTTATGTACTAATCCGATAAAAATGCAGAGTCACTGTAAACATCCCATAATCCCTTGCCGGATGTACCCGGTCTTGTCCTAAATTGTGTCCGGTTGTATCAGATCATCCAATAACTTCTGTCCGGATGCATCAATAACAACATAGTAATCCTACGTTAAGAGTGTGTAGTGAAACAAGGGTTGCTCAATCACATCCGCACCTGTCCCATAATCCCTTGCCGGATGTACCCGGTCTTGCTCTAAATTGTGTCCGGTTATATCATGACGTCAGAGAGTGGCAGATAATTTGAAAAATAATGCAAAGTGGCGGGAAGAAATTCACTCACACTACAACCTTTTAATAGACGCTAATATTCCTCCCCCTCCCTTCCGTTATCATGATAGGCATTACCTCCTCCTTTCATGTCAAATTGGGGGGGGGTGACGGCATTCGCCGGTGTGAGTCCCTCAGGCCAAATTTGGGGAGGGGGAGTGTCGGCATTCGCCGGCGCTCACACCTTTTTGAGAGGGTGGAGACAGTGTAGTATCTGTTGCGAGGAGAGAGTGTCAGCATTCGCCGGTGTGAGCGCATCAGGCCAAATCTTTTCTTGGGGGAGGGGGGGGTATTAAGCAAATCTATAATAAAGACCAATGTGCATTTATTTGTATCTATAATAAAGGCCAATGTGCATTTATTTGTATCTTCTATTATATAAAGGCCAGTTGTCTGTATGTCTGTCTGTTTGTCTGTTTGTATGTCCAGATACTCCTCCGAGAGTACCCAACAAACAGTCACACGGTTGACGTCATTATGACCGGCCAGCCCCGGGACGTATACTATCTCAGAACCGGAAAAAAAATGGACTCTTCGAGGGTCGCTGCCTTTTTCCTCGATTTTCAACGTTGTTTAGTACTAATTTGAGAAAAAAAACAATGACATCATGTAGAATTTGAGAAATAATGCACCGTCATGCTTTTAACAGGAAATGACGTCAGAGGAAAAGAGTGTAGGGAAGAAAATCCCTCACACTAAAACTCTTCTTTCCCTCTCACTCCCACCCCTTCTACCTTCCTTTCCTCCCCTACGCCCGTTCTGTTGTTATGATACCACCCTCCTAGGCATTACCTCCTCCTTTTTGAGAGTTGTAGAGATAGAGCGGCGGTGTGACTGCTTCAGGTCAAATTAGGGGGGGGGGGAGTGTCGGCATTCGCCGGTGAAGCGCCTCATGCCAAATTTGGAGATGGGGGATTGTCGGCATAATGCAAAGTCACGATTTTAACAGGAAATGACGTCAAAGTGGATCCCTAACGGAACTTTTTTGAACACGAGTTTATAGTGAAGCAAGGGTTGCTTAATCCTAACCGCATTTCTTCTGTTGACATGATACCATCCTCCCAGGTATTACCTCCTTCTTTTTGAGAGGTGTGAAGTTAGTGTAATAAATAATTATGCTCCACCATTGTTTTCACTAATATTTGTATACATATTAAATAACGTTTCAAGAAGTAAAGTAAAAAGAGAAATAATTATGCTCCACCATTGTTTTCACTAATATTTGTATACATATTAAATAACGTCTCAAGAAGTAAGGTAAGAAGAGAAATTATTATGCTCCTCCATTGTTTTCACTTATATTTGTATACATATTAAATAACGTCTCAATAAGTAAATTTAAAGGAAGAAAAAATTATGCTCCGCCATTGTTTTCACTAACATTTGTATACATATTAAAAAACGTCTCAATAAATAAACTAAAAATAGAAATAATTATGCTCCGCCACTGTTTTCACTAATATTTGTATACATATTAAATAACGTCTCAATAAGTAAAGTAAGAAGAGAAATAATTATGCTCCACCATTGTTTTCACTAATATTTGTATACATATTAAATAACGTCTCAATAAGTACAGTAAGAAGAGAAATAATTATGCTCCGCCATTGTTTTCACTAATATTTGTATACATATTAAAAAACATCTCAATAAATAAAGTAAGAATAGAAATAATTATGCTCCGCCACTGTTTTCACTAATATTTGTATACATGTTAAATAACATTTTTTTTTTAACTCAAAATATTTCGCTGGAGACATTGAGGGGTCGGAGAAAATTTTAGGGGTCAATCCGAACTTTTTAGGGGTCAGGCAAAATTTGTTCTTTTTTATTTTGTTTTTAACTCAAAATATTTCTCAGGGTTATGTGAGAGTGAAAAATTAGTTGGGATGAGGGGCTGGAGAGATTTAGGGGTCAGGCCGCACTTTTTAGTGGTCACGCTAATTTTTTGTTTTGAAGTCAAAATATTTCTCAGAGTTGGAGGAGAGTGAAAAATTAGGGGGCTGGAGAGATTGAGGGGTCGGCGAAAAATTTTAGGGGTCAGGCCGAACTTTTTAGGGGTCAGGCCAAATTTTTTTGTTTTTTTTTGTTTTGAAGTCAAAATATTTCTCATGGTTGGGGGAAAGTGAAAAATTAGGGGGCTGGAGAGATTTAGGGGTCGGGGAAAATTTTAGGGGTCAGGACGAACTTTTTAGGGGTCAGGCTAAATTTTTTTGTTTTTTTGTGTTTTGAACTGAAAATATTTCTCAGGGTTGGGGGGAGAGTGAAAAATTAGGGTGATGGAGAGATTTAGGGGTCGGGGAAAATTTTAGGGGTCAACACGAACTTTTTAGGGGTCAGGCCAAATATTTTTCTTTTTTTTGGTTTTGAAGTCAAAATATATCTCATGGTTGGGGGAGAGTGAAAAATTAGGGGGCTGGAGAGATTTAGGGGTCGGGGAAAATTTTAGGGGTCAGGACGAACTTTTTAGGGGTCAGGCCAAATTTTTTTTGTTTTTTTTGTTTTTTTTTGTTTTGAAGTCAAAATATTTCTCAGAGTTGGGGGAGAGTGAAAAATTAGGGGGTTGGAGACATTTAGGGGTCGGGGAAAATTTTAGGGGTCAGGACGAACTTTTTAGGGGTCAGGCCAAATTTTTTTGTTTTTTTTTGTTTTGAAGTCAAAATATTTCTCATGGTTGGGGGAGAGTGAAAAATTAGGTGGCTGGAGAGATTTAGGGGTCGGGGAAAATTTTAGGGGTCAGGACGAACTTTTTAGGGGCAGGCAAAATTTTTTTGTTTTTTTTTGTTTTGAAGTCAAAATATATCTCATGGTTGGGGGAGAGTGAAAAATTAGGGGGCTGGAGAGATTTAGGGGTCGGGAAAAATTTTAGTGGTCAGGACGAACTTTTTAGGGGTCAGGCCAAATTTTTTGCTTATTTTTTGTTTTGAAGTCAAAATATTTCTCAGGGTTGGGGGAGAGTGAAAAATTAGGGGGCTGGAGAGATTTAGGGGTCGGGGAAATTTTAGGGGTCAGGACGAACTTTTTAGGGGTCAGGCCAAATTTTTTTCTTTTTTTTTGTTTTGAAGTCAAAATATATCTAATGGTTGTAAGAGAGTGAAAAATTAGGGGGCTGGAGAGATTTAGGGGTCGGGGAAAATTTTAGGAGTCAGGACGAACTTTTTAGGGGTCAGGCCAAATTTTTTTTTTTTTTTTTTTTTTTTTTTGTTTTGAAGTCAAAATATTTCTCAGGATTGGGGGAGAGTGAAAAATTAGGGGGCTGGAGAGATTTAGGGGTCGGGGAAAATTTTAGGGGTCAGGCAGAACTTTTTAGGGGTCAGGCCAAATTTTTTTTTTTTTTTTGGTTTTGAAGTCAAAATATTTCTCATGGTTGGAGGAGAGTGAAAAATTAGGTGGCTGGAGAGATTCAGGGGTCGGGGAAAATTTTAGGGGTCAGGACGAACTTTTTAGGGTTCAGGCCAAATCTTTTTCTTTTTTTTTTGTTTTGAACTCAAAATATATCTCAGGGTTGGGGGAGAGTGAACAATTAGGGGGCTGGAAAGATTGAGGGGTCGGGGAAAATTTTAGGGGTCAGGCGGAACTTTTTAGGGGTCAGGCCAAATTTTTTTGTTTATTTTTGTTTTGAAGTCAAAATATTTCTCATGGTTGGGGGAGAGTGAAAAATTAGGGGGCTGGAGACATTTAGGGTCGGGAAAATTTTAGGGGTCAGGCGAACTTTTTAGGGGTCAGGCCAAATTTTTTTGTTTTTTTTTGTTTTGAAGTCAAAATATTTCTCATGGTTGGGGGAGAGTGAAAAATTAGAGGCTGGAGAGATTTAGGGGACGGGGAAAATTTTAGGGGTCAGGCCAAATTTTTTAGGGTCTGCCCAAATTTAGGGGCGGCGATATGTCTGTATTTAGCTTCCACACCGGGGCGGCGATAGGTACTTATTTAGCATTCAGCAGTGGTGATAGGTACTTATATAGCATGTGCACATGGGCGGTAATAAGTACGTATATAGTATGCACACCGGGGCAGTGATAGGTATGCATTTAGCATGCGCACTGAGGAAGTGATCGGTTCATATATAGCACACGCACCGGGGCGGCGATAGGTACGTATATAGCACGCGCACAGGGGCGGCGAAAGGTACATATTTAAAATTCACACCGGGCGGCAAAAGGTACATATTTAAAATTCACACCGGGGCGGCGATAGGTACGTATTTAGCATTCACACCGGGGCGGCGATAGGTATGTATTTAGCATTCACACCGGGGCAGCGATAGGTATGTATTTAGCATTCGCACCGGGGCAGCGATATGTACGTATTTAGCTTCCGCACCGGGGCGGCGATAGGTACGTATTTAGAATTCACACCGGGGCGGCAATAGGTACGTATTTTGAATTCACACCGGGGCGGCGATAGGTATGTATTTAGCATTCGCACCGGGGCGGCGATATGTACGTATTTAGCTTCCACACCAGGGCGGTGATAGGTACGTATTCAGAATTCAGGGGTGGCGATAGCTACGTATATAGCATGTACACACGGGCAGCAATAAGTACGTACATAGCATGCGCTCTGCGGCGGCGATCAGTACATATATTGCATGCGTACCGGGGCGGCGAAAGGTATGTATTTCGCATTCGCACCGTAGTGGTGATAGGTACGTATTTAGCATTCGCACTGGGGCGGCTATAGGTACGTATTTAGCATTCGCACCAGGGCGGCTATAGGTACGTATTTAGCATTCGCACTGGGCCGGCGATAGGTACATATTTAGCATTCACACCAAAGCGGCAATATGTACATATTAATTATTCGCACTAGGGCAGTGATAGGTACTTATGTAGCATGCACACCGGAGCGCAATTGGTATGTCTTTAGTATTCGCACTAGGGCAGCGATATGTACTTATGTAGCATGCACACCGGGGCGCAATAGGTATGTATTTAGCATTCACACCGGGGCAACGATAGGTACTATTTAGCATTTGCAACGGGGCGGCGATAGGTACTTAAATAGTATCTGCACCGGGGCGGCGATAGGTACGTATATAGTATGTGCACTGGGGCGGCGATAGATACGTATATAGTATGAACACTGGGGTGGAGATAAGTACCTATATAGAAGGCGCAGATAGAGGTGTTACTTTTTATAGAAATATGTCATACAATTACCCTGGGCAATAGGAGAAATGGTGGGGAAGAAACAGCTTTTGCAAAAGGCAAAATTAGAAAGTAGCGGCGAAATGGGGCGACCAGGAAAGAGAAAGGTAGCAGATAAAGAGACGGCTATAGAGAGAGGGGGCGGACATAGAAGTTTGAATATAAAGATGTTACACACACGATCTTTCTTCAAATATATGTTTTTATGACCCCGAGCAACGCCGGGTAGCCCCGCTAGTCTCCTCTATAAAGGCCAGTTGTCTGTATGTCTGTTTGTCTGTTTGTATGGCCAGCTTCTCCTCAAAAACTACGCGGCGACATGTCAAAAAGTTGATATCTTCAGCACCGTACAACACCTGGGATCATAATATCTCAAAATGACAACAAAAAAACATGTTGCTGGGGGTCAACGGGGCCAGTCTTCGGCAGCGGGTCTGGTTTTTTCAAACTTTTCTAATGTTATTCACTAGTAATTTGGAAATCAGCCAATGTAATTATGTACTAATAATTTTGTTTTCAACCAACTTATTCTTGTGCACGTGACGTCACAGTAATAGGTATATGACGTCATCGTTATAGGTTTTGAAATTTTTTTTCTCTTCAAAACTTATTTTACTTCGACAGATTTTTATACATAACATACAGAGTAAGATGATGAGAGTATTCCCGAATCTATAAACCCACCTCTTAGGGGTCCATGGGGCATATTTCATCGGGGGGGGGGGCCTTTTCAGTTATTTTTCATTATATTTTATAGTGATGAAACAAGTTTACAGTGACCCGTTGGGTCAGAACCACTCTATATATGTATAAAAAAAGAAAAAAAGAATTTAACCAGTATGTGTTACCAGTGATCCGTTGGGTCATAACCACTCTATATATGTATAAAAAAGACCCAGAACCGGGGGTGCTTCTACAATATAGGACCCATAGGCTTCTGCAGAATAGGGACCATGGGTGCTTCTACAGTATAGGGACCAGAGGTGCTTCTACAGTATAGGGACCAGAGGTGCTTCTACAGTATAGGGACCAGAGGTGCTTCTACAGTATAGGACCCAGTACCGGGGGTGCTTCTACAATATTAGAACATAGAGGTTTCTGCAGAAAAAGGGCCATGGGTGCTTCTCCAGTATAGGGACCAGGGGTGCTTCTACAGTGTATGACCCAGCACCAGGGGTGCTTCTACAATATAGGACCCGAACGCTTCTGCAGAATAGGGACCATGGGTGCTTCTACAGTATAGGGGCCAGAGGTGCTTCTACAGTATAGGGACCAGAGGTGCTTCTACAGTATAGGGACCAGAGGTGCTTCTAGAGTATAGGACCCAGTACCGGGGGTGCTTCTACAATATTAGAACATAGAGGTTTCTGCAGAAAAAGGACCATGGGTGCTTCTCCAGTATAGGGACCAGGGGTGCTTCTACAGTGTATGACCCAGCACCAGGGGTGCTTCTACAATATAGGACCCGAATGCTTCTACAGAATAGGGACCATGGGTGTTTATGCAGTATAGGCACCGGGGGTGCTTCTACAGTATAAGATCCAGAGGCTTCTGCAGTACAGGCACGGGGGGGGTGCTTCTGCAGTATAGCCACCGGGGCGCTTCTACAGTATAGGCCCCAGCACCGGGGGTGCTTTTACAGTATAGGACCCAGCACCGGGGGGGGGGGGGGGGGCTTCGTCAATTTAGGACCCAGAGGCTTCGACGTTGTCCGGGAAAAAAGTGCTCAATATCCTATTTTGCTTGAGGAGAGGAGGAGGAGGGAGAGCCCCGGGCAACGCCGGGTACCCCTGCTAGTCTATTATATAAAGGGCAGTTGTCTGTATGTCTGTTTGTCTGTTTGTTTGTATGTCCAGATACTCCTCCGACAGGACCCAACAAACAGTCACACGGTTGACATCATTATAACCGGCCAGCCCCGGGACGTATAATATCTCAGAACCGGAAAAAAAAATGGACTCTTCTAGGGTCGACTGAGCACTTTTCTCCAATGGGGGGGTGCCTTTTTCCTCGATTTTCAACGTTGTTTAGTACTAATTTGAGAAAAAAACAAAGAATTTGAGAAATAATGCACCGTCATGATTTTAACAGGAAATGACGTCAGAGGAAATCCCTAACGGCTCTTTTTTGAACATGAGTTTATAGTGAAGCAAGTGTTGCTTAATCACAAACGGCACTTTTTTTGAACACGAGTCCATAGTCAATGGGTTGCTTACTTACTAACGGCACTTTTTTGAACATGAGTCCATAGTGATGCAAGGGTTGCTTAACTCCTAACGGCACTTTTTGATACATGTGTTTATAGTGACGCAAGTGTTGTTTAATCAATAACGGCACTTTTTTTAACATGAGTTTTTTTCTGTTGACATAACATCCTCCTAGGTATTACCTCCTCCTTTTTGTATACATATTTAAAAATTGGGGTGGGTGTGGAGGGTATCCGGCATTCGCCGGTGTTAGCGGCTCAGGCGAAATTTGAGGGGGGGTCGGCATTCGGCGGTGGGGCGCCTCAGGGCAAATTTGGGGACGGGAATGTCGGCATTCACCGGTATTAGCGCCTCAGGCGAAATTTGGGGAGGAGTGTGAGTGTCAGCATTCGCCAGTATGAGCGCCTCAGGTGAAATTTAGAGAGGGCGAATTTGGTGGAGGGGGAGTTGTGGCATTCGCCGGTGTGAGCGCCTCAGGCCAAATATGAGGAGGGTGAGTGTCGGCATTCGGCGGTGGTGCGCCTCAGGCGAAATTCGAATTTGTGGAGTAGTGTCGGCATGGGGAGACCGAATTTGGTGGAGAGGGAGTTATTCGCCGGTGTGAGCACCTCAGGCTAAATATGGGGAGGGTCGGCCTCAGGTATTATGAGCGACTCAGGCAAAATTTGGGGAGGACAGCGCCTAAGACCGTGGTCTCGTATCAGCCCGTACTTTAGGGGAGAGGAAGTGAAAAGAAGGAAAAGGGATTCAAAAATAAAATGATAATCTGATTTTTGATTCGAGAGTGTAAGATCGACACCTATCGGATAGGACTAGATAATACACTTTATCTCAAGGCAAAAATGCCGAGAACAGATACTACACTTTGATCTTAGCCAAAAGGCCAACAAAAGCATCCGAAATCTAAATTATGCTATTCTTTACTGGGATATTTATAACCAATCTACACCTGAACAGCGGTCTATCCACTAGACACTGTTTAAATTACATTATTAAATTAACAAGTAATAATAACTAGGATTTTTTTTCAACAAACATTGTATAATAATATTTAACAAATTCTTATATAACTTTTGAATATCAACAATGAATTTTACACTCCCCTAGGCCGTTTTTCTCTAATTCAACATAGCTTTCATACGCCATTACCGAAAATGACATTAATTCAATTCTTTTGGCTAACATCAAAGTGTAGTATCTGTTTCGATGGATACTGCACCCCATACACTGGTATCGTCTTGGCCTTCGGGGCTTCATTCCGTCGGTCTATGGGTTTGTCCTGTGCAGTTCTAGGAGGTCAAATTCGATAGTAAATTCGAAATAATCTAATGTATTTATGTACTAATCCGATAAAAATGCCGAGTCATTGTAAACATCCCATAATCCCTTGCCGGATGTACCCGGTCTTGCCCTAAATTGTGTCCGGTTGTATCAGATCATCCAATAACTTCTGTCCGGTTGCATCAATAACAACATAGGAATCCTACGTTAAGAGTGTGTAGTGAAACAAGGGTTGCTCAATCACATCCGCACCTGTCTCATAATCCCTTGCCGGATGTACCCGGTCTTGCCCTAAATTGTGTCCGGTTATATCATGACGTCAGAGAGTGGCAGATAATTTGAAAAATAATGCAAAGTGGCGGGAATAAATTCACTCACACTACAACCTTTTAATAGACGCTAATATTCCTCTCACTCCCTTCCGTTATCATGATAGGCATTACCTCCTCCTTTCATGCCAAATTGGGGGGGGGGATGACGGCATTCGCCGGTGTGAGCGCCTCAGGCCAAACTTTTTCTTTGGGGGGGGGGGATAATAAGCAAATCTATAATAAAGACCAATGTGCATTTATTTGTATCTATAATAAAGACCAATGTGCATTTATTTGTATCTATAATAAAGGCCAATGTGCATTTATTTGCATCTATAATAAAGACCAATGTGCATCTATTTGTATCTATAATAAAGACCAATGTGCATTTATTTGCATCTATAATAAAGGCCAATGTGCATTTATTTGTATCTATAATAAAGAGATTATTTTTAGGGGTCATGCCAAATTTTTTAGGGGTCCGGTCAAATTTTTTTTTTCTTTTTTTGAACTTAAAATAATTCTCAGGGTTGTGGGACAATGAAAAAAAAAGTTGGGGAAGGGCTGGAGAGATTAGGGGGTAGGGGAAAATTTTAGGGGTCAGGCCAAATTTTTTAGGGGTCCGGCCAAATTTTTTTGTTTTTTTTTGTTTTTTTTTGTTTTGAAGTCAAAATATTTCTCAGGGTTGGGGGAGAGTGAAAAATTAGGGGGCTGGGGAGATTTAGGGGTTCGGGAAAATTTTAGGGGTCAGGACGAACTTTTTAGGGGTCAGGCCAAATTTTTTTGTTTTTTTTGGTTTTGAAGTCAAAATATTTCTCATGGTTGGAGGAGAGTGAAAAATTAGGGGGCTGGAGAGATTTAGGGGTCGGGGAAAATTTTAGGGGTCAGGACGAACTTTTTAAAGGTTAGGCCAAATTTTTTTGTTTTTTTTTGTTTTGAAGTCAAAATATATCTCATGGTTGGGGGAGAGTGAAAAATTAGGGGGCTGGAGAGATTTAGGGGTCGGGGAAAATTTTAGGGGTCAGGACGAACTTTTTAGGGGTCAGGCCAAATTTTTTTTTTTTTGTTTTGTTTTTTTTGTTTTGAAGTCAAAATATTTCTCAGGGTTGGGGGAGAGTGAAAAATTAGGGGGCTGGAGAGATTTAGGGGTCGGAGAAAATTTTAGGGGTCAGGACGAACTTTTTAGGGGTCAGGCCAAATTTTTTTGTTTTTTTTTGTTTTGAAGTCAAAATATATCTAATGGTTGTAAGAGAGTGAAAAATTAGGGGGCTGGAGAGATTTAGGGGTCGGGGAAAATTTTAGGGGTCAGGACGAACTTTTTAGGGGTCAGGCCAAATTTTTTTTTTTTTTTTTTTTTTTTTTTTGTTTTGAAGTCAAAATATTTCTCAGGGTTAAGGGAGAGTGAAAAATTAGGGGGCTGGAGAGATTTAGGGGTCGGGGAAAATTTTAGGGGTCAGGACGAACTTTTTAGGGGTCAGGCCAATTTTTTTTGTTTTTTTTTGTTTTGAAGTCAAAATATTTCTCAGGGTTGGAGGAGAGTGAAAAATTAGGGGGCTGGAGAGATTTAGGGGTCGGGGAAAATTTTAGGGGTCAGGACGAACTTTTTAGGGGTCAGGCCAAATTTTTTTGTTTTTTTTTTGTTTTGAAGTCAAAATATATCTCATGGTTGGGGGAGAGTGAAAAATTAGGGGGCTGGAGAGATTTAGGGGTCGGGGAAAATTTTAGGGGTAAGGACGAACTTTTTAGGGGTCAGGCCAAATTTTTTTGTTTTTTTTTGTTTTGAAGTCAAAATATATCTCATGGTTGGGGGAGAGTTAAAAATTAGGGGGCTGGAGAGATTTAGGGGTCGGGGAAAATTTTAGGGGTCAGGACGAACTTTTTAGGGGTCAGGCCAAATTTTTTTGTTTTTTTTTGTTTTGAACTCAAAATATTTCTCAGGGTTGGGGGAGAGTGAAAAATTAGGGGGCTGGAGAGATTGAGGGGTCGGGGAAAATTTTAGGGGTCAGGACGAACTTTTTAGGGGTCAGGCCAAATTTTTTTTTTTGTTTTCTTTTGAAGTCAAAATATTTCTCATGGTTGGGGAGAGTGAAAAATTAGGTGGCTGGAGAGATTCAGGGGTCGGGGAAAATTTTAGGGGTCAGGACGAAGTTTTTAGGTTTCAGGCCAAATCTTCTTCTTTTTTTTTTGGTTTTGAACTCAAAATATTTCTCAGGGTTGGGGGAGAGTGAACAATTAAAAAGCTGGAGAGATTTAGGGGTCGGGGAAAATTTTAGGGGTCAGGCGGAACTTTTTAGGGGTCAGGCCAAATTTTGTTGTTTATTTTTGTTTTGAAGTCAAAATATTTCTCATGGTTGGGGGAGAGTGAAAAATTAGGGGGCTGGAGACATTTAGGGTCGGGAAAATTTTAGGGGTCAGGCGGAACTTTTTAGGGGTCAGGCCAAATTTTTTTGTTTTTTTTTTGTTTTGAAGTCAAAATATTTCTCATGGTTGAGGGAGAGTGAAAAATTAAAGGCTGGAGAGATTTAGGGGACGGGGAAAATTTTAGGGGTCAGGCGGAACTTTTTAGGGTCTGCCCAAATTTAGGGGCGGCGATATGTCTGTATTTAGCTTCCACACCGGGGCAGCGATAGGTACTTATTTAGCATTCAGCAGTGGTGATAGGTACTTATATAGCATGTGCACATGGGCGGTAATAAGTACGTATATAGTATGCACACCGGGGCAGTGATAGGTATGTATTTAGCATGCGCACTGAGGAAGCGATCGGTTCATATATAGCACGCGCACCGGGGCGGCGATAGGTACGTATATAGCACGCGCACAGGGGCGGCAAAAGGTACATATTTAAAATTCACACCGGGCGGCGAAAGGTACATATTTAAAATTCACACCGGGGCGGCGATAGGTACGTATTTAGCATTCACACAGGGGCGGCGATAGGTATGTATTTAGCATTCACACCGGGGCAGCGATAGGTATGTATTTAGCATTCGCACCAGGGCAGCGATATGTACGTATTTAGCTTCCGCACCGGGGCGGCGATAGGTACGTATTTAGCATTCACACCGGGGCGGCGATAGGTATGTATTTAGCATTCACACCGGGGCAGCGATAGGTATGTATTTAGCATTCGCACCGGGGCAGCGATATGTACGTATTTAGCTTCCGCACCGGGGCGGCGATAGGTACGTATTTAGAATTCACACAGGGGCGGCAATAGGTACGTATTTTGAATTCACACCGGGGCGACGATAGGTATGTATTTAGCATTCGCACCGGGGCGGCGATATGTATGTATTTAGCTTCCACACCAGGGCGGCGATAGGTACGTATTCAGAATTCAGGGGTGGCGATAGCTACGTATATAGCATGTACACACGGGCAGCAATAAGTACGTACATAGCATGCGCTCTGCGGCGGCGATCAGTACATATATTGCATGCGTACCGGGGCGGCGAAAGGTATGTATTTCGCATTCGCACCGTAGTGGTGATAGGTACGTATTTAGTATTCGCACCAGGGCAGCTATAGGTACGTATTTAGCATTCGCACTGGGCCGGCGATAGGTACGTATTTAGCATTCACACCAAAGTGGCAATATGTACATATTAATTATTCGCACTAGGGCAGTGATAGGTACTTATGTAGCATGCACACCGGAGCGCAATTGGTATGTCTTTAGTATTCGCACTAGGGCAGCGATAGGTACTTATGTAGCATGCACACCGGGGCGCAATAGGTATGTATTTAGCATTCACACCGGGGCAACGATAGGTACTATTTAGCATTCGCAACGGGGCGGCGATAGGTACTTAAATAGTATCTGCACCGGGGCGGCGATAGGTACGTATATAGTATGTGCACTGGGGCGGCGATAGGTACGTATATAGTATGCGCACCGGGGTGATGATAGATACGTATATAGTATGAACACCGGGGTGGAGATAAGTACCTATATAGAAGGCGCAGATAGAGGTGTTACTTTTTATAGAAATATGTCATACTATTACCCTGGGCAATAGGAGAAATGGTGGGGAAGAAACAGCTTTTGCAAAAGACAAAATTAGAAAGTAGCGGCGAAATGGGGCGACCAGGAAAGAGAAAGGTAGCAGATAAAGAGACGGCTATAGAGAGAGGGGGCGGACATAGAAGTTTGAATATAAAGATGTTACACACACGATCTTTCTTCAAATATATGTTTTTATGACCCCGAGCAACGCCGGGTAGCCCTGCTAGTCTCCTCTATAAAGGCCAGTTGTCTGTATGTCTGTCTGTTTGTCTGTATGTCCAGATACTCCTCAAAAACTACGCGGCGACATGTCAAAAAGTTGATATCTTTAGAACCGTACAACACCTGGGATCATAATATCTCAAAATTACAACAAAAGAACATGTTGCTGGGGGTCAACGGGGCCAGTCTTCGGCAGCCGGTCTGGTTTTTTAAAACTTTTCTAATGTTATTCAGTAGTAATTTGGAAATCAGCCAATGTAATTATGTAATAATAATTTTGTTTTCAACCAACATATTCTTGTGCACGTGACGTCACAGTAATAGGTATATGACGTCATCGTTATAGGTTTTGAATTTTTTTTTCTCTTCAAAATTTATTTTACTTAAACATATTTTTATGCATAACATATAAAAGTGTATTCTGATGTAAAATTCACATAGTAAGATGATGAGAGTATTCCCGAATCTATAAACCCACGTCTTAGGGGTCCATGCGGCATATTTCATCGGGGGGGGGGGGAGGGGGGAGGGGCTTTTCAGTTATTTTTCATTATATATATATTTTAGAAATATGCAAAGTCACGCTTTTAACAGGAAATGACGTCAGAGGAAAAGAGTGTAGGGAAGAAAATCCCTCACACTACAACCCTGCTTTCCCCCTGACTCCCACCCTTTCTACCTTCCCTTCCTCCCTACGCCCATTCTGTTGTTATGATACCACCCTCCTAGGCATTACCTCCTCCTTTTTGAGAGTTGTGGAGATAGTGCGGCGGTGTGACTGCTTCAGGTCAAATTAGGGTGAGGCGGAGTGTCGGCATTCGCCGGTGGAGCGCCTCAGGCCAAATTTGGAGATGGGGGATTGTCGGCATAATGCAAAGTCACGATTTTAACAGGAAATGACGTCAGAGGAAATCCCTAACGGCACTTTTTTGAACATTTTTTGAGTTTATAGTGAAGCAAGGGTTGCTTAATCCTAACGAAACATAAGTTTATATTGAAGCAAGTGTTGCTTAATCCCTAACGGCACTTTTTTGAACATGAGTCCATAGTGAAGCAAGGGTTGCTTATTCCATAACGGTATTTTTTGAATATGAGTTTATAGTGAAGCAAGTGTTGCTTAATCCTAACCGCATTTCTTCTTTTGACATGATACCATCCTCCCAGGTGTTACCTCCTTCTTTTTGAGAGGTGTGAAGTTAGTGTAGTATCATTAAAATTAAAGTAATAAATAATTATGCTCCACCATTGTTTTCACTAATATTTGTATAAATATTAAATAACGTCTAAATAAGTAAAGTAAGAAGAGAAAAATTATGCTCCGCCATTGTTTTCACTTATATTTGTATACATATTAAATAACGTCTCAATAAGAATAGTAAGAGAAATAATTATGCTCCGCCATTGTTTTCACTAATATCTGTATACATATAAAATAACGTCTCAATAAGTAAAGTAAGAAGAGAAATAATTAGGCTCCACCACTGTTTTCACTAATATTTGTATACATATTAAATAACGTCTCAATAAGAAAAATAAAAATAAAAATAATTATGCTCCGCCATTGTTTTCACTTATATTTGTATACATGTTAAATAACGTCTCAATAAGTAAAGTAAGAAGAGAAATAATTATGCTCCGCCATTGTTTTCACTAATATTTGTATACATGTCAAATAACGTCGACAAAAGTAAAGTAAAAAGAGAAATAATTATGTTCCGCCATTGTTTTCACTAATATTTGTATACATATCAAATAAGGTCTCAATCAGTGAAGAAAGAAGAGAAATAATTATGCTCCGCCATTGTTTTGACTAATATTTGTATACATGTCAAATAATGTCTCAATAAGTAAAGTAAGAGAAATAATTATGCTCCCCCACTGTTTTCACTTATATTTGTATGAAGATTTTAGGGGTCAAGCCGAACTTTTTAGGGGTCAGGCCAAATTTTTTTGTTTTTTTTTGTTTTGAAGTCAAAATATTTCTCAGGGTTGGAGGAGAGTGAAAAATTAGGGGGCTGGAGAGATTTAGGGGTCGGGGAAAATTTTAGGGGTCAGGACGAACTTTTTAGGGGTCATGCCAAATTGTTTTCTTTTTTTTTTTTTTTTGTTTTGAAGTCAAAATATTTCTCATGGTTGGGGGAGAGTGAAAAATTAAAGGGCTGGAGAGATTTAGGGGTCGGGGAAAATTTTAGGGGTCAGGACGAACTTTTTAGGGGTCAGGCCAAATTTTTTTGTTTTTTTTTTGTTTTGAAGTCAAAATATTTCTCAG
The DNA here is from genome assembly GCA_963556195.1 of Sepiola atlantica. Classification (NCBI taxonomy): domain Eukaryota; kingdom Metazoa; phylum Mollusca; class Cephalopoda; order Sepiida; family Sepiolidae; genus Sepiola; species Sepiola atlantica. The sequence continues at coordinate 28,884,506 of OY744540.1, read as the reverse complement.
GGTTGGAGGAGAGTGAAAAATTAGGGGGCTGGAGAGATTTAGGGGTTGGGAAAATTTTAGGGGTCAGGACGAACTTTTTAGGGGTCAGGCCAAATTTTTTTTTTTTTTTTTTTTTTTTTTTGTTTTGAAGTCAAAATATTTCTCAGGGTTGGGGGAGAGTGAAAAATTAGGGGGCTGGAGAGATTTAGGGGTCGGGGAAAATTTTAGGGGTCAAGACGAACTTTTTAGGGGTCAGGCCAAATTATTTTGTTTTTTTTTGTTTTGAAGTCAAAATATTTCTCAGGGTTGGAGGAGAGTGAAAAATTAGGGGGCTGGAGAGATTTAGGGGTCGGGGAAAATTTTAGGGGTCAGGACGAACTTTTTAGGGGTCATGCCAAATTTTTTTGTTTTTTTTTGTTTTGAAGTCAAAATATTTCTCAGGGTTGGAGGAGAGTGAAAAATTAGGGGGCTGGAGAGATTTAGGGGTCGGGGAAAATTTTAGGGGTCAGGACGAACTTTTTAGGGGTCAGGCCAAATTTTTTTTTTTTTTTTTGTTTTGAAGTCAAAATATTTCTCAGGGTTGGGGGAGAGTGAAAAATTAGGGGGCTGGAGAGATTTAGGGGTCGGGGAAAATTTTAGGGGTCAGGACGAACTTTTTAGGGTCAGGCCAAATTTTTTTGTTTTTTTTTGTTTTTAAGTCAAAATATTTCTCAGGGTTGGAGGAGAGTGAAAAATTATGGGCCTGAAGAGATTTAGGGGTCGGGGAAAATTTTAGGGGTCAGGACGAACTTTTTAGGGGTCAGGCCAAATTTTTTTTTTTTTTTTTTTTTTTTTTTTGTTTTGAAGTCAAAATATTTCTCAAGGTTGGGGGAGAGTGAAAAATTAGGGGGCTGGAGAGATTTAGGGGTCGGGGAAAATTTTAGGGGTCAGGACGAACTTTTTAGGGGTCAGGCCAAATTTTTTTCTTTTTTTTTGTTTTGAAGTCAAAATATTTCTCAGGGTTGGAGGAGAGTGAAAAATTAGGGGGCTGGAGAGATTTAGGGGTCGGGGAAAATTTTAGGGGTCAGGACGAACTTTTTAGGGGTCAGGCCAAATTTTTTTCTTTTTTTTTTGTTTTTTTTGTTTTGAAGTCAAAATATTTCTCAGGGTTGGGGGAGAGTGAAAAATTAGGAGGCTGGAGAGATTTAGGGGTCGGGGAAAATTTTAGGGGTCAGGACGAACTTTTTAGGGGTCGGGCCAAATTTTTTTGTTTTTTTTTGTTTTGAAGTCAAAATATTTCTCATGGTTGGGGGAGAGTGAAAAATTAGGGGGCTGGAGAGATTTAGGGGTCGGGGAAAATTTTAGGGGTCAGGACGAACTTTTTAGGGGTCAGGCCAAATTTTTTTTTTTTTTTTTGTTTTGAAGTCAAAATATTTCTCAGGGTTGGAGGAGAGTGAAAAACTAGGGGGCTGGAGAGATTTAGGGGTCGGGGAAAATTTTAGGGGTCAGGACGAACTTTTTAGGGGTCAGGCCAAATTTTTTTGTTTTTTTTTTGTTTTTTTTTGTTTTGTAAGTCAAAATATTTCTCAGGGTTGGGGGAGAGTGAAAAATTAGGGGGCTGGAGAGATTTAGGGGTCGGGGAAAATTTTAGGGGTCAGGACGAACTTTTTAGGGGTCAGGCCACATTATTTTGTTTTTTTTTGTTTTGAAGTCAAAATATTTCTCAGGGTTGGAGGAGAGTGAAAAATTAGGGGGCTGGAGAGATTCAGGGGTCGGGGAAAATTTTAGGGGTCAGGACGAACTTTTTAGGGGTCAGGCCAAATTTTTTTGTTTTTTTTTGTTTTGAAGTCAAATCATTTCTCAGGGTTGGAGGAGAGTGAAAAATTAGGGGGCTGGAGAGATTTAGGGGTCGGGGAAAATTTTAGGGGTCAGGACGAACTTTTTAGGGGTCAGGCCAAATATTTTTCTTTTTTTTTTGTTTTTTCTTGTTTTGAAGTCAAAATATTTCTCAGCGTTGGGGGAGAGTGAAAAATTAGCGGTCTGGAGAGATTTAGGGGTCGGGGAAAATTTTAGGGGTCAGGACGAACTTTTTAGGGGTCAGGCCAAATTTTTTTGTTTTTTTTTTATTTGAAGTCAAAATATATCTCATGGTTGGGGGAGAGTGAAAATTAGGGGGCTGGAGAGATTTAGGAGTCGGGGAAAATTTTAGGGGTCAGGACGAACTTTTTAGGGGTCAGGCCAAATTTTTTTCTTTTTTTTTGTTTTTTTTTGTTTTGAAGTCAAAATATTTCTCATGGTTGGAAGAGAGTGAAAAATTAGGGGGCTGGAGAGATTTAGGGGTCGGGGAAAATTTTAGGGGTCAGGACGAACTTTTTAGGGGTCAGGCCAAATTTTTTGTTTTTTTTTGTTTTGAAGCTAAAATATATCTAATGGTTGTAAGAGAGTGAAAAATTAGGGGGCTGGAGAGATTTAGGGGTCGGGGAAAATTTTAGGGGTCAGGCGGAACTTTTATGGGGTCAGGCCAAATTTTTTTGTTTTTTTTGGTTTTGAACTCAAAATATTTCTCAGGGATGGGGGAGAGTGAACAATTAGGGGGCTGGAGAGATAGGGGTCGGGGAAAATTTTAGGGGTCAGGACGAACTTTTTAGGGGTCAGGCCAAATTTTTTTGTTTTTTTTTGTTTTGAAGTCAAAATATTTCTCATGGTTGGGGGAGAGTGAAAAATTAGGGGGCTGGAGAGATTCAGGGGTCGAAGAAAATTTTAGGGGTCAGGACGAACTTTTTAGGGTTCAGGCCAAATCTTTTTCTTTTTTTTTGGTTTTGAAGTCAAAATATTTCTCATGGTTGGGGGAGAGTGAACAATTAGGGGGCTGGAGAGATTTAGGGGTCGGGGAAAATTTTAGGGGTCAGGCGGAACTTTTTAGGGGTCAGGCCAAATTTTTTTGTTTATTTTTGTTTTGAAGTCAAAATATTTCTCATGGTTGGGGGAGAGTGAAAAATTAGGGGGCTGGAGACATTTAGGGTCGGGAAAATTTTAGGGGTCAGGCGGAACTTTTTAGGGGTCAGGCCAAATTTTTTTGTTTTTTTTTGTTTTGAAGTCAAAATATTTCTCATGTTTGGGGGAGAGTGAAAAATTAGAGGCTGGAGAAATTTAGGGGACGGGGAAAATTTTAGGGGTCAGGCCAAATTTTTTAGTGGTTGCCCAAATTTAGGGGCGGCGATATGTACGTATTTAGCTTCCACACCGGGGCGGCGATAGGTACTTATTTAGCATTCAGCGGTGGTGATAGGTACTTATATAGCATGTGCACATGGGCGGTAATAAGTACGTATATAGTATGCACACCGGGGCAGTGATAGGTATGTATTTAGCATACGCACTGAGGCAGCGATCGGTTCATGTATAGCACGCGCACCGGGGCGGCGATAGGTACGTATATAGCACGCGCACAGGGGCGGCGAAAGGTACATATTTAAAATTCACACCGGGCGGCGAAAGGTACATATTTAAAATTCACACCGAAGCGGCGATAGGTACGTATTTAGCATTCACACCGGGGCGGCGATAGGTATGTATTTAGCATTCACACCGGGGCAGCGATAGGTATGTATTTAGCATTCGCACCGGGGCAGCGATATGTACGTATTTAGCTTCTGCACCGGGGCGGCGATAGGTACGTATTTAGAATTCACACCGGGGCGGCAATAGGTACGTATTTTGAATTCACACCGGGGCGGCGATAGGTATGTATTTAGCATTCGCTCTGAGGCGGCAGATATGTACGTATTTAGCTTATACACCAGGGCGGCGATAGGTACGTATTCAGAATTCAGGGGTGGCGATAGCTACGTATATAGCATGTACACATGGGCAGCAATAAGTACGTACATAGCATGCGCTCTGCAGCGGCGATCAGTACATATATTGCATGCGCACCGGGGCGGCGAAAGGTATGTATTTCGCATTCGCCCCGTAGTGGTGATAGGTACGTATTTAGCATTCGCACTGGGGCGGCTATAGGTACGTATTTAGCATTCGCACTGGGGCGGCTATAGGTACGTATTTAGCATTCGCACCAGGGCGGCTATAGGTACGTATTTAGCATTCGCACTGGGCCGGCGATAGGTACGTATTTAGCATTCACACCAAAGCGGCAATATGTACATATTAATTATTCGCACTAGGGCAGCGATAGGTACTTATGTAGCATGCACACCGGGGCGCAATTGGTATGTCTTTAGTATTCGCACTAGGGCAGCAATAGGTACTTATGTAGCATGCCCACCGGGGCGCAATAGGTATGTATTTAGCATTCACACCGGGGCAACGATAGGTACTATTTAGCATTCGCAACGGGGCGACGATAGGTACTTACATAGTATCTGCACCGGGGCGGCGATAGGTACGTATATAGTATGTGCACTGGGGCGGCGATAGGTACGTATATAGTATGCGCACCGGGGTGATGATAGATACGTATATAGTATGAACACCGGGGTGGAGATAAGTACCTATATAGAAGGCGCAGATAGAGGTGTTACTTTTTATAGAAATATGTCATACTATTACCCTGGGCAATAGGAGAAATGGTGGGGAAGAAACAGCTTTTGCAAAAGGCAAAATTAGAAAGTAGCGGCGAAATGGGGCGACCAGGAAAGAGAAAGGTAGCAGATAATGAGACGGCTATAGAGAGAGGGGGCGGACATAGAAGTTTTAATATAAAGATGTTACACACACGATCTTTCTTCAAATATATGTTTTTACGACCCCGAGCAACGCCGGGTAGCCCCGCTAGTGAGACATAAATGAGAAAGGTTTAACAGTTGGGTGGATTGAGCCGGCTTTGATATCTTGAGTATCAACGCGGTATTATGTTCAACAGATTTGATGCTCTCAGAAATAAACTATGATCCTTGAAGGTCCACTTGGTTTTAGTCCTGCAAAAAAAGGAAGAGAAAGTTGTTAAAGTAGTAATAGCTTAATCAGTTATTACTCTGAGTATTTACAGGAGAAACACATATTTTAGCTCAGTCAAATCCATCCCATGAAGATATCGATATAGTAGATGGAAAAGTAGCAGTATTTATTTCTGTAAAAAACAAAAGGATGCACGGAAGAAAAAAAAACATCCATCTAGATTGAGAAAGCGAGTTTGTACTGTCATGCTAAATATGAATGCTTTTCGCGGCACCTCCTCAGACATGGACACAGTACAAATTTGTAATTAGCTCAGTCTTATGCATGTAGATGGTTTCATCAGATGATTAAGGAACATATAATCAGAAGACTTGAATTTCAGTAATCATCACAAAGGCTTCCTTGGGTTAGCATCAGTTTACAAATTACAGCATTTAAAGTATACATTCTGTACTTTTGATTAAATACATTGGTGTTATTATTAATTATTAAAAACTTCGTGACAGACTTGACTGAATTCATATTGAATGATTCACGAGCACTAAACAACACATATGCATTTATGAAAATCAGTTATTTATAGTTACCACTCGTCATAATAACATGTATGTTTCTCCGACTGTTGTGAACACTGACGCAGTTAAATGAAAGTATACCAACAGTGATAATGGAACATATATATATATATACATATATATATATATATATATATATACATATATATATATATACATATATATATATATATATATATATATATATATATATATATATATATCAAATATAGAGTTCATATATTTTTGTAAACATCTATTAGGAATTAAGAATAAAAAAAGAGGCAAAACACCTTTAAAGCATATTTAAGATTCGATATTAATTTAAAAGAAAAATCATAACAGTTTGTTTTTTTTAAAGTGAACGAAAAGCAACCGACGCCACACGTCTATATTACACCTACAAGGACGGAGTAATCCAATGGGATCAGGATTTCCAGACACACTGACGAGACCAATTATACTTGGCGAAATATTTGTAATTATAATAAACTAAAATGAAAGTTTATAAGAAAATCTGTTGCGATTTTTCTTTTAAATTAATATCGTATCTTAAATATGCTGGAAGGAATTGTGCCTCTTTTCTTATTCTTATATATATATGAGGGTACCCCATTGGTATTAATTGTTCGCTATTTAACCGTGATATATAATTGTAACAAGAAGTGAATATAAGAAAGACTATCGCATGGTGTTTTATTTAATATCTAATATGGCCGGCAGATTCGACACGAGATTATGGTGATTCCTCACTTTTGCCGTTTGGTTCTCACATTCCATTAGCAATATTTCTAACAAAAAAAAAACAATTGCTGTTTTGTGTGTATGCACTTGTTTTGAGTGTCTGGTATATCGAGATCTTCAGTCTTCACCTAGTATTCAATATTTTACAATTTCATAACCGCGTAGGCAGACAATTATAACCTTGACAAACTTATTAGTAAACATATTTTTTGTGAAATCTATTGATTCGTTTGATCAGCGGCTGAAAAATAGATGGCAAATGCTGGTTCACATTTTGAATTTAAAAAAGAAGTTAATGCTATACAATTCCTTATTAAATTATTGTCGTGTAAGAATAATATTTCAGTAATTAATTGCGAGCACGTACTAACAGGAGGTTACTTTCCGGTTGGTATTTGTATTATACTGAAAAAATACCCGTCAAAGAATTATAAAATCAATTACCTTAACACAAAGTGTTTTGCACTAGTTAAATATATGTTTATAAATCTTTATTCAAATGTTTATCAAATCTCTTTACATGATTTTAATTTTTTTTTAACTTCTAGAATTTAAGGTTAAATTGATAACGTTTTAAATAGACATCAATTAAGCCAAATTTGGTAAATTGTATTTTCTAACAACTATCATTTTAATTTAATGTAAATCTGAAATATGTTAATTCTACAATATGATGCCTCCCACGATCCTTATGAAATACTTAAAAGAAAGTGAAATTATAGGAATATTTATAAATTGATGTATATTAATATTGGCAAAATTTCACAAAAATCAGAGGAATCTTAATTTTTACGATCAGCTTCTACGCTTTCTTAAATCCAATTGCACGAAAGTAAGTTCATTATATCACACGGAACGCAGCTTTACGCTTAACAACTGTTAAAAAATATCAATGATCTGTTTATTAGTTCAAGGGGTAAATCTGGTACAGTAAGTATGTAAGTATAAAAACATATACACACACCTTTATATAGAGATACGTCGTTTCCTAATCTGCTTCACTCGTATTATTCAATCGCTATCTTCTACTTCGTCTCCTCACTTGATATAGTGCTATATTTACTATACACTGATTATATATCGGATCGGTGTAAATATGTATTTTCCCTTAAGAATGAACGAATATCCTTGGAAGTAAACAAAGACTCTGTGATCTAGAATATAACTCGCTTATTTATGTTGAGTACTCATGAGTACACGTATGTGGATTTCTACCACGGTAGCTTTTAATTCGATGTGTGTATTGAACTTGTACGCAATGTGTTTACATGTGTACCTGAAGTAGTTCAAAATCCAGAAACGTATTTTCACTTTCGTGTAAATCGTTACTTGTTTAATCAACAGTGTAGGTTCACATCCACTTCAATCAATTATCACTATTTTTAATAACGCAGTAATTACGCATATTGCATGAATTAACAATTGCAACAAAATCGTGTACAGTAGTCCAACTTAACGCCTGGTAAATAGAATGAAATGCAAATGCTTATAGGAATTATGATGCAACATCATGGCCGGTCTCTGTTTGTTGGTTTGAGTTAATCACGTAATATTCTACGGAGCCTCAACTAAAAATGACTATTAGAGTATCATTTTTTTAGCTTATCCTTACGTCCATTTAGTAACTTCTTTTTACCACCATGCCACTTGTTGTTTTCGTCTCGGTAATTTACAAGTTGGTTTCTGGCTGTTAACACCTGCCGGTTTCTCTTGGAATCTGAATGGCAATTAGCCTCATCAAAATTACAGCAAACCTTGTAACTTTCTGGTTGAGTATTAATTGTTATTGCTTCATCAGTCTCTATATTGTTATACTCTCTCCTAACAGTTTACATGCTAACACATTCTGTTGGTACTACAGCGTTTGTATTTTGGATTGGGTTTATAGTCGATTTGGATTGTTCTTCGTCTCTTTCTTTATTTTCCTTATACACATACTGCTGTTTTATCTCAGCATCAGCATGTCTTTAGGATAGTTGGTATCGAAGTATAACGAATATACCCCCCGCAAAAGGAATTTGATGTGAAAACAAAAAAAAATACCCTATTCGAGAAGTATACCACCTTCATTTATTCAAAACAAAAAAAGTTACATATTATCAATCAGTAGACCAGGTTATATCATTTACCAGTTGTCCATTGTCTTCTTTTGCTGGAAAAGTAATTTCGTTACGTTTACGCAAAAAACACAGTAATTCGTTTTTCTTTGAAAGTCGTTGAGATAACTTAGTAGAATTGTGTCTTTTAGTTCTTCACTTTCCTTCTGAAAAAAGGTAATTGTTAGAATCTTCAAACACTACTTGAAAGAATTCAAAAGAATTAAACGCATGGGCATGTTCAAAAGAAAAACGAAACATATCCATTACATTAATAACATATCAACACATTCTAACGCGTTGCATGTCGACTTTCGACATTTGAAATAAATGTATTTTATTAAGTTGGGTGTTTCTTTGATGTTTCCTGTGCCCACTTAGAAAGGCTAACAAGTATTAGTTTACATGATATTTGAAGACATGTATGTTGTAGCCGGTTGGAAAACAGTCTTGCGGTATTTTGTACTACACATATTATATTCTCGTAAATTAACTTTGTTCATAGAAGTTTCGTTTTGTTTTTCGTAATGAGACTGATAGAAAGGAAACACGCTGTTGGTATTTATTTTAGTTAGACGAGCTATTGTTGTGGATGTTTTACAAGGGACACTAATTTGAGCGCAGTGGAGCATTTAATATGAATATAATGATATAGTAGAGATATGCTAACCACATATCTTCTGTGTGAAAGGGGCTGCAGGATAGACAAGATGTCATCTCTAGTGGGTGGCGATGTCTATTTTAGCATCTTCGCCCGTCTGCCATGATTAATTTGAAATATATTTTTTCGTCTGTCACGCTTACATTACAAATAGCATTTCCATCAGTTCACCTGCAGATAACATTTTCGTACTTACACTTCATAGAAGTCAGGACCACTTTTAAATATTTCGCGAGAGTATTAATGAGTACTTCAACTGGGTAACCTCAACAAATAAACGGTTTTATTACTGTTAGTGCACAATGCAATAGGCAATTACAAGTCGTGTAATTGTCTTGTAATGGATACTGGGAACGACCCGGCTGTACCTGTACTACCGTCGAACTGCTCGAGGCTGGCATCGTTTTTGTTGTCTTTTTCGATATACTACGCAGAATTGATTATTGTATAATGAAGTTGGGTGTCACTACTTCCTCTAATACAATCCGCCAGGTAGTGTGTCACCTTACGCTGGCAATATCATATTTTACGATATGTTACACATAAGTTTTCGTTGATCTGTTTGTCGTTCTGTCACGATTAAACTTGAGCAGGAATTAGTATAGGTAGTTACCCAAATAAGTCATGTGAAGAGATCCTAACACATCCGTTGTTTGTTAAGCATGCCACACAAACGAAAAGTCATTAGCCAACACAATACATTTAGTATTCAAAAACGGTTGTATAACAATACATCATGGATTTACTAGTGTCAGCACATGGGCGTTTATACTAGATCTGAATGAACGGTGATTGGAATGTTTTAATAAAGGCCTCTTACGTGTTATTACATTTATCTTTTTTAAATTTAAAAGTACATTTGTGTGTATCAGTGATAAGATAAAGACATTTATCCATATTGTGTAAATGCCCGTATGTATATGGATTTATATAATTGTATTTCATACGGAGACATACATGTTCACATCTCATGATGTTTTATGTCTTAGTAAAAGAATATAGTGAAAGATGATCTTTTGATGTTTGCTTTAATTAAATAGCAACAATATTAGTTGACAGTGTAAGGTCTGCTTCCCTCGTTTTTCACCTGTCTGGTTACTGTTTCTGGTTTACTTGATATTTTAATTATTTTTTGTAATAAAAGGTAAATCGCAGGATTAATTTATTTTGTAAAAAACAAACATCTATTTCACTTGCGAACGTAATTGTAAGCGGGCCACATGGATGGTATAATAAATTTCGGCTATTTTTAGCACTTTTAGTTATAATTTTGAGACGTATGTTTTGTGTTTTGCTAATGTTATTGGTTAAAAATTATGCGATTAAAATATCAGTTATTCCTATTAACGTCTCTTATTATTCATGCGCTTACTAATCTCAATGACGATGCCTGTCCGTCAATCTGTCGTTAACGCTTATATTTGAAGTATCATTTCCGTATATCTGTCACAATCAATTTTGTAAAAAGGTGTTATTTAGTATGTCAATCAAATTCTATATCCGTCAACCACTCTTACTTTTGAAATAGCAGTTTGGCCGAGAAACGAGGCTATTAAAAAGACACATCACAAAGATACCCGTTTACTAAATTCTGAACAGAATTACTTTAATTTTATGTCTAGCATTATTGAATCGAACAAATCTGTCTCTAAGTCGAACCATTCAGTCAGAAAATGTTTTAATTACGCTTCAGTCTTTTATGTCAAAATAAAATGTGACGTATTTGTATTTAAATGATTTTTTATGCAGTATAAAATCGATTATATGAATACTAGATACTTGTCTTCGGTTTCTACTGCAAAGGAAATATGTTTGAACCCTGCTGTAAGGTCAGACAAAATTAGGTGGTAATTACGAGTAAATCTAAACGCCTACAAAAGAACCTAAGAAAAAAAGAAAAATTAATAAGAACGATATATATATGTAGCCAATATTAAAGTGTAGTATCTGTTCTGATAGATACTTTGTCCTGTGCAGTTCAAGGAGGCCCACCCTCCTCGTTTTGAGAAGGGGTTAGTTTATTTCTAATAGCTTGAGGCGCCTCTACCGGGGAATACCGGCGGCACTGTCCTA
>OY744540.1:28867430-28870803 GCA_963556195.1 Sepiola atlantica | reverse complement strand
ATAATATACATATAATATATATAATATATATATAATATAATATATATAATATATATATATAATATATATAATATAATATATATAATATATATATATAATATATATATATAATATATATATAGTATATATATAATATATATAATATATATATAATATAATATATATAATATATATATATATAATATAATATATATAATATATATATATAATATAATATATATAATATAATATATATAATATAATATATATAATATATATAATCTAATATATATAATATATATATAATATAATATATATAATATATATATAATATAATATATATAATATATATATATAATATAATATATATAATATAATATATATAATATAATATATATAATATATATAATCTAATATATATAATATATATATAATATAATATATATAATATATATATAATATAATATATCTAATATATATAATCTAATATATATAATATATATATAATATAATATATATAATATATATATAATATAATATATCTAATATATATATATAATATAATATATATATATGTATAATATAATATATATAATATATATATATAATATAATATATATAATATATATATATAATATAATATATATAATATATATATATAATATAATATATATAATATATATATATATATATAATATAATATATATAATATATATATATATATATAATATAATATATATAATATATATATATATAATATAATATATATAATATAATATATATAATATATATATATATATATAATATAATATATATAATATATATATATATATATAATATAATATATATTATATATATATATATATAATATAATATATATAATATATATATATATATAATATAATATATATAATATAATATATATATAATATAATATATATATATATAATATAATATATATATAATATAATATATATATATATAATATAATATATATATAATATATATATATATATATATATAATATAATATATATATAATATATATATATATATATAATATAATATATATATAATATATATATATATATATATATATATATATATATATATATATATATATATATATATAGTTCAACTGAGAAGTGTATGACGCCCACATATAGCGACTGGCTCATCCAGCATAGGATTAACTAAAGCTTCACTCGCAGCTAATCACGGTACTTAAAGAACTCGTCGACTTTACAGTGAGGTGACCCTCTGTTAAAAGTAGGGGTCCTGTTCAAAGTAGTCTAGACGCGTATTGACGTAATTATACGGATACTCATTTTTACCTGGTCATTTTTTCTTCAGGTTTTATAGACCAAAACTGTGAGGTGACCCTGTTGAAAATTGTTCAGACGTGATTATACAGATACTCAGTTGCGCCTTGCTCATCAACCCTGTGGTCCAGAAAGTCAAATCATTCACAAATGTATAATACTGAAATTAACCCGCATTACGTATTATTGGGTATTCTTTACTTCAGCTGGTATTAACCAGGTGCAATTGTGTAGCCGAATAACAACGTCAAAACACGTCTAAACTGCTCTCAACCCGAGCCCACTCTCAACAGGGTGATATGACTGTTAAACTGTAAAATATATATATGTATGTATATATATATGTATGTATATATATATGTACGTATATATATATATATATATATAAATATGTATATATGTATATATATATATATGTCTATATATATGTATATATATATATATGTATATATATATAAATATGTATATACATATGTATATATATAAATATGTATATACATATGTATATATATAAATATTATGTCAACGTATCAGATTCATTGTAAAATCTATATTTGTATTTGTATAATTAAGAAAGTTCTTATTGTGTTGAATCACTATGAGGAATTATTATTTAACAAGCCGCGCGTGTGTATAGTAATTATTTAACAAGCCGCGCCTCTGTATAGTAATCGATGTGGCGAGTTTAAAATGCAATAAATTCGGGCAATTTGGGGCATTTTGACCCCTCTTAGACCCCCTGGGGGCGCGAACCAGAATTTTTCTGAGGCCAAGGATTTGGGTAAACAGTCAAAATTATTTGGGTAAACAGTCAAATTCATTGTCAGTGTGTTACGCCAAACAAGCTGAGAAAGTTATGTAGCTGAGAAATCAGTAGTTATCTTCGAACAGGAAGTTACTTTACGGAAATGACGTAAAATAATGATAGAATAGGGAAATGTTTAAGAATACTTATTGGGGCCGTATCTCTACCAAAAAATATAACACCAGAAAAAGAGAGAGAAGGACAGAGAAAAAGAGGAGAAAAAAGGAGATAGATAGTTATAGAAATATAGAAGGCGAGTAAGACAGTTAAATAAAGATAGAGAAAGGAGCGAGATAGAAAACGATGGTAAGACATGGAAAGAGAGCGATAGAAAGAGAGCGAACGAGAAAAAGAGATAAAGAAGAAGAGATAAGAGAGAAATAGATAATGAGAGATCGATAAAGTCGGAGAGAAATAGAGAAAAAGAGAGATAAAGAAAGAGATAGAGAGATACATGAATACACACAGAATGATAGAGAGGATTGTAGATAGAATCACCATCATTATATTAACATCCCTGTTCAAACTTGCAAACGAAAAGTACGTTTTCTATAATGGTTTCAGCAGATAAACCAAGCAAGATGGACGAAATATTATCGTACAAAAGAGATATGAGAAAATCAGTCTGAATGAAGCTAGTCAATGTTGCCAGACAAACAGATGGCAACCCATCATCACATAAAACAACATTAAACATAATTATATTCTCGGTAATCAGCTAAGAATAACCGAATATAGCTGGTTTAGTCAATAATTTACATTAGCACCAAAGAAAAAGTTTTAGGAAATAATAAACGCCAAAATATGGAGCAATGTAACTTGAGACTAATTCAATTAGATAATCCCGTTATTACCTGTCATGAGTGGCGTTATAAATTAATAAACAATTTTGTGTATACTATACCATGAATATATATTTTGTTCATACTCAATGCATTATAACTGCATACATTATTTTACCAGCAAAATATCCTTATTAATCTATCCGTATATTTATAAAGTTAGGTTTGTGGGTGTATTCATATATGGTTATGTTGTTGTTTTTATTGGCAATAGTTACATCGAGAGAAGCTACCATGTATTTGAATAACTTTCTAAATTCTGAAGTGTATTCTCCCTTTTAGATGTTACGCATGCATTTCGTTGTCCTATGAAAGGACGTGTTTATTTATTTGTATGTAAACATTTAAAATTTTTCTAAATAAAAGTTATCTATAAAAACGTGTTACTCGGTATTTACCGGTCACCAGCGTGGCTGACTTTGTACA
>OY744540.1:28837430-28857430 GCA_963556195.1 Sepiola atlantica | reverse complement strand
AACGTTTTTAACCACTGATTTCCATGGTTAATAAAACCCTAGCTGAGAGTCCGACATTCAAACCATTCCGCCTAACATTCACAGCTTATATGAATTGGAACAAATAAATAGCCAAGGCTACTGTAAATAAAGTAGGGCGCCCTCTACTGTTCTAGAATAATTCTCACATCTGACAGTATTGTATATCTCTACAAAGCCACCATCTTCCCATGCATGGGTATTGTTGTCACATCCGGTCTGGTACACCATTCACCAGCGACTCCTTTATAGACAAGGTCCAAAAAGAGTCTCTAATCAAATATGCCCCCCACTATCAACCAGGCTACGCCCCCTGCCTCATTGCCCCAATGTTGCAACCTTGTCCTTGTTTTCCATGTGCTACAATGAAATCTGATCCGATGATCATGCTACCATGGTACCCTCTTGACGTAAATTCCCTCGATTAACCCGTCAATCAGCTAGATCCCATCCATTCACTGTTGAGGTCCGCAGATGTCGGAGAGCCTTCTACTCCAATAGCTTCTTTCCTCGAACTGTCGGATATTGGAGCTCTCTGGTTGTGCCTGAGTTCTCCGACTGTACTGACATGCACAAATTCCAAACTAATTTGGACATGCATCTCGCTGCACAGCTCCGAATTTAGGATTACTCCAACACTTTCACCCTTATTCTTAGTAGCCCCTTCATTATACAGTCAGAACTCGGCTTGTTTTGGGTAAACTAAGTTTTTAAAAAAGAAAGTAGGCAGAAAACTTTAAACAAACTACATTACATTTCCCTAAAAAATTATTCACACGGACAAAAAAAGATCGATGCTAGAGCAATAGATCGATTGTCAAATACCCAGGTAAGAATTTAAATTAATTTAACATCAAAGTGCATATTTTATTAATCAAATAAATGTGTTTATTCCGTTAAAAATTCGCAGCATAAAATATATTATTATTATTATTATTATTATTATTATTATTATAATTATAATAATTATAATAATTATAATAATAATAATAATAATAATAATAATAATAATAATAATAATAATACCAATAATAATAATAAGCATTTCAGTAGTATTTTTTACATCTTATAGTTGTATTATTTATAAGTGGCTTAATTCAGAGGACGCTACTCAGCAATGTATTTCATTCGATTTTTTGTTCGTATATTAAATAACGAGATGTTTTGTATTTCGCTTATTAAGTTTTTAAGAAAGTATTACGATGTTTTTTTTTAATGATGATTCAATCAGTTATTTCTTAACATCTTTAAATCTGAATAAAACGGTTTTAAATCTGAAACTTGATTGTCATACTAACAGTATTGCTAGTCATTACATTTGATTAATATAGCTACAAGTATAATAAAAAATAATTAATTTAAAAAGTTACGTTTTCACATGAATTGCTATAAACGGACTATACACTGTCTGAAAATTATACATAATTTTGTCATGCCAGAGATAACATTTAAAGCAAATAATCGTTTTTCTTGATAATCGATGTCTCACCCATGCGCAGACTACACAATAGTGTTGAACCCTATTTTTTTCAAAATGAAATATACTTATCGAAATATCCTGGTTAATATAGTTAAATAATATATATCGTAATAGAATGTATTTTTAAAACCCTCAGAGGAATGTGTAAACATACGGGACATTAACCGTGTACATATATAAGAAATGAATACCAGTCACAAAAGAGTTCACATTTATTTTCCGGGCAGAAAATTGTTTAAACACTTTTATATCCCGTTATTTAGATTAAAATAATATAATAATATTACACTGTATGTCTGGAATTATTATTTGAATTCTGAAATTATTTGGATTCAAAACCCAGTAAATAATTGTGATTCTACGAACTGTATAAAAGCTTATAATTTAAAGGAGTCTTAAGAAGGAATTGAAATTCAGAGAATTGTGGTTAATTGTTTCGAATAATCATGAGTAAAATTAAATGTAAATCTGAAATATTTGAATTTTCAAATAGAAGGTGGTACCAAGATTATGCCCGCTAAAAGTATTGTATAATACTCCAAAGGAAGTCATATTTCGTGAATATTTTTAAACGTATGTTTAATACTTTATGTTAAAATTTCAAAAAATATGAAATGTTACAAAGGTCTTAAGCGTATCTCCTTATAACACTGAGTTAATCTGAATATAGTCTTCATTAGAACTGTTTTATGATTATCAGTTAATTCTTTTAAAGCGACTCCTTTACATTTAAATAGATAAACATGTGGAGAATACCAATTATATATATATATATATATATATATATATACATTTTTTTAAAACAAAAAATATGAACTTTAAAC
The DNA here is from genome assembly GCA_963556195.1 of Sepiola atlantica. Lineage (NCBI taxonomy): Eukaryota > Metazoa > Mollusca > Cephalopoda > Sepiida > Sepiolidae > Sepiola > Sepiola atlantica. The sequence goes on along the minus strand of OY744540.1, from coordinate 28,855,108 downwards.
ACTTATACAAATCACGATCTCCTTGACTGCTGATCATAGTGGGAAGTGGTCTAGCGATCTTAGTCCTGATCTCTACATGAAAACATTTGACACATCTAGCCAAGCTTAAAAGTCATCACACGACAGGAGACCAGTATATGTATGCCATACGTATATGTATATATACATATATACATATATTATTTCATGTATCCATATGAAATGTTATAAGAAGATACACTTTTTAGGTATCAACTTTAAGTAGTTACTTCAATAGTGCTCAATATGTGAGTAGAGCGAGGTAGTAAGTTATTAAACTCTCTTAATTAAGCTTTTCAGAGGTTTCAGCGTTTGATCCCCGTATGGAATCGGCAGGCTTAAATGCATGGAGTTTGTGTTGCCGGATGTGTTTATATATACACGTGATGCTGAGTCTAGCTAGTTAACGAATCATATTATTTGTTATTCTCTTAGGAAATCGTGGGGGTTCTCACAAACAAAGGTTCGGTTGATTTTACTTCCTATGCCCCGCTTTCAATAAGGTGGCTAATCCCTGTTTCTTTGGTGTATTTAAATAATGGGTGACCTTATTTTTACACGTGATTGCTCGTATTTCTATTTTAGGTAATAGTTAAGTTTATTTTTATGTATTTATTTGTTCTTTTATTCATTTATTATTTATTGTTAACTTAAAATAAATGTTAATCTGTGTAAGCAGTTTTTTTTACTATTTAACTTCTGCAGTTTAATAGGTTTTCCGGGTCTTTAAAGTATGTGATTTCAAAGTTCTTATTCAGGGATAATCTACGCGGGTCGTCTGAATTTCTACATGTACTGACCTGTCGAATTATTCCCCATCTGATTATCAGTCAGCGTCTGCTATCTGTAAGTTTCCAATAATGGTTTGCTAGTGGTGCTTTAATTATGCGTTCTTTGTTTGTAAATGTGCTGGTCTGGTCGTAAGATTTGGTTTAAAAAAATAGGGTGGGCATAGCAACGTAGTACTTCTTGTCATGATGTCTTTCTTTGGCAAATATTGTGGCTTGGTAAACAATCATTTGGTTAGGAATTTATTTTGTAGTGGGCAGACTTTACAAATTATGCAGTTACATCTTTTCTAGTCATTACTTACTTTTACATTACTATTTGGGTTATTGCTATTAGGTGTAATGTTATTACTGTTTGCAGTGCGTATATACACCGCCATATAATCAGATGCTAAAAACTAAACTGGGCCAGAAATTGCTCAAATTTATTGAAAAATACTTCCTGTAATCGACACTCTTGAATAAAATATAATATTAAAATAACCTAAAACTTTTCTAAAGTTGCTTCGAACACCTAGAAATGATACTTAAGGCACAAAATAACATAATACAAAAACAGAACATTAGAGAAGAAAAAATAACAAATTCCGCAAACAAGTGACAAATATAACAAAAATTACACTAATAAAAACAAATATAAGCACTACAGATAGTAATACCCCGAACCCTAATAGCAATTACCCAAATAGAAATGAAACAAGTTAGTAATGAAGAACAAAAGCTGCAACTGCATAACTCGTGTACATTGTCTACTAGAAAATAAATACATAACAAAAAGTATTGTTTACCAAGCCATAATATTTGCCAAAGAAAGACTGTATAACAAAAAGTACTTCGTCAGTATGACAACCCTATTTTAAACACCATATAGTACGACCACAAGAGCACATTTAAAAACAAGGAACGCCGAATTTAAACAGCATTAGAAAAACAATATTGGGAGCTCAAAGATAGTGGGCGCTCATAGATCATCGAATAGAAAATAATACAGCAGGCCAGTACATGTAGAAATTTAGACGACCCGTGTAGATTATGTCTGAATGAGAAAATGTAAATCCTAAACTTTTAAGACTCCCTAGACCTATTAAACTGTAGAAAGGAAATAGCACACAACTGCTAGTTAGTGAGACGCCCTAAGATTGGCAAAGAGAATAACAAAGAATCTGATTCGTTTACAGCTAGACTAAACAGCACAAGTATATATATAAAAACCCGGCAACACAAACTCCATGTATTTTAGCCTGCTGATTCCCCACGGGGATTAAACGCGGGCGCCTCCGTGTAGCTTAATTGTCATAAATATGTGTTCATAACTTACTATATATATATATATATATATATTTGTGTGTGTATATATAAAGAAAAACATCGTATTAATCACGTTTTCATTTAACTTGATATATACTTGTGTTTTAAATTGCTTGACTTTTGCTAGTATTTATAAGTACGGCGACTATATCAAACAAGGTAAACAGTAAGAATGTTTTCATGATGTCTGTTTCGAAGGAAATATATTTTTCTGTAACGCAATCTAATCAAACGTTAAAAAACAAAAAAATGGTAGACTTGGGAAATAAAAATAAGACGAATAGACTGGGGAGAAAGGAATTGTAAAAAAAAACAAAAATGAGTCTAGTGCTTGTCTTAGACGACTTTTCAGAAAAATATAAGACGGTCAATGTTTTTATTACAGTAAAGTGTAGGAAGTCTTTATATCCCAGACCAATTCAGGTAATCAGTTTCATAAGTGGTTCACGTATGTGAATCTTTATTCAACGCTCCCAATTTCATATACGTACATTAACTTCTCCGACACACGCCCCCCCCCCATATATATATATATATATATATATATATATATATATATATATATATATATATATGTATATACACATGTGTAGAACTATATTAATGAAATATACTTTTCTTAATCGAACAAAAGGATCGTATATGAATTAATATATATATATATATATATATATATATATATATATAAATATATGTGCATAATTACCTAGTTCATATATATATATATATGTATATATATAACAGGTTTATGTAGTTTGCTTGAAGCATTGTGTATTAGTGTATAGAAATGTGATACTTAGAAGGCAATATAATGCAGAGGTGTGACGGATCGACGCAAGTTAGAGGAAATAAGACATAATGGTAAAATGATTAAATCGTTTCACCCTTAATACAATGTACACACACACACACACACATATATATATATATATTTTTTTTTTCACAAACACACATATATCTGTTTATCTACACAATGGTACAATGTTATGTAATACCTGTATCAAGATGAACTGGTGGAAACTCCGTATGATATAATATTTCGGGAACTCTTCATTTCTTCAAAACCGTGCTCAACTCAAGTTCAAACGTGCATATGAAGGTATTTTCTGTCGGACTGCATCCCACGGCACCTTCATATGCACGCTTAAACTTGAGTTGAGCACGGTTTGGAAGACGAAAGAGTTCCCGAAATATTGTATCATATGGAGTTTCAACCAGACTATCTTGATACAGGTATTACATTACATTGTAACATTGTGTAGATAAACAGATATATGTGTGTTTGTGAAAAAAATAATAAATACATAAATATATATATATATATATATATATGTGTGTGTGTGCGTGTGTGTGTGTGTGTATGTATACATTGTATTAAGGGTGAAACTATTTAACTTGTTCCACCATTATATGTCTTATTTGCTTCAACTTGTGTCTATCCGTCACACCTCTGCATTGTATTGCCTTCTTAGTATCACATTTCTCTCTCTTTCTCTCTCTCTATATATTTACTATTTCATGTATATATATATATATATATATATATATATATATATATATACACACATTATATATATATATATATATATATATATATATACACATATATATATAATTAAGTAGCTTATGTATATATACATATATATATGTATATATATATATATATATATATATATATATATATATATATACTAAATAAATCATAAAGTGATATAATAATCTCTCTCTCTCTCTATATATATATATATATTCAGTATTTACTACAACAGTTATCAATACGTAAGACAAGCTTAGTAGGTGTTTAGCTATTTATCTATGGGCAGCAACGCATAAACGTACAACGCATAAACGTCAGCTTAAATGCATTTAGCTTGAAGATTTTCAATTCAAACATTAACATCTGTTAAGCTTATTGCCATACATATATTCTTATAATACATATATGTATATATATATATATATATATATATATATACATATATATATATATCGAATATTAAAACAAACAGAGTATGCGAAAGATCTGTGTACATGAATTTGTATGTGTAAAAAAATATAGATATTACTTATTCTAAAAAATAATTACATAGTGTGACAAACTCAATATTCAAAATCGTATGAATATATATGCGCTCTTTTCTGGTTAGAGTGCACTAGTTAATAAGATGATTTATATTCGTGTACAAATTAATAATCTGCCGTAAAATAATTGAGTACTTTCAGTAACCAATATTGTAGTAATGTGTAAATAAATAAATATTTCTATTTAAATACGATATAGTTTTTCAAAATTATAATACCACCTTTGTTTGCGCAGTCGATAATAACCGAACGCTAACATGTCGCGTACCGGTTTCAAACCACACTGATGAGTCTTAGAGACGAGTTTGTTTTTTTAATACATATTCAGCTTTCTCTAAATATGGTGCTCGTTAGTCATACGCGCACATAGACCACTGCATTAGAGGGTTTCTCTTTCGAAGCCGCCAGTTCAAATCTTGTACGCGTCGTATATTAAATGTATTGTTTTTTTTTGTTTATAATATTGTTATAGGCATCTTCACATATAAGTGTATACATTAGATATCATTGGATGTGCATAATTGGTATTAATTAAATTGTGTTTACACATCCAATTGGTTAAACAAAAAATTGTGAACCTAAGACCTCAAGTCTTATAACCAGACATCTATATCCATACGTCTAACGATATAGTTATGTGTGTCTAGTATACAACATATATATATATATATATCATTAAAGAGGGAGAGAGAGAGAGACGGACAGAGACACAGACATACAGACAATGATTAATTATTAAATATACTTTTTCACTATTTTTAATTTGTTATCACACAGTACTAATTACGCATATCTTTCATATCATTGATAGAACATTATCTTTCTTTCTAGTCAATTAACTTCCGTGTCTACATTGTACATTTGATAAGAAATGAAGCAGATAAACACAAGTGAGTGTGTATACCCCCGTACATTAATTCCATTACGAAAATACATTCTACGATAATGAAATAATTATATTCGTACATAAGTCAGCCATTTTGTTGTTTTCTTTAATTGCAAATGGAAAAAAAGCTAGTTTTGTAGACGCACAAAAATGCCACGGTTAAGACAGTGAGTAACCCACCACTAACTAAATGTATTTCATTACGTAATTAAATTACACCCAAGTGCATTTCAGTCCATTCGTACACAAGTATACATTACACAGTAAACTCAACGAACACGCATACAGATCCGCACCACGGCAAGCACATCAAGCATTGAGTACCTACACCGTAATCACTTTTTACAAATAGTTTTAGACTGTCCTTTGCGCTCAAATTATATTTGAGTGTTCCAAATCTTGATTTCCTCAATTTTTTCGGACACGTCGGAAGCAATGTCGCGAATACATACGTACGTATACATATACATATATATATATATATATATATATATATATATATATATATATATATATTAGACATGTGTCATTGAAGACCACGGAGTTCTCCCTCTTTATGATCTTTCTGGTCAGTTTCTCGACTCAGCGAGCGATTCGTCGGGGTTCTGGTATCCATTGATGGATCATGGCGCCTAATGTTGTGTCTTGGGCCTTTCTCTAGCGCTTTCGGTCTCGCGACCGTCTTCAGGAGGTTGTGTGTTGTTGACGAATCGCTTGCCGAGTCGAGAAACTGACCAGAAAGATTATAAAGAGGGAGAACTCCGTGGTCTTCAATGACAAATGTCTAATAACCGACTTGCTGCCGAAATATATATATATATATATACATATACATATATATATATATATATATATATATATATGTATATGTATATATATATATATATATATATATATATATATTATACTATATATATTATACTAAGCCTTTTTAAGAAATAAAAGTTGAGCACTCTCGGGGAAGTTAAAAATAGACTGTCAAAAAGCTCTAATGCAAAGTTCCGAATACGTTCGTCGAACACTCTCGACTAGTCTTCTATCTGTGCCCGCTTCTAGGTACATATAGATCTTAATTTCCCTATATTACGCGACAGTTTCTGTGGGCCGAGTGGATATGGCTGACTCTGTGTACCGGGTTCGCGCCTCTCGACCGTCTGAAATTGTTTCTTCCCTGCACTGATGAGAGTAATAAGCTTGAAACGCTAGCGTCTGTAGGTATAAATAATTTAATATTTATTTATAAATATTATACTAAGCACCTTTAAGAAATTAAAGTTGAGCACTCTCGGGGAAGTTAAAAATAGACAGTCAAAAAGCTCTAATGCAAAGTTCCGAATACGTTCGTCGAACACTCTCGACTAGTCTTCTATCTGTGCCCGCTTCTAGGTACATATAGATCTTAATTTCCCTATATTACGTGACAGTTTCTGTGGGCCGAGTGGATATGGCTGACTTAGTGTACCGGGTTCGCGCCTCCCGACCGTCTGAAATTGTTACTTCCCTGCACTGATGAGAGCAATAAGCTTGAAACGCTAGCGTCTGTAGGTATAAATAATTTAATATTTATTTATAAATATTATACTAATCCCCTTTAAAAAATTAAAGTTGAGCAGTCTCGGGGAAGTTAAAAATAGACTGTCAAAAAGCTCTAATGCAAAGTTCCGAATACGTTTGTCGAACACTCTCGACTAGTCTTCTATCTGTGCCCGCTTCTAGGTACATATAGATCTTAATTTCCCTATATTACGTGACAGTTTCTGTGGGCCGAGTGGATATGGCTGACTGTGTACCGGGTTCGCGCCTCCCGACCGTCTGACATTGTTACTTCCCTGCACTGATGAGAGCAATAAGCTTGAAACGCTAGCGTCTGTAGGTATAAATAATTTAATATTTATTTATAAATATTATATATATATATATACATATCATATAAAATATCGCAAAGCATAAGATGTATATATATATATATATATATATATATATATATATATATACTCGTCGGTAGTGTGTAATTCATGAATAAATAATGACTGCATTAAGGTTCCATTAATATAGGTAATCCTGCATTTTAATCTGTTCATTAAGATGATGGATTTATTTATTTTCTTATTTGTATTTGCTGAATTCATTTGCTAATCCTTTCACAGAATTTCATCTGCAGAGTTATGGCGGTTTTCCACCATGATAGTAAATGGAAATCTAATGGAATTTAATTTAGTTATTCATAAAACTGCGTTGCTTTACTTTTTCTTAGATATGTTCACTGACAAGTTTCGTCTACATTAGGTAAAGACACTCTTAATAATAATATAGTGCATCTATACGGCCCACCGTCTTTATAAAGAATTAATTAACTAAAATATGTCCACCGATAGATAAGAATGGTATTATTTTATTACTGTTTTTTTCTCGGTATTCCATGATTTTACATAGATATTCTAATGTAAATATCAGTTCTTATAACAACATCTCTACTCCCTTTTAATGTTTTTTTCATTGTACTGTATTTTCACTGGTCCCTGTTTGACTTCATATGTTGTAAAAAGAAATTACACGCACACTCTTACTTTCCATCTATTTACCCTTTTTTGAATTTTGAATTTTGGCTATTCTACTGCCAACTTATCAATCTATATTATTCCTCTGATGATAAGATGTTAATCTTTGAAAAGCTTAGCTTAAGGCAGAAAAACAAATATATTTTTATCGAGTACACCTTACATTGAATAATCGAAGATGAAATAGATTTGTCATCCGTACATCTTTATCATTTTTCCTTCTTTTCTTTTCAGAAATGCTTTATCTCGTATATTGAACTTAAACATTTTCACCATAGGTTCACTTCTCTAATATATATATATATATATATAAATATATATATATATATATATATATATATATATATATATATATATATAATAAACACCAGACAACACACACTACATGACTTTTAGCCTGACGATTACCTAATGGGATGAAACGCGGAAGCATCTGCGTAGCTTAATCGGTATAAATATATTTTCATATCTTACTATATATATATATATATATATATATATATATATATATATATATATATATATATATATAATATGAGACTAAAACTATACTTTAAGTGAATTGAACTTATAGTGAAATGATTTAAGCTGAATATACAAGATAGATCAATTATAAAGATAAATATAGGAAGAAAGATAAGGATGTGCGAATGAAAAATCTATTTAATCTTCGATTGTTCAATGCTAGGTTTACTCGATAAATACATATATATATATATATATATATATATATATATATATATATATGGTATTTTACATGTATGTATCGTTATAAACAGACAGTGAATATTTTTCTCAAACCGTTACATTTATTTTTTGAATCTTCCATTTAGAGGTGTACCACAATTTAAAGTGTCATTACTTTAAGGTTTTGGAACCATATTAAATTTCTAGTGATATCGTTATCAGCCTTCAAAAAATCGATGCAACCAACTCAAATAGAACTTGCTAATAAAGCTTTTAAAGTGTCAAACAACTTTTTGAGCTTAAATCTATTTCTATAAGAAAATCTATGTTGCATGTTTATCTTACACCCTTGGAAATGGTTTCTTCAGCCTTAAGATGTAAAATGTTACGAACTACTAATTCTACGGAAATAAACTGTGACCTAATTTATATTTCAGTTGATTGTGGCTAGTGTAAAAACAGGCCGATTCATTCCTTTTTATTCTTATATAGATTTGTATAAAATTGTATATAGATTATATAGATTAGTGTATTTACATCATTAAGCAATTGTTATCTCCAACCGGCTTTTAAAATTGGGGACTTTCTATAGAACTTTTGGAATCTCTTAATCGATTTCGGGAAATCTACGTTATTTTTAACTAAATCCTTTATAAAATCTGCGGGGGTCGATTGTTCTCATTCGATCAGCAACTACCGGCTAAATGTCTTAAAGATTAGACCCTATATTCTGGCGGAATATTCTGACAATCTTTATCTTTTCAAATATTATATTACTATTTCAAACCGAAATATTTCTAGCATATTGAATACCTCGAAGTGTATCTGACATATTTTCGTAGATCGGCTACTCTAACGACCGGTGAAAACGTATGGTGGCTAATTAAATAATCGATTTCCTTAGAAAAGTATTTCGCGAATTACTAACAATTATAAACATTCTATTTGTTTTGTTAAACATTTTCCTCGGTAATATATTGCATACAATAAAACAGTTTGAGAAACAAAGAGTTATCCTTGAATACATATTTCAAAGTGAAGCCACGACACTTGAAAATAAACACCTTTGTTTTTGGCATCGCACAGCGATTAGACATGGTTTTTTGACCACGCAACGATGTATTTGATTCCCTTATTCTCTTCCCTTGCCTTCCTTCTTCCTATTTCATGTTCATTTAATCTACCATGCCACCGGGATATATGTAGTTAAATAACTTTGGGTATAACATGTTATCAACCCCTGGTGATGTAGAATACGATTGAGTACTATTTGCTTGTTTTGAGAATTGATACTGTTCTCACAAACCTAATGAGGAAGGTTTTCTTATTCTGGATGTAGTACTCGTTATTTTTCAATGACTTCTTGCTTTTCTAAGTATTTTTTTTGTAATTCGTTTGTACTTGTTTACTTTCTTCCCCACAAGAACGTCTACAGCGGAATGGGGCAAAAAATGTATAATTACAGTTAATGCCACACAGACAAGGTGTATTAACTATTATAATTATAAGACACTTTTCCAATCACCAATTACCATGGTAGATAGTAACCTTGCTGAAAGCACAAAGCTCACACTCTTCACACTAACAATCAAAGTCAAGTATGCTAAAAAGAAGGAGCCCTCCGTCGACTAGGCAAGATAACATCTCACACCTGTGTGATACAATGAAGACCGACAGGATAGGAACTGACTAATCGAGAAAGACAAAAGAAAATACGGGATAGGAAATGACTCATCGAAAGAGACAAATGACAATGCGCGAGTGGTCAATTTCCATTGTTCAGGACAGGTAACTAAGAAAATAACACTGGACACGACATTTTAGGAGTGACAGTGTTTTACGACACCTGACTACAGTAAGGTAGGTTAGTTTTACGACAGTTGACGACAGTAAAGTTTATGGCAAAAGTTGACGAGTTTAGGTTTCGGAGAGAAGACGAACAGTAAGGATCGAACTTTCCGAGAGAGCGGATCGGACCGGGAAAACGATGAGATGAGCTGACGACTTTAGCAACGACAATGAGGGTCTCGACAGACCGCGTCGGTGTCATACGCACTCATAGTTCTAACTAAATTATACACAACATATATGGGGTTGTGTTCTTTCTCGAGAGTTTTGTTTCTTTTATAATTAACTTGTGGACTATTGTTGTGCCCTCGACGATTCGTCAGTGGATAGACGACACGGCTAAGACGATGAAGACAAAGAAGAAGGCTACGGAAACACAACGTTGGGGTCGACGATCTTCGAGTGGAGCAACATGGTTCTACACCTGCTAGTATCCTATATCTCTTTAAACCCAACATTTAACTCTGCAACGAGTATTGTTTCCAAATCTCGGCTGGTGAACCAGCCACTAGTTCCTGCCTCTCTTTTTTCTCCCCACCCCCCTCTCTCTGACTCTTGGAAAGGATGAAATGAGTCTCTAACTTAATGGGTTCCGTAGTGTCTATCGAGCTCTGGCCCATGTTTATCGCCGCAATGTTGCATCCCGGCGCTTATTTTCAAGTACTTCCACGGAATCTGCTCCAACAAACAGTGTGCACTTATATAAATACCCCGACAATCTTGACTAGCAACAAAATACCATTTTTTCACTGTATATATCCACACATGCAGGAAACTTTCTACTCAAACTTCTCGCCTTCGCAATTCTCATCCATGCTCCTTGTTTCGCTGACTGTACCGACATGCAATAATATACAAGCGCTTTAGGTGTCAGTGACAGTGGCAGTCTCAGTAGCACTTTCAAGGGCAATATGTCTTCTTTGCGGTGAATAAACAATTTTAAAAAGGGCAATGTCAGACAGAATAGCGATTTTATGTTGGGAAGATCGGTCTGCCCCAATAGTAACATATTATCTTTTGAATGCGAAAAGGTGTATTAAAGTTCAACATGTTCTGTTCTCTGTTCGATCTATTAAATTGCCAGGTCTTTATCTGCAAATGGTGCCATGGCGTCGACCGATTAGACAACTAGTACATTTACTGGTTTATTCACAAGTTGGATTATATTAAGAACAATATTTTTTAAGAAACTTGTTCCATCGGCCTCACCGTTTCATCAATAATTAATAAGTTACCTTTTACAATCCTATTCTTGCTATATTATCTTCGAGATGATTTCACTGCAATTTATTCCGCTACCAAACGATCGTTATCAGTAAACCTTTAATTTAGTATATATCGATTCTTAGATCCCACTTATACGTCCCCTCTCTGCCTTTGAAATCGCGTAGATCAACAAACATTTTCTATTCAGCGGCGTTCTTCTGTGGAAGAGTAGCGAACATAATTAGAATTAAATATGTGGTTAGCGCTGTCAAAAAAATAAAGAACACAATCAGTTCTTGACGTTTGGCGGGATGTTAAATATTGTTTTACATGCCAATCCAGAGGAATTACCATAATAAGACTAACTATCGATAATCTTTATTTATTCCTGGTCGAAATTATTGGACGGAAAAAATCTGATTCAACATATAAAACGTATAAGTACTCAATTCTAAGATACATATATCTCTAAGTATATAAAGTAAGGTGTGGGTATATGTTTATCTATTTGGATGTACAATACTTCTTCATGAAATGATTACCTGCCCATTATGCATTTTTGAACATATGGGGTCCAACTATTTATGTAGATGAGGTGAAAAGGGGTTAGAAGAACTTTGTGAAAATTCAGATAATCGGACTTTGTCTGATATGTTAACAATAGATATTAGGCATGAATTTGTTGTATGGAACTCACTCTAGATAGGGCATGAAGCCTGTTTATCCGAGGCGCTAAAAACACCACTTCAAGTTACAAATAACTAGCCAACTAGTAGGTTTATATGGATAGATTCCGACCACGAAAATAGCAACTCTTCCCACCTTATCAGAAACATAGCCTATGGAATGCGAGGACTAAAACACAAAATAATGAAAGCGAAAAGCTTAGTTTCTACTTTTTATTACCAAGTTTTTAGGGTTTTTTTCCTGTATTTGGGGTGTTAGGTAGCAATATACTATTAGCACGAGTTCCTATTTGTAGATGTACATATATCAGCTGTTCATTAAATAAAAGCCATAGTCATCAGACACCGATTAACATGAATCGAATTGCTGGGACACATTAAGACACATTAAGTTAAAGAGTCTAATTTAAGACATTTTCGAGAATAAAAAGATGGTTTATTTTAAGTAAATATTTATATTTAATAAATATGATTGACACAATTTTCCGTATCATTACATCTTCATTTTGATCTTCGTAACACATAACCATGGTGGAAAACTGTTCTGTGAATTTAACTTGCCACTATGATGTGTATTATTTTCTGGGTCCCCCTCTCTCTCTCTCTCTCTCTCTCTCTCTATATATATATATATATATATATATATTATTTCGTGTTTGAAAAGTATATTATTTTAAACTAGAAACGCTACCCAGTATTGGCCGGTGAGATAATAATTTATTTTTATCAATAACAATTGATGGCCTATTGTTTTCACACGCGTGGAAAATCTTACTGTATGAATCGAAAGCTAATCGAAGTGAAACTTACCCCTCCCCCCAAAAAAACGATTTGAACACCAACAAAAAATAAATAAATAAATAAATAAACAAATACGCAAGGTTAGCTGACTAATAAAAGTCCCGAGTAAAGTAGGTTTACTTAAGAAAATAAACTAATCTCTCTTTCTCTCTCTCTCTCCCTCTCTCTCTCTCTCTCTCTCTCTCTCTCTCGCCTTTTCTCTATATCTCTCTCAGGTTAAGAACACTGTTATTGTTATTTTATTATTGTTTGAAGCAATACTTTCAGCGATAGTAAAAGAGTAAATGATATGCTGGGAACAGATACTACAACTTGAATTATTTATTTGCACAAAATATAAAAAAATAAATTACGAACAAATTAGGCACGAGGCGATCAAAAGTGTTGGAAAACGGCGTCGTTGGTCATCCTTGGTCAACATTTATGAAAATTCTATATTACTCTTTACTAAACTCATATCAGTCACCACAATACCACATTTACTCGGGGAGGGGCTTCTTACTTAAAATATATTTTAATTGTTGAAAAAAACTTGTTTTTCATGAATACATGTATTTACCGAAAATCATTGAATTAAAATGGGGAGTGAGATCTTAGGAAAAGAAACTATGAAAACATGTGTTTATAACTCTGCATTTATAAATGAATGACCCCCCCCCAATAAAAAAAAATCTGATGTAATCTATTACTGTATTATCTTTTACTGGGGATAGATTTGTGCAGTATCTGTTCTGTTGTAATAGGAGTGTCCTCCCAGGAATTACCTCCTCCATTTGTAATCATCCCATGTCTTTAGTCATGAAGCAATCTTCCACTGAACTACCTTCTCTGGTGGGCATGGGGTAGTGTAGTATATTTGCTGTTGCCATGATACTATATTCACAGGCATGACCTTCTGCTTTTATGGGGGAGATCCTCCCAGGTATTCCCTCCTCTATTTTGGAAGAGGTATTGTAATACCTGTACTCTTGTCATGATACCATATTACCAGAAATCACATCCTCTTTTAAGGATTAGTGCAGTATATGTCCGTTAATAATCCTCCTTTTGAATTCAGTGTATGCAGTTCGTTCATCATGGTGTCATTCTCCCAGCCTAGCCAAAGTATGCGACCGGATTGAGCATATATTTCCCAGTTGTTATATAAATGTACACATGTATAAATGCACCCTAAGGTTCATACTACCGACATTAGATGATGTGTCACACATTTGGTGGAATTTCGACAAATAGTTTGAAAGTAGCAAGCGGAGACAAAACACACACACGTTTAGACGTACATACAGAGGCACCTGTCTAATATGATTACATATTTTCTCAGATATTTTCTATTTCATCAACATTACAGCCTCCGTCCCCCACATAAAATATCTACACGCGTTACAAAAAAAATGGGAAGCAAAGTTGCTTTACAAAATTGTCACGCATTTTACTTTACAAAATTGACACTTTTCCCTTTTGAATTAAAATATGAGGAAGTTGAAAAGTAATTTCATTGCTTTAAGGCAGCAAATACTTTTAACGATTCAAACAAAAAAACTGTTATGTACATATGTGCATTTACATATACAGTTTATATTATAATGTATAGGTGATCGTATATAAAGTATAATTATATATATATATATATAATGTGTAAATATAAGCATGAATAGTAAATGAAATATATATATATATATACAAAGTCTACATGGCGATAACTTGGCCTCAAAAATAGAAAAGGTTAAAATGTGAAACATCTTTATATTAAATCTCCTATCCTGCTTCTTATCTCAATTTGTCTTTCCCTCTTCCCCGTCTTTTCACATCCATTCCCATCACTTCTCGTTCACTTCTGCCTAGCCCATACCTTTTTTCTTTCTTAATTCACACCAGCTTTCACTTTTAAATTATTGAACCCGTTTGGAGCCATAGTGAAACCATCCAAAAAAAAAAAGTAGGATACCTCCAGAGCACTACTGAAACTACCGAATTTTTGCCCCAACCGTCAGTAGTTTAAGAAATCCTAAATAATTTTGAAAGAATATGTCAAGAGAAAGAAATATATAGAATTTACAGTATTTTCCTTCAATACTATGGCTGTAAAAATCGACCCCCTGACAAAATCTGCTATATGGTCCATTAAGGCGTGCACTTAAGATATCTGGTTAATTCTACTTAACAATACACATCCAGATGTAATATTGATTTTCTAACGTTTTTCTTATAAGGCACACACGCATACAGAAATATATATATATATATATATATATATATATATATATATATACATATATATATATATATATATATATATATACATATGAGAGAGAAACAGAAAAAGAGTCGTAATGCTTAGCAACATATATTTATGTTTACAGTAAAACACTTAGTAGATGTAATAAGGCTGATTGTATTACTTTATTGAATCTGCTTTAAAATGTATATAAACTACATGTAAACCGGTTAAAATTGCTCAATTCCTATGGCTTTATTGAACGATACAATGCTAACATTTTAAAAGTCGTCTGAAGATGCTATACATCCGCTTAACCCGAAATAAATTTCATCATTATATTTTCTTGCAAATATAAATACTTACATTTTATTTTTTTCCTAACACAATAATGTGCATTTACAAGAACCATCATTTAAATACTTATATATATATATATATATATATATATATATGTGATTTTATAAAGGCTTACCAAAACATTCCTTTTCATTGTCATGAATTAGTTTTAGAATTCGCATACTACCATTGGATTGGAATGGTAACTTGTGAGCGGTACTTCAATGGTTTATTTTTTTTGGGGGGGGGATTTCTTAATCATTGTGCCGTCTGACGTGAAAGTGTATTATCGCACATTGTTCCGGTTTTTTTCGTGTTTTTTTATGCATTTGGGACCGATTATTTGCTTGTTTGCTTGGTGGCAGAAATAATGCACGAACTACATTTCTAAGACATTTTCTAGGACCTTTTTTATCGTTGTTCTTTCTTTTTTTTAAATTTAAACTATTATTTTTATTTTTTTCATCTTCTCTTCTTAAGTGACCTCAACTATTGCAACGCCACATTGTGTATTGTCGGCAGTTGAAACCCTTATTCCAGACATTTAATTTCACTGATGAACTGCCAAGCAAGTACCTGCTTAGTAGTGAAACACGTGTAGGAAAAAACATTTAATTTGAATAAATAATATATGTAAGAAAAATATCTTTAATGGTGATCATTGGTGTCCTGAAAGGAATGCTTTGGTAAGCCTTCATAAAATCACATATAAATGCTCTGTACTTTGTAATCGAGTATCATCGAGCTTGTTTTTATTGGAACACCCCCGGTCTTCACTGAATGATCTATTTTATAAGTGAAATATATATATATATATATATATATATACATAACAGCGAAGAAGAGGGATATAAATTAGAGCGGTATATGGGTTAGAGGAAGAAAGGGTCAAAAGAAACTAATAGTAATGGATATCTGCTTATACATATAATTAACATAGAGTTATAGCTTTTTTATTAAGAGCGATACAGAAAGTTAATGTTTTTAAAACTGACTATGGAGATATATAGACCCATTAAGATATCTCTCATATGAATATATATATATATATATATATATATATATATATATATATATATATATATACCTATTGAAGGAAAGAGAGCGTTACGTCTAGTTAGATATATCATAACAAATAGATAGTAGTGCATAGATACATAGAACTATAAAATACATATAAATAGGTTGAACTATAGAGAGCTAGTAACAGAGAAAACATGTAACGCACATCCCCATAAGTTTACCTATTATTTTTTATTTTAAATGAATATTTAACACATACATATTCAACACGAATAGAATGAGAAGCAATGAGGCCTCAAATATGCTGGCGTTGCTTTTCTGATAATAATTATTAGGCATCACATGTAAGTAATCATCTTAAAGGATAAACTTCATATTTAACAAGCAACACCAGTGAATGAGGATGACACCTTGTTACTGTGTAATCATGTTCATATAACCATATGCTTACTTTGTTCATACTACCACCCCCCCCTGTTCGCCCCTTACACTCACAAGGAAATGCAATGTTTTAAACCTCTGAATTAGTCTATTATAAGGATTATTTAAATTTCATTAAAATCGGATATGCGTATTCGAAGTTTTAAGGGGGTTCTGCTCCAATGGTTCATTCATAGGTGGTCGCATATAAATATTCGTCATAGAGAATGTATCGTTGAGATTTGGACAAGCTTCCTTGAAATCCTCAGTAAAATGTATACATATAAATTGAATTTAATAAAAATAGAATATATTTGATGTGTTAAGGGGGTGTGTCGCACTAGACTCACAGAAGAGTTTAACTTAAATATTCGGGAACATTGTCTTCCATTGTAAATCTTACATACGTATACACCTGTTTTTTTTGTTAATCCTCTAAGCATTATTTCCATAGGGCACCCACTAACACCATACATACATTGAGTTATATATATATATATATATATATATACATATATATATATTGTTGTTCGCATCCGTCTGTCTCAGAAGACAATGGAGTTTGGCACCTCACATTGGCCCGTTACATAATTACAGCGTTATTTCTCCGTAGATCCTTACGTATTCAGTGGCAACTTGCCTTGTTTTGGGTGAACTAAGTCAACTAGAGAAAAAAGCGGTTCAGATCAAATGCGGTTTCTGTCTTTAGTAAAACTCAAGGGATGTAGTTGTGTGCGGAGTCCAAAGTGGATTTTAGGTAAAATGATTCAAATGTCTGTTTCCATTGTTGTCTAATTGTCCATGAATTGCTCA
>OY744540.1:28827430-28829930 GCA_963556195.1 Sepiola atlantica | reverse complement strand
ATACGTACATATTCATATCCATATACACATATATACATATACATACATATTCATATCCATATACACATATATACATATACATATATATACATATATATACATATATATATACACTATATATATACACTATATATATACATTATATATATATATACATTATATATATATATATACATTATATATATATATATATATACATTATATATATATATATACATTATATATATATATATACATTATATATATATATATACATTATATATATATATATATATATACATTATATATATATATACATTATATATATATATATACATTATATATATATATATACATTATATATATATATATACATTATATATATATACATTATATATATATATACATTATATATATATATATACATTATATATATATATATACATTATATATATATATATACATTATATATATACATTATATATATATATACACATCATATATATATATACACATCATATATATATATACACATCATATATATATATACACATCATATATATATATATACATTATATATATATACATCATATATATATATATACATCATATATATATACATCATATATATATATATATACACATCATATATATATATATATATACATCATATATATATATATATACATCATATATATATATACATCATATATATATATATATACATCATATATATATATATACATCATATATATATATATACATCATATATATATATATACATCATATATATATATACATCATATATATATATATATACATCATATATATATATATACATCATATATATATATATACATCATATATATATATATATACATCATATATATATATACATCATATATATATATACATCATATATATATATATACATATATATATATATATATACATATATATATATATATTAGGGTAGGTCGATTTTACACTTTTTTTTAAATATTAAAAAAAGGCACGTACCGAAAGTTGTATATAGACCTATTAAATACTCATGCAAAAAATTAGATCAAAAACTTCAGCGGTTTTTTGAGCGTTTGGTATCAAAGATCGTAGACAAGAATATACTGAAAATTCCTCGTTTTTGCAAGATTTGCTTGAATACTGGTGTTAAAACCAAATAATTTGTGCATTTAAAATCAGCGAATGTTCTTTTTATTTTATAAAAATGATATTAATTAAAGAAATCTTCAAATTAAAATTCCCCCCCCGTCTCATTTTCAGTATCTGCTTTTGTAAACTACCTTTTAACGTTATGAATTAAACAGTAATATTTGAATACCTAAAAAAATGATTTTTTTCTGTTATAAGTGAAAATATAACAAGCAAAGAAATAAGGAAAAACCTAACACTATTTTAATGGAGCTTAATATTGAGTCAAATTGCTCCATATAAGACCCCTTAGACAAAAATGCTGGTCTCAATTTCTGACTCAAAACTTTGGCTGTAATGTGTTGATGCGTTGCTTCAAAACCATATACACTTAGTGAAGCTTCTGTTATTAACTTAACTGCCCGTTCCACGCCCTGAGAATGCCAAAAATGCAGCATAATTTTAAATCTATTAATTGTGTCCAATGTGTGGCATTAAAATTAATAGGTGGTATTCTTTTTAATCTTTTTCTGGTTGATTCCTCACTCCTGAAAGAACACATTAATTAATTGAATTATTAAAAAATTCCAATCTGTACTGCTTTAATAATTATGGTGAAATTAGATAAAATCTTTAAAAATCATTCTATAAATTGTAATAAATAATTGAGTCAGAAATATATGAATAAATATTACTTACCTAATGGCCAAAATTCTTTTTAAAGCTTCTTCTCTTACTTCAATCTCTTCAGATTTAACCATGGAATATAGAAAGTTTTCAGGCAGTAAACAAAATGTATTACCTTGTATATTTCTAAATGTGATATCTTGGATTTCCTGAGGCTGCTCCTTAATCCTCTGGGTCATATTAAAAATGTGCACTTGCTGATTGTGGAATTTACTATTTCTTTTAATTTCAAACCAAGAAGTGGCATACACATTTACAATAAAATTTACTACATAGTGTAGTTTTGTCGTGTGCCTTTGTTGGTATGCACCACGAGTCCATAAACACATGAGCCTGATGGCCAAAGTTAACCATCTTGCTTGGTTTAAAGGACCAATTTTCCAGGAGGTATATCTAGAGTCAACCTTACCTCTAGAAATACCTACTGTGTATTCATAAAGGAGTCTTTGGTCAGAACTAAGATCATGTATTTCATCAATTTTAAAAATTGACTCTAGAGGATTGCTAATAGTGGAAAATGATATTTGGGGTAAAATCATGGCAATCATTTGAGCATAATTTCCCCAGAGGGCCACTGAATGTTGTAGGGCCCTTTGCGCAACCATCTATGTTTTTAAAAAGGGCTCTGAAAGGTAGTTCATTATGATGCAAAGAGCAACCAATTGTGTGAAGATTTTTAAAGTTT
>OY744540.1:28819930-28822430 GCA_963556195.1 Sepiola atlantica | reverse complement strand
AAGGCATGAACCCATTTGATGTTAAGAGGAAACAGGAATGAAATAGTTGTATCGCAAAGACAGAATATGCCTATTAACCTTAGTCTTAAAAAGACCTATTGACCTTAGTCTTAAAAAGAATAAGTCTATAAATTGAAGTAAAACAGTCAACAGAAAAAGAGTCCACAAGCCTGCAGTTATCGGAATAAGAAGCTATATTACAACGATGTATTAAACATAGCGAATTGGTCGAGACCACAGGACTAATAAGGCGAAGTGGCTGGCACAAAGAAAAAGGGCATTATACGCTCTGTGTCTTCATCTACTCCAAACAATGTATCCAAGTATAATAAAACGCTACATATTTGATACAGCTTAGGTATTCGCATTAAAAGTCTAAGCTAGACAAATGCAAACATCCAAAGCAAAAAGTTGATCGACCAACAGAAGTTGTCTTCGAATCTCTTCATCTTAACCTAACTACAAAAATAGTAAAGAAATAACATGGAAACTTGGTCCGCATAAGATCAGAAAAGGTTACACATACAAAGATGAAAGCATATACTTTTGTAGCTAGAAGTACAATTCTATATAGTTTAAAAGTATGTGTACACCAGAATTAATACATCAATCACTATACAGATTTTAACGTTGATTCGAATCAATCAAAATTAGAACCAATAGTGGTATCATCGGAACTTAAACAGTTATTAATTTAGAGCCATTATACCAAACATGCACATTACTGTATATAATACTGCGGCATGATACTAAATAAGTTCTATAGACCATCAGATTAACTAATATGTTTTTTAAAGGGTAGGTGGCAGTACTGACTTGGAACAGTCGAAGACTAAATACCGTCAATAGTTAAAGCTGTCTATAGCCGAACTATATGCCCAGCTATAATAACACGCTACATATTGTTTGATATAATGAATCCTACTGGTTTGCTTCTTAGCAACAATCAATCACAGAGAATAGAACAATTAGGTATTAAGCTGACCTTTGCATTTCAATCTACGTGTAATACTAATTTTATTCGAGGTTGGAAGAGAATAGACTCCTCATAAATAGAATTATTTATATTTCCTTATTCATAGTGTCTTATTTAGTTTATTATATATATATATATATATATATATATATATATACTCTATATATTCTCTAATTGAAACATTTTGATGTGACATCGATTCTCCGTGTGAAGCCAGTAAATAAGAACTATTAAGGTTAAAATATATATTAAAACGTAGTCACCACGAAATGATAATAATAAAAAATGAGAATGTGTATACAATGAAAAAGCGATTATTATGTCATACTAGGTCGGTAAGCAAATAATATCTGACAGAAATGTATTAAAAATATAATATGTGCGATAAGTCCTTTCTTTAGTTTCAGGGTAAGTAAAAAGGAGAATGTCTTTTGTTTTGTTGAAATGCTCATATGTTATAAAATGTTAAGAGAGGCAATAGGTAATGTTCGCCTGTGAAATTGTATGAAGCGCGCGAAAGGGTGAAATGGTAGAGTGATAGTAAGATGCGTGTAACCTCCGGACGAAAAGTCAGTTGAAAGAGAAAGTTTGATGTTTGTGTGTGCTTAAATACTATTTGGATCGGCTCCAGCGAGCTTAAAGAGAAAAGTTTAGAAAAATATGTCTTTGGAGAAATCTCATTGGACAGAAATATCACGTGGTGTGCTCCCAATTACGTCCGCTCGTTTTGAGTTGATTTAATATATAAAGCCACATCGGAATTTGCGTGGGCGTTATTTTATATTTGTCACGCAACAATTTTCACTCTGCGCGCCTAAATTGTATTTATTCCAAACAACAATTTTTATTCGAATCTTAACCGTGTCAACTGGCACAATACTCCCCCCAGATTGAAAAAAAGGAAAACAAAATATTTTTTTTAAATATGTAATGTATTCCTTGAAATGTTTCGGCCAGTGGACTTTTCTACCTGTTTTTGTCGTAGGTTTGACGTTCCCGTCACTTTCTGCTGGACTCCCCTGTTCTAAGGGAATTTGTTCTGGTGGGGAAATTGTCTGAGGGTGTTCCTCAATGTATGCTGGTTTAATTCGGTCGATCGCGATGTTGTCTGTCCTGTTTTTCCTTTGGACAGTGAAATATTTTTCACTTCTGTCCAAAACTTGGTATGGTCCTGTGTAATTTGGACAAAATGGCTTTTTGACTGTATCGTTCCTAATAAATACATATTTGCATGTGTGAAGGTCATTTGGCATATGTGTTTGTTTGTCAGCCCTCCTGGTGGGTGTAAATTTGAGAGAAGACATTTTGTTCTTTAATTCCGTCACAAATGTATTTGTGGGTGAAATGTCTGCGTATGCATCAAAATATTGTCCAGGTAGTGTGACTGCTGATCCAAAAACTACGTCCGCTGGCGTGCTTTGTAAATCCTCTTTCATCGTGTTTCGGATCATTAATAGGATTAATGGTAAATTATCTGACGAGTCTGCGTTGTTATGACTCATAGCCAAAGATGTTTTTAGCTGT
>OY744540.1:28817506-28819730 GCA_963556195.1 Sepiola atlantica | reverse complement strand
TTTATCTACGGACTAATTACCTACGCTCTTCTTGCCGGGAAACACCCGGACATTTTTGCCATCTTTCCGAAACATATATATATATATATATATATATAATAGCGTATTATATTCCAGTAAGAATATTTGTATTCATCACTATATAAAAACTTTAAAAAATTTCAGAGGTATATATATTGACTCCTCTGTGAGTGTAATTCATCAGAAAGAAAATGTCAAACATAGTTTTGGAAAACGTAAGGAAATAAACAAAAATTATAATACTTACATTATTACACCAGTGATATCTGTAGATTTTATTAGTAAATGACGTTTCTGTTTTATTTTTCATACAACGCCACACTTTGTAACTAATAAAGCTAGCACAAATACGGAGTATTTACTAAAGATTGCAATTCTTAATTAGATCGTAAAGAATACTAATTAAACGACTAGAAAATAAATTTATAGGGGAAAGTAAAAGATGTAAAAAATTTACCGGAGAAGACAATAAACGTGTTCGCAAATATCTCAGTGAACAAATATGGTTCTACGTTAACGCCTACCGTTAAGCTAACAGTTATTTGCTAGACTGTTGGTATACTTTAAGTGTATCCGATATAACTTTAAAACAGTTTACAGATGTGTACTCCTATGTATAGTTTACGACATATTTTACAAGCACACGTGTTTATATTGGTTTAAATATTAATTTGCCTTGTATTCTAATCTAGACCAATGAAATTAAGCATCATATTCGTTACTGATTTATCAATTATACATTAGGAAACAGTTTATTTTCACCAAATACAGATTACATTTACAAGGTGAACAACATGAGTTGGATTATCTATCTCTGGGAGGTGATTATAGCCAGACGTTTACCATCACAATAGTTATCTGAATTGCAGTGATTTTATGTGAGTCTCCGTTGACGAACAGCACCAACACTCAGTAAATCCGAAGTTAAACGTTCTTTCTTCTTTATATAACAGACTATGTTAATTCCTTTTTTTCTGTAGAAAAAAACAATGATTTAATACAAGTAAAATAATGTTATGATAGAAATAGGAAATAAAAACACAAAAGCAAATATAAACTTAAACGGAGTAAGTAAGAATTTGTTATTACAAAAGTGTTCTGTATTGACCTTATTCGCCAAGGGAATATTGAAATCGTTTTTCATATTACTAAAAAAGTAGAAATTATACAAACATGTTTAAAATTATGCATATATATCATTAAAAAAAATGGAAGATCTATAAACAATTATATAAATTTTATTTCTGACAAATTAAAATCCGAAACATATTTGATTAGTTCAAGTGTACATATACACACCGCATAGTATAGCATATCTATTTGTATTGTGGTTTTGTATTGTTGTATTTAAGTGATTTAGAACAGGACATTAATAATTTGGAAATTAGTGTTAATTCCTTGAGAAAAAATAAATTCTTATATTCCAAATATATGATACTTTTCTGAATTATTTTGTAAATCAATGTAAGCTATCTTGTAAATATATTAGTAAATGATTTGTAACATTACATTTGACTCAGCAGAAGATCGAATAGTGTTTACTTTTAAACAATATCAACAATAGTTAATATATTCATATATATTCTAAATATAAATATACTAAAACAATAATTCCATGTTTTATTTCCGACGAATGGTACACCAATCAAAATGTGTTATCCTGGTGACTTTCCTCAGGAATGAAACGTTTATGTGTACCTTAATTGTCATTAATATTTTTAATCTACTACAAAGTTCTACTGAAGTATTGAGCAGTGTTGAATCAATGAAACTATATATACGCAATAAATGATATTGCTTTATAATATTACTAGCTTAAATTCCCGGCTCGCAATGGCTTCGCCATGTCGGCTCCTTGAAATACGTGTATTATTAATTTTAATTAAACATTTAATTCATAACTAATTTGTAAACGAGAAAATAATTATTTATCATGTGTGTATATAGATTACCTTTTGGTAATTTCGATAAACATTTATTTATACGATAAATGGTACTGTAAAGACAGGTAGACTCTTTTATTTTAATTCTCAGTTTAGAAATGGGACGCAACATGTTGAAACTCAAGTGTTTCACAAAAACAGAACCATTAAAAATACATAGTTTTATACGAATGCGACACATTACTATTTGTCTCAAAACGATCATTTCATTAAAATGACTTAAATAAAAAACGAATAAGAAAATAGATAATTAATGAAAT
>OY744540.1:28787506-28810006 GCA_963556195.1 Sepiola atlantica | reverse complement strand
AATATGCCGAAGCGCTTAGACAATTAGAAAGCTTCAGAAGTATAAACAACTTAATTGGTACAAACACCCTTGCCCGAAAAAGCTTGTACAGCTTTTAAACCGAACAAAAGCCGAACTGTTGTATTCAACCGCAACCCTAATCGTATGTAACCATAAACAAACGCTACCCTAGTAAGTTTTTGTCCGTTTCAAAAAAGTGTTCACTACAAAAAAACTGAACAAAATCTTCAAGAATCGTTGTTTTATCGATTATTCTTTATGATTCTTAGTTTATTTCTAAAAATAAGAATTATTTTTCTTTAGAGTTTCGTCAAAACAAATGTTTTTTTATTATTTTTTTGCGTCAAAAATTAAATTGCCATAAAAATTTTAAAACGATGTGTGTGTTTCTGTCATCATTTTTCTCTTAGAAAGTCGCCTTCATTTATTTTGACGCCGGTAACTTTTGATTCGGCTTTTTCCGGTTGTTAACGTATTTCGTTATCAGAAAACGGTTCAAAAGCTGTACCAGCACCATGTTTGTTTTCTTTTTTTGTGTTTCGTCTTGACATCCGTATTCTAACGAGAACCGTTTATAAACGTGACTATGCCGTAATCATGTTATTACTGCATAATCAGCGCATCTAAAAAATGATTTACAATAATGAACGTTTCTTATTTAGTGAAACCAATTTTTTACTTAAGGAAAACAAATTCGTAAAAGTTCAGATGAAAATTGCACTTGTAATCAGATAAAATGATCGGTACTGAACGATTCAGAAAAATGCGTTTGAATGACAGAACTGAAGAAATACGAGAATAATCTATGAAGACAGGTTCAAGAAATGAAGGTAAGTTAGCAGTGAAACCTTCATTCTGATACTTTTTAGAGGTTACGATTTACAGCAATTTGTTTTCATGATGATGAATGCTTCCATCTTCAAACAATTTGAGATGTAAAGACATTTAACTAAAAAATAGTTTAATTACAGTGGCAGTAACATTTCAACTATGAAACTAAAACTGATTTCATAACGCATTTCTTATTACACATGACTCCACTATTACTATGCAATCCCTACAGCTACATATCTAAAATACGGAGCTGTTAAACCCGACATCGTAATATAAGACAAAAGGAAGAAAGTAGCCACCCTTGTTGAAGTCAGTGCCCCTACTGATGCAGGATTGAACAGAGCTAAAATGGAAAAGATTACGAAATACCAAGGTCTTATGTACGACATGAAAAGAAACTGGAATCTTAGGAAAATCTCCATCATACCAGTACTTATAAGAGCAACAGGACTAATGAAAAAGAATTTCAAAAGCTATCTGGCAAGTATACCCGGTGAACCGAGTGCAAGAGAAATACAAACAATTGCACTTAAAGGGATGGTAAGAATCTTAAGATCTCTAGGCTTGAGTGTCTGAATGGTGAATGTCTGGCATCCAGTAGGATGCCCCATCTCCAGCAGAAAAAAAAACAGAATAAAAAAGACTCAGCAGAAAGTGAATTTAAAATAAATTCATTAAAGTATACAAACAGAGTAAAGAGGAAACTATAAAAAAATATATAATATAAAAATAAAAACGTATTAAAACTCGTTTTTATTTTATTGTCAGAAAATTAATATTTTTTTTCAAAATGTCAGCTTGGTTTCAAGTTGATTCTTGAATAAATGCTATAACGCCTCATTGATTGTCTATAATGACGTCATGATTGTAAAAAAACATTGCAAATACATTATATACTAAACACGCCTCCAATGTTGTTTAATGGTAAGTGTAATTACCAATTAATTTTGCATGCTAAAACAATGTCTACGATAAAGATCAGTTAATTTGTATTTGAATGTTTTCTTTAGTACTTTGATACGTTAGAAAATGGCATAAGGACCCTACGGATATTCACCATACTTTTTGAAAGGAATATTACAGGATGTCAAATAAGTCATTCCATGGTAGATCGATACACGATTAAGTATATTACGAAACACGGATGCACGGTAATATTACAAGGCTATACGGATGATTAAATAGTAAAAATGATTAAAATCAACACACGTCCATGTATGTTTACGATTGTGTTAAGCTCAAGCCCTGATATAATCAATTGTCTGTTACACGTATTAACTATATATGCACGTTCTTTATTCAATTGTCAATTAAATAAGCTCATTCTATATCCAGAACAATTGCCTCTACATTTTGGCCAAGTTTCAGAAAATTTGAATGGATGGATCAAACGTTATGAGAGAAAAGGGTCATTTTTTGCCATTTCGAGGCCTTTTGAACCCCTGGAAGGCCTAACCATATTTTTCTTCAAAGATCGTACAATGTCACTTTCTAACCTG
Source organism: Sepiola atlantica (assembly GCA_963556195.1). Lineage (NCBI taxonomy): Eukaryota > Metazoa > Mollusca > Cephalopoda > Sepiida > Sepiolidae > Sepiola > Sepiola atlantica. The sequence continues at coordinate 28,807,673 of OY744540.1, read as the reverse complement.
ACCAAAGTTACAACTTCATGCAAAATTTCAGAGAAATTCAATGGATGGTTGTGGAGAAAAATCCGGATGATATATATCGTATGAAAATGAGAATAGCAAGTAAGCTGCACAGAAACGTGTAAAGTATATGCACGAATAATTAAGCTAAATGCACGCATTTGAAAATTAAACATGATCGTGTCTAACTTAATTGCTATACACATTTCTATACAATAATCAAGCTTTTCTTACATACTGAGTATTATTGAAGTAAATGCTGAATATATGTATACACAATATATTATATTACTTTATAATGTTAAAATGGCAGGCCTCATGGGTAATCAGTCTCACAACGAAAATACACACAAAAATACGGCAATGGCAAAAAAGAAACACGCACATAGACAGTGTAAATGATCGATATTATATTAATTGCACCAAATGTACGAAAGGGAATAACAGAGAAGAACTGTTGGAATTAGTTTTGCGACGTCTCTGGAAGAAGCAAGGCAGGATCGATAAGTACGTCTCTGGAAACTGGGCAGCAAGCAAGACCTGCATTGACAGGAATGACGTAATTGGAAACTGGACAGCAGGGAAGGATTGATCGACAGGAATGATATTCCTGGACAGCGAGAGAGGCTGGATCGACAGGAATGAGGAATATGGACTGTAGTGAAGGCTAAATCGACAGAAAGGACGGTTGTATAACCTACAATACTGGACGGGCAGGAATAACGATTCTTTAACCTTTAAGCAGCTCGACCTTGGTCAATAGGAATGACGGCGCTAGAATCTGGACAGAATGAGGCGACTCATAAGTGCGGTCATGTAAACGTCCCCGAGGTGTAATAGAGTGACTAATGTAGGTCCAGCTTATGTGGACGATGCAAAGAGCTGATGGGCAGACAAAGGCTATTCGAAGGTGTTTACAGTAACCGGAAAGGACGGCAACCAGAAGTAGAGGAGGCGCAGGAGCAGGGGTCACTTGAGAATGAACTGAAGAGGTAAGATGTTATAAAGGGGACCTATCAGGAAGCAGACAGCATCAAAGAGCTTGTGTTTAATCGCATTGTAGTATGTGTAAGTTGCCCTGGAAACAGCAATGTTATCGCTTTTAGTAGTGCGTGTAACCCTACAAAAGGCAGTCGAATTGCTGCTAATATTGTCTTTCAGACTCAACTACTCGTTGCTGTCGGATGTTTGCCTCCTAGACTTTGGGCTAGTATCTGGTTCATTTATTTCACCTTCCACGTCAGTCTGAAGTTTTTGGCGAAAACATCTGAATGTATTTCGCAGCCGGAACTTTATATGTTGTCCTATTCTCTAAACAATAACTGGAGTAAATCACTGACCGAGATTATTACGGTAAAAAGGGGGGGGGGTTGCTGACCGTATACACGGAATGTTTGACCAATTGTTAAAATCAAGTGTTTGTTTAGTTTGAGAAAAAGTGTTGTAAAGCCGATATGTGTAGACGCTAGTAACCAAAAGAAAAACACTCAATCCTTTAAGTTACCATGATGAGATTTTTACAATATAGGTCTGGTATTTTTCTAGAGGGTTTCATGAGCGACGCTTACGACATGCTTTGAAGATGTGATGAATTTGTAACAGTAGGCTGCACCACGACAATATTATGTGTATATGCATGCCATAATGATAACATCTAAGAGAAAGAGAGAGATAAATATATTTATGACAAAGTTTCCATTTAGGCGTTTGTCCACGTTATTGGCATATAACAGAATCTGTATCCCATTAAATTTTTTTTTATGCGTGTAGGTTTCATTAAATCAATACATACCAGACACATTAACAGATACGAACATTTGTACAATCCTGTCTTTAATTGACACAATAATATTTCTCTTGATTTTCATTTGTTGTTTATTTTTTTGAAACAGTCACAAACCTTTATTTAAAAATCACGGGAAGAAGCACTTTTAAATCGGTGAAATTTTTCAAGTGTTTCTTTATTAAAGTTTACATAGAATGGTTGTATTCTTACGTATGAATAATGTTTACGGATTTTGAAGTCGGTTGAATGATATGCATATATATTGGGATCAGTTATCACGTTTCAAAGATTAGATTAATTATGTTAATATCACACCCACACTTTTCTGAAAACACAATTGAGAACATTTGATTATGGGTGTTGTCAAAATATATATGAATGAATAACTTGATTTAAATGCGATTCTATTCCCCCACTGCAACTAGCAATTTCGGTCTTTTGTCGGTATAGCAGCTGATAAAACACGGGCTTGTAGATATATAACACATGACATGCGTACATGGAGGTTTATCATATAATATTTACATAATACATCCTAGCTTTCCTAGAGAAAACACTGATGTAAAAAAAAGATGAGGTTTCGTTCTAAAGCAAATATACGGAAATCTTCCTTGCACAAAAGTGTATCCTTTACGGAAATCGATCAGTCTAAGAAAACTGCAATTCTGCTACATTGTAAGGACTAGCAAGATTGCCGAATCAGCTAAAATATTGTACTATCAGTCAGTGGTGACCGAGCGGCACGAGTTAGAGTTTTGAGCTGGATTAAGACCATAATTATGAATCTTCCAAAGACGAAACAACTATTTACTAATGTTAATATTTATACGGATATAGGTAAAGGTGAGAATGCTTAAATACTAAAACAATATAATGTAATAAGCTCTTATGGTGATATTGTAAATATTTCATAGAAATAATCCCCTAGAGATAAGTGAACATGTTTTGGATCGGCGCAGAAACATTTACAATTAGTATTAGCTTTCCAAGGATTAGTACGATGACCTGAAGAATGAATGATCAAGTAAGTGTCTAATTTACTAATTGGTACCTGCAAGTCTTACATCATAAATATTAAAATCGATAAATACAAAGCTTAGAATGACATCATTATGGATTTAAAAATGGCTCAGTTTGTTAACAATGAATAAAATACGGCAGCTTATACATTTTGCTGGTTTGTAGAATGTAACCACGTTGGATTCTGTAATTTTCCGATGCCAGATTGTGAAAATTGATCGAATGAATACTGTTAAGTGAGATGACATTTTGCATTGTATTCTGTTCTCTTGTATTCTTTTAGTATTGATGGTATTTCATATATTTTTTTTGTATTCTTCCCTGTTTTCACGACAATTTCCCCGAGGGGAAAGTAGCGAAAATAACGAAATAAGCTGCAATGAAGGCAGACATCGAGGAAACAATGAAAAACACACAATTCAACTACACATTTACGGAGTGAGAATCTCAGAAAGATAAAGGATAAAAAAAGAGTGCGAAACCAAACCAGTTCAAAAGTCTAAATGATGAAATCGAGCGACAGCTCAGATTTGCTGGCCTTGAAAAAAAGGTGTGCTGCCGCGTATTTTTTAGAGTTCTTATTGAATGTGACTAATAAAACTGCAATCTCGGTACAATTTGCAAAGCCAGTTATTTTTTATTTTTAAATAAATATAAAATGAGCCATTTGGTTAATTTATATTTCACTGTCTTTCTCACTATCATTATATTTCTTTTTTTTTTAAGATATTGGTTAAATAGAATTACTGCTTGTGCTTTTATCTACGTTTCTGGAATGCACGATTCGAATCCTTCATTTTATAGTTAGACTTGTAGACTTTTACGGTTAATAAGAAATTGGAAGATAGTGATTTAAGCGAAAGTGTGAGCAACAATATGATAATAGAGCGGAGGCAATCACCATAGGACGAGAAAGAGAGTTAAATAGAAACACATGGGGGTGATTAAAACAATTGAAAAACATTTTTACAAACATGACATGTTTACACAAAGTAAAACAGGGTTATCAATTCAGTTTTAGTATGAAATATGTAAGCTTCTGTATGCGTTGTTTAACACGTCTCGGAATAAAGACTTTTTCCAGTTCGTTATAGGTTGACCGAAAATGGCCCTCTAAACCCATTCTTGAGCAAGCTCATAAGCGTTAAGTTTCTCTCTATAATATCAAACACGGCAGTGGAATTCACTAGCAGGAAATGTAATTAAACTTACTGCACAGCCATTGTCACACTTGATTTTGTCAACATCCATGTTCTAATTGTTTATTTTATCAGCGGTGTTTAATTCCAGTGAGCACTACATTCTTAGGCTGTTTTTTTCGTCCTCTAGAAGTATATTCGTTATTAGCCTATCAGTTTAATAACATGTGTCCTTTATATATATATATATATATATATATATATATATATATATATTATATAATGTATATATATACTGTTTTCTGTGTGTGCGCTTTTCTTTGTGTGTGCCTCTAGGCCACGTAGTGTATACTTATCTTCCTTTATCCAAAATGAAGCAGTATAATAAATATCTAATTATATTGCTTCATAGCTGACTTGTATAATAACTTTAATTTTTCTTGGTTTTATCGCTTACCGTGTTTCTCCCTCTACCTCCAACGGCTATATAATATTTGGATGTTTTTTAAAAAATTTTCAAAAGAAAGTAAGATTACGACAGGAAACAAAGTATTTAAAACAAGCTAAAATATCCGGCATACAATGATACATCTGGTCTATGAGACGATGGTTGATTCATTTTATAAAATATGCAAGTCTTTTTCACAATTACGTACTATAGAATTACTTAGTTTTATGAAGCTATATAAATCACTATAGTTGTAATTTGTAAGAAATTCGATTTTCCGTGTTATTTAAACAATGCATACACAATTATTTATTTACATCTATACAATCTGTTGGCTGTAATAATGGGCACGCTCCTGTTTGAAATAGTTTTGTCATCGTTAGACGCTCATAATAAATAGAATTGCCGCATTTTGCATGCGCCTATGTATATTTATATGATGCCGTGTCCACTGGGCATCTGCCATGTTTAATTTTTTTTAAAGCGTTTTAGTTGATCAATTACACTCGTGTCTGTTATTGTAATATACATATACATATATATATATATATATTAGGGTAGGTCGATTTTACACTTTTTTTTAAATATTAAAAAAAGGCACGTACCGAAAGTTGTATATAGACCTATTAAATACTCATGCAAAAAATTAGATCAAAAACTTCAGCGGTTTTTTGAGCGTTTGGTATCAAAGATCGTAGACAAGAATATACTGAAAATTCCTCGTTTTTGCAAGATTTGCTTGAATACTGGTATGAAAACCAAATAATTTGTGCATTTAAAATCAGCGAATGTCCTTTTATTTTATAAAAATGATATTAATTAAAGAAATCTTCAAATTGAAAATTTGCTCCCCCTCCTCATTTTCAGTATCTTCTTTTTTAAACTACCTTTTAACGTTATGAATTAAACAGTAATATTTGAATACCTAAAAAAATGATTTTTTCTGTTATAAGTGAAAATATAACAAGCAAAGAAATAAGGAAAAACCTAACACTATTTTAATGGAGCTTAATATTGAGAGTCAAATTGCTCCATATAAGACTCCTTAGACAAAAATGCTGGTCTCAATTTCTGACTCAAAACTTTGGCTGTAATGTGTTGATGCCTTGCTTCAAAACCATATACAGTTTGTGAAGCTTCTGTTATTAACTTAACTGCCCGTTCCCCGCCCTGAGAATGCCAAAAATGCAGCATAATTTGAAATCTATTAATTGTGTCCAATGTGTGGCATTAAAATTAATAGGTGGTATTCTTTTTAATCTTTTTCTGGTTGACTCCTCACTCCTGAAAGAACAAATTAATTAATTGAATTATTAAAAAATTCCAATCTGTACTGCTTTAATAATTATGGTGAAATTAGATAACATCTTTAAAAATCATTCTATAAATTGGAATAAATAATTGAGTCAGAAATATATGAATAAATATTACTTACCTAATGGCCAAAATTCTTTTTAAAGCTTTTTCTCTTACTTCAATCTCTTCAGATTTAACCATGGAATATAGAAAGTTTTCAGGCAGTAAACAAAATGTATTACCTTGTATATTTCTAAATGTAATATCTTGGATTTCCTGAGGCTGCTCCTTAATCCTCTGGGTCATATTAAAAATGTGTACTTGCTGATTGTGGAATTTACTATTTCTTTTAATTTCAAACCAAGAAGTGGCATACACATTTAACATAAAATTTACTACATAGTGTAGTTTTATTGTGTGCCTTTGTGAGTATGCACCACGAGTCCATAAACACATGAGCCTGATGGCCAAAGTTAACCATCTTGCTTGGTTTAAAGGACCACTTTTCCAGGAGGTATATCTAGAGTCAACCTTACCTCTAGAAATACCTACTGTGTATTCATAAAGGAGTCTTTGGTCAGAACTAAGATCATGTATTTCATCAATTTTAAAAATTGACTCTAGAGGATTGCTAATAGTGGAAAATAATATTTGGGGTAAATCATGGCAAACCATTTGAGCATAATTTCCCCAGATGGCCACTGAATGTTGTAGGGCTCTTTGCGCAACCATCTATGTTTTTAAAAAGGGCTCTGAAAGGTAGTTCATTATGATGCAAAGAGCAACCAATTGTGTGAAGATTTTTAAATAGTTTTTTTTCTAAAATTGCAACCATTCCACCTTCTGCAACCTGTGTTGGTATTAGTGTTATCAACAAGTATAGCCTTGATACTGTTCTCACTGTGGAATTCATGCAAAACATCCACCACTTGATCTGCATGAACAGCACCTGTTGCACCACTATTAGGAAGAACTCTGTGTCAGATATTTACTTTCACATGGTGTTTCTTTTGTAAAAGTTAAATGGTGTTCTGGTCTCTTAGTTTTTTTCATAATTCTCTGTCTATTTTCATCCACAATTTCCTTATACATCAATGTGTCCTTATCCATTCTCCCATCAACTCCAATAAATATAATATTTTAGGTGGGGTAAAAAACCCTGGCTGAAATAGTTTTATTTGTTTACCTCCAACAAGGTAAGATGTGACACAAAATCATGAAAGTGGGATTAGATAAGCCTGCGCTATAGAGGTGAGCACTCTGGCCATTAAAAAATTGACTGGGCAGCCCCGTCGGCATTCCCCTGTAGGGGCGTCTAAGACGGTTAGCAATAAACTTACTCCTCCCCAAAGAGGGAAGGCAAAGCCTGGGAGGGTGCACCTCCTAGAATTGCACAGGACGGACAAGCCCCAATAGACGGGCGTAAATGCAGACCCAAAGGCCCGGACGATACCGATTAATTTGGTGGGATAAAAACCCCTGGCTGGATAGATTTTATTTATTTATCTCCAACAAAGTAAGATTGACACAAGGTCAGGAAAGTGGGATGAGAAAGCCAGTGCTCGAGAGGTGAGCACTCTGGCAATTTAAAAATTGCCTGGGCAGCTCCGTCGGCATTGCCCGGTAGGGCCACCTCAGACAGTAAGCAATAAACTTACTCCTCCCCTAAGAGGGAAGGCAAAACCTGGGAGGTGCACCTCCTAGAACTGCACAGGACGGACAAGCCCCAATAGACGGGCGTGAATCCAGACCCAAAGACCCGGACGATACCGGTTTATTTGGTGGGGGAAAAAACCCTGGCTGAACTAGTTTTTATTTATCTTACTCCCACAAGGTAAGGTGTGACAAAAGGTCGGGAAAGTGGGATTAGATAAGCCAGCGCTCGACAATTCAATATATATTTGTGATAATTAAATTTGTAAACACAGAATCAACACGTGAATTCAAATTCACTCGTTGAATTTTCAACCGGTGAATACCATAAAAAATATCCAATAAATAAAACGCCTATGTAAATAAATAATTATTTATATATAAAATTAAATATTATAGTGTTTTATTCCTTTTTAATTTGAATATGTACATTTAATTTCTTAAGAAAAGGAATAATACACTTTAAAATATTTATTATTAAGTAATGTATTACTTTTTTTTGTTAAAACCCGGGTTTAATTTAAGGCGACACTTGTGAAATCTAGGCTGTGAGAAAAAATCTCGATTTATTTGATCTTAAAGTTGCAATGCTCAAATAAATACAAAGTTTTGAAGAAAAATATTTCTTGTGGTAACTTTTGACATTATTTGGCAACTTTCTTCGAGTGCGATAATTTACAGTTTTAAAATCGACCTCCCCTAATATATATATATATAATATCGTTAGCACCACTGTGTGAAGCTTACATTTTAAAAAGCTATTTTATTCGTATTACGAATATCTTTGCTTTTGTACATTTAGTGTTTAGCGTATATGAATTTTCATCTTAACCCTATTAAGGGCATATGATTTCAGTATACTGGCATTTTTCATGGAATGCCACTACTTTTTTAAAGGCTTTGCCCCATTTCACCGCTACTTTCTAATTTTGCGAAAGCTGTTTCTTCCCCACCATTTCTCCTATGTTGCCCAGGGCAATAGTATGACATTTCTATAAAAAGTACGACCTGTCTGCGCCTTCTATATAGGTACCTATCTCCGCCCCGGTGTTCATACTATATTAGTACCTATCGCCGTCCCGGTGCGAATGCTACCTACGTACCTATCGCCGTCCCGGTGCGAATGCTACCTACGTACCTATCGCCGTCCCGGTGCGAATGCTACCTACGTACCTATCGCCGTCCCGGTGCGAATGCTACCTACGTACCTATCGCCGTCCCGGTGCGAATGCTACCTACGTACCTATCGCCGTCCCGGTGCGAATGCTACCTACGTACCTATCGCCGTCCCGGTGCGAATGCTACCTACGTACCTATCGCCGTCCCGGTGCGAATGCTACCTACGTACCTATCGCCATCCCGGTGCGAATGCTACCTACGTACCTATCGCCATCCCGGTGCGAATGCTACCTACGTACCTATCGCCATCCCGGTGCGAATGCTACCTACGTACCTATCGCCATCCCGGTGCGAATGGTAAATAGTACTTATTGCCACCCCTATGCACTACTACATACGTACCTATTCTCACCCCGGGGCACATACTATATACTTACCATTCTCTGCAAGGGTGCACATACTATATATGTACCTATCTCCGGGCCAGTTCCCATACATAAGAACTCCTTAATGTGCCCCTGTCGTGTCAGAAAAACAAAATAGTGTTCATTCATGTAGTGTCACTTTCATAAATGGAAATATTTTTGGTAAAAAAAAAAAAATGAAATTGGTTGCCCCCCCTCTCAATTTGTTTTTGTATCCTCCTCCATACATAACATTTATTAAAAATATTTGTTTTTCTTTAATTAATAAATTTTTTGAACAGCCCAACTTGTTAATACCCTCTACATACATATAAATAAAATAAAAAATCCGCTCCCAATTTTTTTTCATCCATATGTCTATGTATGAGTGATACATGGAAATATTGTTTGTTTCTTAAACTAAAAATATTTCTGAGGCGCCTCAGTCATATCAAAGAACCAGACTACAGAAGCCTCCGGGTCCTATATTGTAGAAGCACCCCCGGTGCTAGGTCCTATACTGTAGAAGCACCCCATGTCCATATACTGAAGAAGCACCCAAGGTCCCTATTCTGCAGAAGCCACCGGGTCATATATTGTAGTAGCACCAGAAGCACCCCATTACTGATCCCTCCTCCTTTTCATCTGCACAGTAACTATCTAGGATATTGAGCAATTTTCTCCTGGACAACGCCGAGTACTTAAAAAATACAGGGGGGCATCCAGAAAACTACGAAAATCACTCTTACTGATTCCTCCTCCTTTTCATCTGCACACTCTTAACGTAGCCTTCCTATGATTTTATTGATACATCCGGACAGAAGTTATGGTATGACCTGGTGCAACCGGAAATAATTCATGGCAAGACCGGGTACATCCGGCAAGGGATTATGGGCCGTTTTCAATGACTCAGCATTTATCGGATTAGTACATGAATACGTTGGATAATAAGTTTTCCAGAAAAGTTTTTAAAAACTAAGTTATATGGTAAACTGAAATTTAAATGCTATCAACTAGACCCTAGCACCTCTATCTCTGCCAAAAATCATCTGAATCCATCAAATACTTGATGAAATACAGGGTGGCACATACGTTTCTGGATTACTGATGTTGAAATTCTACACACTTCTAGAACCTATCAAAAAAAAAAATGTGCAAAGTTTTAACTAATTTGGTACATTGGTTTTTGAGTTATGATTGATCAAAGTAATGAGATTTCTAGCATAGCCCGTTTTCGAGGTATATTAAGAGATAGAGCGCTTGATTATCAAAATAACTGTCAGTTTACAATGGAAATTAGCGTGTTTAACTACCGAATCTTTTCATTTTTCAAATACATAATTATCTTTAACCAAGAAACATTTTTTATTGCAACACAATAAATGGAATTAATGTGGATTAACTATATCATAAGAATATCATGTATTTATATATATATATTATATATATAATATATATATAATATAGATATGTATATTAGGTGTACATGTATATGCTTGTAGGATGTGCTTTATGTCGTGCGCATTTCCTTAAATAAACACGATTTGATTATTTGTGTTTCGAAAGATGAGTTAATCTTGGCTTTCGCATGACGACACTTGTGTTTTCCGATTTGCAAACAATGCTTAACTCTCACCTGCGTTGTCAAAGTCGTTCGTATTTCCTTCTAGTCCTCCATTACCATGGACACATTTAAACAATGCATCTTTTAAGCAAAATGCAGATACTTTATTGCAACCTCTGTTTTAATGTGCGATACGAGTTATCTCGAATCATCTAACAGTAATTTGTCAAACACAAACACACTAAAATAAGCTCGTATTAATCTATATTCAAACACATGCATGCATATAGATACACAGCAATTTATACAAGTATATACAGCTACACACCAACACATATACAGACGTGTAAGTGATATATATATATATATTTATTTTTTTGCGTAATTTTTTAGATGAGTATTAATAATTTGTAGACTTTGGTATATTTGGACTGCTGTTCTCATCTTAAATATTTTCATCACAACGTTTCGCCCAATATAACCTACGACCTTCCTCCGATGTACTTTGTCGAACTCGGGAATCTGTACGGAATTTCTAACGGAACCCTTTATTAAATCCACGGGGGTAGTATTCTCTCGTTCCATCTGCCATGACTGGGTAAACAAGTCTTATGTACTTTGCAATTCTTCGTATCGCCCGCACTGAGGAGTGAACCTTCAACCCTCAGATGGCTGTCACTTAGAACTGAATTTTGCTTAGTACTATATCCACTGCGCAACGGGTCCTTGTAGATTTCATAAAGGGTTCTGTTCGAAATTCCTTCCAGATTCCCGAGTTCGGCAAAGTTCACCTAAAGAAGGTCGGAGGTTACATCCGCCGAAACGCTGTGATAAAAACCCACAAGATGAGAACAGTAGTTCGAATATACTCAATCTACATATATATGTATATATAATGGAGCTGTTACACCTGGCATAGTTAACTAAGACATAGAAGAGAGCAGTGGTAACCCCAGTTGAACTTGGTGCCCCTAATGATGCTTGCTTAAACGGAGCTGAAAAGGAAAAGAATACGAAATACCAAAGTCTTATTTACGGCATGAAAAGAAAGTGGAATCTTAGGAAGATCTCCACCATTCCAATAATTATAGGAGCAACCGGACTAATGAAAAAAAAATCCCTAACTTCCTGAAAAATATGCTAGGTGAACAGTGCCAGAGAGATAAAAACAATTGCACTTCAAAGAACGGTAAGACTCGTAAAAATATGTCTTGACTGGAAGCTCTGACATATCGGGTGAATGTCTGGAATCCGGTAAGAGGCCCCATCCTCAGCTGAAACAAAAATAAAGGAAATGGGTGGGGTGTATATATATATATATATATATATATATATATATATGTGTGTGTGTATATGTATATATGTGTGTATATGTGTGTATATGTGGGTATATGTGTATATGTATATATGTGTGTATGTATATATGTGTGTATGTATATATGTGTGTATATGTGTATATGTATATATGTGTGTATGTATATGTATATATGTGTGTATGTATATATGTGTGTATGTATATATGTGTGTATATATGTATATATGTGTGTATATATGTATATATGTGTGTATATGTATATATGTGGGTATATGTATATGTATATATGTGGGTATATGTATATATGTGTGTATATGTATATGTGTATATGTATATATGGGTGTATATGTACATGTATATATGTGTGTATATGTATATGTGTGTGTATATGTATATGTGGGTGTGTATATGTATATATGTGTGTATATGTATGTGTGTATATGTATATGTGTGTATATGTATGTGTATATGTGTGTATATGTATATGTGGGTGTGGGTGTATGTGTGTATGTGAACAGTATATAATATAGCGCACAAACGTAATTAAACGATACATCTAGAGAGACATGAAACTAAATTAATAGATTTATATCATAAGTTCCTCTTAATGCTAAAGCAGTGTATAGTTATCTTTAACCACGCACTACTGAGGTGTTTATCATTTGTCAAAGAGTTTCCTTCAACACTGTTAAACTAATATATTACGTATAATGTAAAGTGTGCATATACACGTATAATGAAATGTAGGTGTGTCTGCCTATAGTAGTTAGTGCTAAGAAACGACAGTGTTTCTAAGATAGTTCTAAATAAGTAGAACTATATTTTGGTATATATTAATTTGTATTCATACAAACATTACTTGCTTAACATGGACACACGTGTCAGCTATGATCTTATTGAATTCTAGCCTCATCAAGCAACCTATAGAAGATTCTGAAAATACGAATGGGTCTATGATAGCGATAAGCTTTGGTAAACAGGAATGGTAAGGAAACATTTTAGTGAGAATGGATATTAGAAAAATAATCAATTTCAGTCTATAAATATATACGCGTATGAATAAATGTACGTATTTATATGCATACAACTATTAGACAAGCAAAATGTTAATATGAAAATAAAAAATAAAGAATGTGTACGTATATATGTTCGCATTAATAAGTCAACAGGTTTGTATCAAAATGATACGAAAATATATAAAATGTTTATACAATAACTATTTGTACTACAGCATTGCTTCCAACAGAATCTTCCTCAGATGATGACCAAGTTCAAGCACAATGACGGGGCAGAAACATAATCACCACAAACCCACAGAACGATACTACCAAATTTTGTTGAATTGTCGTCACTATGATTTTGTGATATCAACGCTGATGCAGATAGTATATGATTGATGCATGCTCTCTTGTCTGATGGGGAAATACTAAGATCATTCAGGAATTCGGAGGAACAGTAGGCAATACAATATCGGCATTTAACTTGAATACAAAGTACCCATGTTTTTTTCCAGCCATTTCCGACACATCGCTCTCATAGATCTTTATATATTTTTAACTTTATCTCGTGTTTGCAGTAAAAGTTTTCCTCAAATAGACCTATTAATTCAATGAAAAAAATGTTTCCAAATTTACGAAACAAACGACAAGATGCGGATGCTGATCTGTTAACATTATTTAAGTTCGAAATAATAGCCGAAGTTCTAACTGTACTACAACGTGAGTCCGTGCAGTCATAAAAAACAACGATAACAATCCTAGTTTTACAGATACTAGGACCTATTTCCTTTAACGAAATTAATTCTTCCATAAGTGACATGGATAGCTTTATTTGTTGTCTCAAAACATATTTGAAGCCTCCACGACAATCTCCAATACATTGGGTCTCCGTGTGTAGCTTCTAAAAGCATGCTTGGACCTAGGTAGAATATGTTTCAGGTGGTATTTTTCTCATACTGCGTCGATCAGATATAGGAAAACTTCATCAATATATGATTAAAAAAGATATTCTCTGTGCGTGTCTCTGAACAAAGACTATCGTGTGTACCTAAAATATAAAAGTATGCAGAATATTCTTAGGAACTTAATCGTAGTATTTATTATATTCTACGTGCTTTTTTTATTCGCTGGCAAGTCTCCAACATTTTGTACATGAGATGAAGTTTAAAAATCTTAAATAGTGTCATTTTTATAGACGATGGAACTGTCTAAATTGCTAATTTAGGCAAGAATTACTCTAATGATAAAGATACTGACCCCCAATTGCGCTTACTTTTAAATTTAATGACATCAACGAATAAAGTTTACTTATTCAACATAATAAAATTTAAATTAATAATTTTCCCATATTTAGTGTGTAATAGCTGCCTCCTTGGCGTTCACATGCATATACACATGCATATACACATGCATATGGAGATACACATATGGAGATACACATATGGAGATACACATATGGAGATACACATATGGAGATTGTATATATTTCCCTTAATGGGAATGGTAGACTAAGGAGTTTACCTTTTATAAAACTATAATACCATTTCAAAATGATCCTATGAACTTAATGGAAGTAGTACTGCGTCCTGAATATCTAGTGAGTTTATTTTAGTTCTTAACCATTTTGTACATTGGAACATATTTATTTGTAAGCGTTTAAGAGTATGTGTATAACTCAGCAAAATATCAGGATGACACTATAACGTTTCAAGTTGTAAACTCAGTAAACTCATTACGTTACTGTTGCATATTATGCTATCTAATACCGACCCAGATAACGCCTGGTAACCTTGCTCTCACATATATACATTATATATATATACATATATATACATATATATATATATATATAAACGAAACAAATCTGTTAGAATTTAAAATATTTGATACGTTTATTAAATAGAATACGTACAAAAACATTATGTCCACGTCATAATCACAGCTTATGCTTTGAATTCTTACGACTATTTCGTTTGAAAAAAAAACAAAAAAAAACGAAACTATTTTTCTTCACGTCACAAACACGATATATTTACAAATATTGTACTTGCATGTCATTAGTTAAAGTAAATCATATTAAGGTTTGTTTTTGTTAATTAAAGACGAAACGTTTAATATATGAATTCATATATATATATATATATATATTATATATATATATATAAGAAATCTGATTTGAAAATACACCGTGCCAGAATTTGTATTATTTTAAGGAGCTGTGAACTGTATTTAGTCCTTTCCCGATCTCTTAAAAGCTTGTGAACGTATATCCTTGACGAAGTACACTATTCCAGGGAGGAATCAGAAGACATTCACACTCTGATTATTTCTATATTGTTTCATGTGGTCTTAGCGTTCTATCATGTCACTTAATACGGCCAATGATAGAGGCCACTTTATTTTTTTACAAATAGCTATTCATCAGAAAAATCGAAATAATTTAATAATGCGTCTCTTCCAAAGAAACTTGTAAGTTATAAAAATTAGCGCTTTCACTCTAATGATACTAGTCCGTTTTCTAGTGAAACTATGCACGCTAGAAGTCACATGGCAAATCGGGTTTCTGAGGTAACGCTTTAAAATTTATTTTCTGATTAAATCTCTTAAATTCATGATCCTGTTCGAAAATCATTATTTTACTAGCATATACATTCTTATGTGTCAGTATAAGTAAAAAAAATATTAAGTAATATGTAAGCAATCCCAATTAAAGTTTATTTAATCCATCACACATTCTACAGCTCTTAGTTTTGGGCCGCTCTTGTTCTGATAGCATGAGAGTATAGGTTACATAGCTTGTCTGTGCTGTTTCCGACAGGAACTACAGCAGCACACTTTAAGAGTGACGATCATTAATGTTACCTATAAACACTTATACAATATGATAAGTATAGTGGCATGCCGCACATGGAAAATTAACACTGGATTTATATCGGGTAGAATTTCTTGGAATCACAAACCCATAGATTAAACCGTGCTAATGGCCGAGTTAGGTGAACTGTTTTTTTTTCTGACAGCCAACAAAAATGCATGTACTTAACACGTTATGCCTGAAAAAAAATGAATGACGATGAGAATAAACACGAAACAGATCAAACCAGACGCTTCTCCAAAACATAACTAAATCGCCTCTTCCATGTAAGCTCTCATTCACAATAGTAGTACGACATTATAACTAACCTCAGAATTTACAAGGAGAAACGATTCAACATCAAGTGTCGGTACAATAAGCAGACACAAAGCTGAACTACTTAAATCGTGTTGATATGCCAGAATATCTTTCACTCTGCCTTAGACTGACACAAATGAACGAGCTCGGACTATATATCCGTAAAATCATCCATTTTAGTAGGAAACGTCGCCTAGAACCAAAGGATCAGGCATATATCTGCCTTAGATTAACTTTGACACTACGTTAGTTATGTGTATTTCCTCTACCGTTCTCCATCTACTCAGGACTTTCCATAACTAGACTGTATCTAACAGTGTAGTCGTGGCACTTTCCATAACTAGACTGTATCTAACAGTGTAGTCGTGGCACTTTCCATAACTAGACTCTATCTAACAGTGTAGTCGTGGCACTTTCCATAACTAGACTCTATCTAACAGTGTAGTCGTGGCACTTTCCATAACTAGACTCTATCTAACAGTGTAGTCGTGGCACTTTCCATAACTAGACTCTATCTAACAGTGTAGTCGTGGCACTTTCCATAACTAGACTCTATCTAACAGTGTAGTCGTGGCACTTTCCATAACTAGACTCTATCTAACAGTGTAGTCGTGGCACTTTCCATAACTAGACTCTATCTAACAGTGTAGTCGTGGCACTTTCCATAACTAGACTCTATCTAACAGTGTAGTCGTGGCACTTTCCATAACTAGACTCTATCTAACAGTGTAGTCGTGGCACTTTCCATAACTAGACTCTATCTAACAGTGTAGTCGTGGCACTTTCCATAACTAGACTCTATCTAACAGTGTAGTCGTGGCACTTTCCATAACTAGACTCTATCTAACAGTGTTGTCGTGGCACTTTCCATAACTAGACTCTATCTAACAGTGTAGTCGTGGCACTTTCCATAACTAGACTCTATCTAACAGTGTAGTCGTGGCACTTTCCATAACTAGACTATCTAACAGTGTAGTCGTGGCACTTTCCATAACTAGACTCTATCTAACAGTGTAGTCGTGGCACTTTCCATAACTAGACTATCTAACAGTGTAGTCGTGGCACTTTCCATAACTAGACTGTATCTAACAGTGTAGTCGTGGCACTTTCCATAACTAGACTATCTAACAGTGTAGTCGTGGCACTTTCCATAACTAGACTATCTAACAGTGTAGTCGTGGCACTTTCCATAACTAGACTATCTAACAGTGTAGTCGTGGCACTTTCCATAACTAGACTCTATCTAACAGTGTAGTCGTGGCACTTTCCATAACTAGACTGTATCTAACAGTGTAGTCGTGGCACTTTCCATAACTAGACTATCTAACAGTGTAGTCGTGGCACTTTCTATTACTAGACTCTATCTAACAGTGTAGTCGTGCCACTTTCCATAACTAGACTGTATCTAACAGTGTAGTCGTGGCACTTTCCATAGATTAGAGTAGCAAATTACATGTATTTGGGCATTTCAATGTCGAAAGATGTCGGCTTTGTTTCTCAAGCTACACATGCACAAATGGTAACTGCAAATTCTTTCAAAAGTATTCTATTTTCGACAACTATAACGTGAGGATCAGCAAGCTTCAAATTCCGACTTGTTCAACCATAGACTACTCGTCAACGCTGATTACCTTGGAATAATGGTTGTTATGACGATAACCCCTTCGATTTCAAACCGAAGCAGCGTTACTTAAACAGCCAGACGTTACTAAGTGTTTCATTGTTAATCTCTCATAGATCTCATATGTTATCACTATTAAAATATAGCGCGTTCATCATAAATAGACCAACACATAACAAGACACGAGTATAAGAGTTTAATATCCGCAACAAATAGTAGCTATAACGCAATCAGTCACAAATATGCAAAATTCGATTTTGTGTAAATTTATAATAATGTGGTAGAAAATGGTCAATAAACAATTCTACCACTATCAAACTGCCGGGAGTTCGCTTTAACGAAGACGGACGAGGTTTTTTTGCTTTTCCCTTGGTTCGTTAAAAATTAAGTTAAATTATAAAAGTAATCACCATATTGTTCTACTAAAAACGGAATCCACACATGATAATCTGATTAACACCCTTCCCCATACGCTGGGTACTGTAAAACATTGACACATCCGAAGCAATTGGGCCTTATATTACCCATGTTATATTTATAAAGAAATGCTCTACTGAACAAGACGCTGTCTTGTCTAAACTCTATATCAAATTGCTTCCTTGATGGCTGGAAAATTGCATCCATAGTCCAGTTAGCAAGACTTCTGAAAAAAAAAAAAAAAAAAAAAACCTGACCCGCAAATTATTCACCGAAGAGGTCTCCTCCCGTACTTCGCTATAATTGTTGAATCATTAATCAATCTAGACATACGCCACTATCTCAAGAATTCTAAATGTTTCTGACCAGGAGTATGGACTTCAAATATCCTGTTCTAGTGCGGATTTCATAATGGTCATTTCTGAACGCATATAATTGATAACGCAGGTGAAGATAGGGTGTTAGCGCTTAATATATTCTACAGCTTTAGACAATATATAACTTGACCGTTTACTTTAGAAAATTAATGTGTACGGTATTACTGGACGAACGTAAATTAGCAGAGTTTTCTTAGCATAAAATAAATACAAAGGTTGCCCATGATTGCCGTGCATCAAAATAACATTACATAATGCAGGTATGCTCAAGCGACTAATCTTTTAACTTTTATTCCTAATTTTGTTAAACAACATCGCTGAGTCTATCAAGTTCGGAGTAAATTTGATGATAGCACCACGCTCTATTCTCGACATTCGAGCAAAATGAACGAAAACATATCCAAATCGTTAGCTGAATTCCAAGAAAATCGTATCTAGTTTGTAGTTAAATTTGGCCCTAAAAAGATGGTTAAATGAAACACTAAGAAAAAGCTTATTTCCTTTTAACAATTATAGGATACCTTTCCAACCCGTTATTGATATATCTAATAGTACCCTATTTCAGAGTCAAAAGTTCAAGCTCTTAGGTCTAGCATCCACAGAGTACATGCATTTGAATAAATCTATAAAAGATACTGCAAAATATGTTGCAAATGAGGGGTGATAATTCTACCTTGCTAGAAAATGTATCACGTGCTAGTAGCCTATATTTCAATAGATGCACTATTCGCTTATGTATGGGTATTATTAGCACATCTGGGATAGTTCACCGACGACTAATCAACCTTCTCTTGGGCAGGGTGCAAACATAGTACCTAACCATATAGGTCTCGCACTGTTACTCGGGCTCAATCGTCTGTTCCATCGCCGCAATGTTTCATCCCTGTGCTTGCTTTACAAGTCATTCAACGGAATTTCCTCTGATTACATTTGTATATGTTTACCCCCTAAACGTAAATACCTCCGACTAACACAAGCAGCATCTCATTCATTAACCGTAGATGTTCTAAGATGCAGGAAAACTTACTCTAATAGCTCGTTTTTTTCAAACGACTTAAATTTGGAATTTTCTTCCTTGCTCACCTTTTTCCTATTGTATCAACACACAGAAGTGTACATGTAATGTGAACAAACAGCTTGAAGCATACATTCACACTAATGATGTCTATTGAATTTAGCACCGAATTCATTGACCCTTTACATGGAAGTTGCTATATTCATTATCTGGGCTTAAGAAAAGTTAGTAAGGATCGTTTCCGGTGATATTTGATTGCTATTTATACAGTAGATAAAACAAATAAATAGTTTCTAATTGTATTGAAGGAGTATACTAATTGATCCAACTGTTTCAAATACGTGTTTCCTTAAAAAAGGTTTGCTGTAGTATAAGTCTATGACTAACTCTCTTGGTCTCATTTACAACTTTGCTGGCTGGTGCAAAAACGTGTAGCGAAGTGCAATGTTGTTTGAAGGAAATGTCAAGTGCTAGCATCTGGAGATGATTGTTGTCAGTCAAAATAAAGGTAACACTACATGTGTAATAGTAAGCTATTAAACATAATATATCGTTCAGATTCTGCTATTTAATACATTATAAGAATAAGAATTGTTTAGTGGGAAAACGTTGCTGAAATATAACAAACAGGCAATGACAAAAACCAAGAGAACTGAAATTGGCAGGGTAGAGACGTGAAAATATATCTGCCAGCACAAAAAAAACTAATAGAATCATCAATGCTCTCGCACACAATAAATGCATTAAATTATGAAGTGTTCGACAAACAGTTGGAAAATTAAATTAAAATGGGGCGACGGTAAAATCTTAAAAGTTAATAGTCGAGTAT
>OY744540.1:28767506-28780006 GCA_963556195.1 Sepiola atlantica | reverse complement strand
AAATGGCCAAACAAAATATCTATTGCAAAGAATTTAACGAAAACTGATTGAGATGTTACTCATATGTGCGGAATATTGATTATCAATTTTCGAATGTCATTTGTATATGCCACAGCGTTTAACTGACGTTTTACTTGGCCGGATACAGCTCTTGAACAATGGAGGCCACTTCCTATAAGATTGTCTTAACTATCCCTGTCTATTACTTCTGTTGTATTTTATCTACGGTCAAGAGGTTTGTTTGTTCTCAATTACACACAAATCAGTTGACAATGTTATGAAGCCGTAATGTGTTTTCAACTATCTAAAGTTCTACTTCTGAGAAAAAAAAATAACGTTAAAACAGGTTAGTCTGGCGCAGAACATAAACACCAAACATAATCCAATAGAATAATACATGACAGTTTATGTATATGACCTAATATGACGCCTCTATAAACAGCATTACACTGCACATAACGTTTATGTCAACAAGGGCAATCGCATTACGTTTTTTCATGAGTAAATAAACAAATAAGGAAAAATACTTGACCAAAGAGGTCGCAGCTTTAAAATCAAATAGTTACAGCCATTTATCTCGGGCACTTTCGTTATAAATAAGCAATGGAGTCGGAATGGTGTTTTTTTTTAAATAATCAACGCAAATAGCCCACAGGCTTAGATATATTAAACCGGAAGAAGAATCCAATTTTTAAATGACTGTTAAAATGGCGGGATGGCGGAATAGTATTTGTAACGAATAATGTTTAACAGTGAATACCCATTGAAGGATGATCAAAGAAAAGAAAAACGGAAAGGATCAATCAATTAAAATTATTAAGTAAATCGATTGAGGTTTGCACCCAATAACACCGTACGGTCGCCTTGAAATATTTATGTCAACATATGGTCGAATTGAACTATCAAACTCTTTATCGGAATTAGTTATGTCATGGTTCGGTCCTGGAATGTGCATACCCCTAAGTATTATCTGCACATTCGGACAGTTTCGTGTGATAACTGGCGCTCGCCCGAGGATCATCTACCGAAAAATGCAGACTATTATTGTACCCACTAAGCTCCTATGAGTGGGGGGGGGGGCTCATAGGAGCTGTTTTTTCATAAATTATCGGCCTTGTGTCACATCTTGTTATTATGGTAAGCAGGTAATTCGCTAGGTTTGTATTGCATTCATTGACTAAAGACCACGCCGAAATTTTTTTGAAGTCGGTATCATTACTTCTGCGGTGATGTTACCCGGCGTTTCATGGGAGGCTTTTTACTTTTATTTTTATTTCACCTTTTATTTGTGTTTGCCATAGCGTTTTTACCAACTTATTAGTTTTTAATAGGATGGTGACTGTAATATTTGACTTATTCAAACAACTGTTATCATCTCGGGTGGTGTTTTTACAACGTTGAGGCCGATGTAAGTGCATTTTTGTCAGGTGTATTTTGTACAACTCGGGAATAGTTCCGTGAAACTCCGGAATCTTGATATAATTCCCGCGGTAGCTTGCTCTCGTTCTGTCAGGCATGACCGGATAGAAATTCAAGTAATTCGTAATTGTATTCTTAGTATAGCCCCCACTGAAAATTGAAACTTGAACCGTCAGAAGACTTATTTAGAACCGATTACTTAAGCACTTTTTTCTGTCACGTTATGGCTTTCACTAATAGTCATAAAATCATAGGGTTACCATAGTAATTTAATTTTTCATATCTAAATGATTATCAGTTGTGATGACCTAAAAAAAAAAAAAAAAAGACGAAAAAAAAAAGACGAAAAAAAAAAAAGACGAAAAAAAAAAAAGACGAAAAAAAAAAAGACGAAAAAAAAAATACGAAAAAAATACAGAAAGTTGACTACTTCCTTTAGAGCGCGGTGTTTATTTAGTAATTACTTTCAAAAACAGGGGATTTCCTGAGCATTTGCTTTCTCGTTGCCCCTCACCATTGGAAAATGTGGCGTACTAATACTTAAAAAGTACGGTTTTACCAAACTAATTTGTGTATGACATATTTATATAAAATTATAAGAAATACACATTGAACATTATTGAAAATAAACATGGTCTGGCTGGAAAATACTTACTCCTCACCGTCTTCCATATAAAGTTACGTTCAGTTTGTTTTACGGCATATGTGGTGACGGGTTTTTTTTTTTGGGGGGGGGAGGCTCTGCAAAGGATTGCAGCGGGCCGCCAATTCGCCCACTAACAGGGCAATACTATACAGAGGGGAGGATGAGGATTCACGAAGAATTTTCAAGCAAGAAACGACTTTCTGTTCAGCAGGTTAAATGCTTCACCCCCTTCAAATTTGTAAACATTGAACTAATACATTATTTCATTTCAGCTTTTAATAAAATATTAAATGGGTTGCAGAAGATGTGGAAAAATAGGAGACTGAATTAGTACTCATCTTTTTTTTTTAAATGAATGATAAATACACAAAAATAGAAAAGTTCGTAAAATAAAACAAAATTGATCGCAAACAGATTCCCGTGCAACACCGGGTTGTCATTGTTGATATATATTATAAGAGTAACGAGACTTGTTATCTCGTAATCTAATGAACGTAAATGTTTCTGGTGTGTACATGCAGTATTTAACTTACAGAAAAAGGGATTTTACCAGCGTTGTTCTCTAAGTCATGAGGGATTTGTGAATAAAAAAAAAATAAAACGGCCGAGAAAACTACATTAGGTAGCAAAATGAGGGACGGATGACTCATTAAGTAATGTTAAAATTACGGTGTATTAGAACAATTAAAAGATACATTCAACCATGTATTTAATGAGATCAAACGGTAAAAAATTCTAACGGAAACATGTTCATTGACTCAGCCCTTGTCTAATACTTCACAATAACCACCAATGTTAATTTATGTAACCCACCCACACCCATCGTCCAAAATTAAGGAACAATAATAAAATCTTCCTAATCGTAAATAGCTTATATTTTAATATTTGCGAAAATTTAAGTGCATATGTAAATTATGTAGTTCGACTTTTACCGAGATTTTCAGATGAATTAAAATATTTAAGTTATCCACCATTTTACATATTTCAAGTGTCCATAATTAAGGTTTTTTTGTATGAAAGGTTGAAAATACTCAAAACTTTAATTATTATCACTGCTACATGTAAAGCAATATCAATCATGTCAAAAAAAGGAATAACACTGCTGTGAGCGACAAAGCAAAAATTGTCAAATTAAGAAAGGAAACAATAGAAGAAATCAAAAAAGGTGAAACGCTCAAAAAGTGTTGTAAGCCGAGTTCTCAAACTCTATAAAGAAACTGGAAAGGTTAAGTAAACAAAGAAACATGGAAGACCAAGAAAGACAACGGCAAAAGAGGACAGAGTTATACAACGTCTAGTGGTAAAATACCGTTTCCTTACAGCTGGCAACATTTAACAAATGGAAGGTGTCACTTAGTCATGCGCAGAGGTAACAGTGCTGGGACGCTTCTAAACACTCAGTGCCTAGCCTTGTTTCCTTACTAGGTCAATAGACGCCGTTCTCTTTCTCTCTATTTGGGCAACTTGGGGAACATTTTACGTCATTAAGTCTTACATGACCAATCTGGGTCTCTTGTTCCGACAGGTTGAGGGTACAGGTTAGACAGCTTGTCTGGCTGCTGTTTCCGACTGACAGGAAGGAGCCCAAACTCTTGGGTAGCGCCAAGAACGGCTGCTCCATCATCAGTTGCATAATACCGTGGGTAGTTGTGTGTGCCATGTCGCGCATGGAAAGGGATCCTGCAATTATCTCCGGTGGGCTTTCCCGAGGCGACAACCCCCATGGACCAGGTTGAGACTAATGGACTGGTTGTGTGAGCTTATTGGCACCAAAGTACCTACCTTGGCCAACCCACTCTATAATCGAAACAAACATGTCATTACAAAAAAATAAAAGCAAACCTAAACCAGACACCCAACAAAAAACACTTTCGCCTCCACCCTTGAGGCTCGCATTCACAAATATCCGGGGACTTAGAACCAATATCAACAACGTAGAATCCTTTCTCCTGACAAACTCTCGGGATATCCTAGCTCTTAGTGAAACTAACCTCCAATCCTCAATCTCCTCTCACCACTTTGACATGACTACCTCCCACTCTACGTAAAGACTGACAAACATTCACTGGCTAGGAGTTTATGTTCGGATACCCCCTCCCCCTGACTAGAGAACATAGGTTAGAATCAGATGACTACGACTACATGTGCTTTAGATTGACTTTACATCACAGCATCAGTTACTTATATTTCTTATACCGCTCCGTCGACCCAGGACTGTACTCTGCTAAACTGTGTCTGTAAGCATAGATAGAGCACTCTTAATCGACTCGAATGCTCACATACACGTATTTGGGGATTTTAATGCCCACCATCGTTACTGGTTGGGATTCTCCAGCCTTACTGATGCAGCCGGCAACTCTACGTATAATTTCTCCTTAGCTCACTCCCTCTGACTGTCGATTTTCCGACCCGCATCCCCGATCGAATAGACCAACAAGCCTCACTTCTAGATCTTTTCTTGACCTCAATGCCCGAAGCTTCTGTGACGAAAGCTCATAGCCCACTTGGGAATGCTGATCACATTGTGTTAATGATACATATCACCCTAAGAAGTCGTCCAAAAGCTGATGAACCGTTGCTCAAAACAAGATACTACGAGCAGGCTGATTTTGAGTCAATCAGATATCACATCAGTGACACCCCATGGAGAGAAACCCGACTCCCTACACATCAGTGTGCAAACGAATTAACTGAATGGGTCAAAGCAGGCATTGAATCCTATGTCCCCATGCGAAAATTATTCAGCAAGCCTCACTCTCCTCAATGGTTCACCTCGGAATGTGCAGCTGCCATTTCTGAGAGGCAACAAGCATTCCGTAAATTCGACCGACATAAGTCAGCTACTAATAGAAATAAATTCATAGAGTCAAGAAATAATTGCAAGGCCGTGATAGGTGAAGCGAAGAGAAGGTTTAATGAGTTAACAGAAAAACGCATCCAGTCACAGAAATTAGGTACTCGTGATTTCTGGAAAATCTACAATAGTGTAGTGAATAATGGTCCATCAACGATTCCCCCACTATCAAACCACAATGATGTCGCTTGCACGGCCACTGATAAGGCTGAACTACTTGCCCAGCGCTACGCTTCTAACTCTACTTTGGACTCAGATAACCACCCACTCCCCAAATTCCCTTTGCTGACTGAAGCCACACTTGATAACCTGGTCATCACCCCATCCCAGGTTAGAAACATCATAAAAAATCTTGACACCTCCAAAGCTTGTGGGCCTGATCTTATACTCACAATAGTAATAAAAAAATGCTCTGCTGAACTGGCCCCTGTCCTCTCCAAACTCTACAATAAGTGTCTAGCTTAATCTTGCTTCCCCGATAGCTGGAAAATTGCCTCTGTGGTACCAGTCTACAAGAATTCTGGAAATAGAACCGATCCCCAGAACTATCGCCCAATCAGTCTGCTGCCGATCTTTGCTAAAATCTTTGAATCCTTAATCAATCTAGCGATAGTACGACACTTAGTTAATGCTAAACTTTTTTCTGACCGCCAGTATTTTTTTAGACAAGCACGATCTACTGCAGACATCCTAACGGTCATCTCTGAACGCATGTATCATACACTCGACAAGGCAGGTGAAGCTAGGACAGTAGCGCTTGATATATCCAAGGCCTTTGACAAGGTACGGCATACAGAGCTCCTCCTGAATATACGATCATACGGTATTACTGGGCAATTACTTAATATAATTAGATCCTTCCTAGACAAAAGAAAAATCCAGGTTGTCCTCGATGGCCGTTCATCTAAGCAACATGACATAAATGCTGGTGTACCCCAGGGATCTATCCTTGGACCCTTGTTGTTCCTGATCTATATAAACGATCTCCCTGATAGCATAGAGTCTGAGATTGGTGTATTTGCTGACGACACCACCCTTTACTCTCGCCATGTTGGCAAAACCGACGCAATCATATCCGAGACAATGGCTGAATCTTTAGAAAATGACCTCCAGGCTGTAGTGGAGTGGGTCCTAAATGGGTGGTAACTTTTAATGCCGCAAAGACAAAACTCCTTTCGTTCAATAACTACAAGGAACCTTTTCAACCACCGATTGTCATGGCAAATAACACCCTACCTCAGAGTTCATCATTCAAACTCCTCGGCCTAACCTTCACAGGTAACATGAATTAGAACAAATACATTCAAGACATTGCCAAGGCTGCCGCAAAAAAGGTTGGCTCCCTCTACCGTGCTAGTAACCTCCTCGCACCTGTATCTCCACAAAGCCACCGTCCGCCCATGCATGGAGTATTGTTGTCACATCTGGGCTGGTGCATCATCTACTAGTATCTCCCTCCTTGACAAGGCCCAAAAAAGAATCGCCAACCTAATAGGTCCCTCACTGTCAACCAAGCTCCAGCCTCTGTCCCATCGCCGCAATGTAGCATCCTTGTGCTTGTTTTACAAATACTTCAATGAATTATGCTCCGATGAATTGGCTACTCTGGTGCCCTCTCGACGTAAATTCACTAGACTAACTCGACAATCAACTAAATCTCCTTCATTCACTGTGGAGGTCCCCAGATGTCGGAGAGCCTTCTACTCAAATAGCTTCTTTCCTCGTACTGCTGGCATCTGGAACTCCCTCCCTTCCCCCCGTTTCCCCAACAGTACAGACATTTTAAACTAATGTAAAAAGACACCTCGCTGCGCTGATCCCAATCTAGGTTGACCGCCCCTACCTTCTCCCCTTTTCTTTTTCTCAGTAGCCCCTTACGTCTACAGTGGCGGCCTGCCTTGTTTGGGGTCAACTATGTTAACAACAAAATGTTTCACGACAAACTGTGCCCAGAAGGTTGCACGAAATAGGTATTTTTGCAAGATCCCATCGAAAACATCCGCTTATAAGTAAAAACAAATCAGTTACATTGGCGTTCGTAAAAAACATGTTATATGGTCAGAAGAAAATTGGAAACAAGTTTATTTCAGTGAGGAATCGAAATTTAATGTATTTGGCAGTGATGGAAAACACTTTGAAGAAAAGGCGAAAGTTTGCATCACAACAACTATTAAATTTGGTGGAGGTAGCGTGATCTTTTTCGGCATGACATCATGACAGTGTACATCACCACTTGTACGCTTAAATACTAGAGTAAATGCCACTGTATACAAGAATATTTTTAGAACAGTATGTTTTGCCAGTGTTGCACAATTCTGGTATCGATAAGCCTGTTTTTATGCAGGATAATGCTCCCTGCAATAAGACAAAACTGGACATGAATTATCTGTCTGATCAAGAAGTAGAGGTAATCGACTGGCCTGCTCAGAGTCCTGACATGAACCCTATATAAAACTTATGGAAGACTCTTTGTCAGAATATTATGGCAAAGAATCCATAAAACATCGAAGACGTGTGGCTGAAACTGAAAGATTAATGGACCAAGATAATCTTGACATTGGGCCACAGTTAAGTGAAATCTTGTAGTCGTAGATGAATAGCAGTTATTGAAAACACAATTGAAGTACCAAATATTAAATCTGTTTTGCCTTTGTAATGTGATTTAGTTAAAAATGATATTTTTTTCTTTAATTTTGGACACTTGAAATCTGTAAAATGGTGGATAACTTTACAAATATTATTTTAATTCATCTGAAAATCCCGGTAAAAGTCCAACTACATGTGTATATTTAGTGAAATGTTCACTAAAATTAATAATTTTGTTTTGATTCAGAAGATTTAAATTGTGTTCCTTAATTTTGCGCGGTACTGTATACATGTCTTTACGTAAAAGTTAGCAAGTAAAATGAGTGTTCTTTAACTAGCATCCGGACGAAAATATTTCTCCTGGTGAGGGAAGCTAGAATAGCCTATCAGACATCCACTTCAGACTCAAATGGACGCCTGAAATAAATTCAAAAAGATAGCCTTAATTATGTAATAAAAATTCAAAAGGTGATTTTTTTTAAAATTTAATTTATTTAAGATCAAAAATGATAATTGATGAGAAAAATATAATTACTGATGAAACTGATTTTATTTTAATATGTCTCGATAAAAATAGGGTGCGAACACTGGGGAAGCATAGTTTCCCGTTATTTTTTGATGGAGTATGTAGACTAGTATACGTATAGGTCTTATTAATGAAACATACAGACCATGCCACACGTTTTTGTTGATAACTAATGTATGTATGTATGTATGTGTGGCTTTCTTCCAAGCGACATATTGTTAATGTACTGCAGAAATAGATAAATGTCACTTATGACATCTTTGTCTTCCTTTCTTCTGTTCACAGCTTTATTCATTAACGAGATAACTGAATCAGTAAATATGTTCCGGTGTCATATGTGTATAGAGAGACTAATGTTCTTACATTATGTGGCTTTATTAAAAGACGATACGTACAAACAATACACAATCCTCGGTTTCTTACTATTTAAAACTGGGTTATTCATGCCTACATTGTTCTGATCTTGGCGAGTAGTATGGAGTCAAAACCTATTAATTTTTGTAGCAGTCGTACTAGTTCAAATAGAATTCATCGTTATAGTATCAACATTTCATTCTACGTATAACACTCCACATCCGGAGGATGATTACTGTCAAAGCTGATCCAATTATATCGAGTAATTCTGTAGCTTATACGTGAGGATTTTAGAGGAAAGAAGGCAACAGGTTACTCGCACACACACACACACACATATATATATATGTATGTATATATATATATTTACACATTAAACGTAGGCAACTATTTCTACAAAAATGAATTTACCAAAATGCAAGGTGGGAATTTTGTCTTTCACTAATGTGATGATCCTATATTTGAGTTGTTATAAACGTGATGCTATAGCACCAATTTTGCAAACGTGAACATTACCGTCGAAAGCTAAACATGTGTGAGGCTGAGAATCCTCGCTCCCCTCACTGCGCGTCTCTTATCTTTTTTTTTTCAATCGGGCCCGAGCATCACATGTTAAGACCCGCGGTAGTAAAACGGCTTTTGATTAAAATGATAAAAGGGAGATTAGCAAGTAATCATGGTAGAGAAAGAACGGGACACATTTGAATCACAGTTCATTAACATAAAATTAAAAGTAAGACACTTGTAAGAATTTTAAAAAAGCGAATTATACACACATAACAAGTGTGTACTAACAATATAAAAAACAAATAAAAGTTCTGCTTCGCTCTGGGGAGGTGTGGATATGAGGCTGGTTTGGATAAGATCGAGAACGGTTGATCAGTCCAGACTTTAAAAAATTTGCAAATAATGAAAGTTAAAAATAAGTACATTTTTTTTTGTTTTTGTCGTTTTTCATAGGCTATAAAAAAGGTATGTACCCTTTTTGTGTGTTTATTGACAAGCTGAGTAGAAGATATTGTTACAGGAATTTAAATCCTGACACATTTCCTTTTCTACAGGAGTATAGCTTTCGATTTGAAGTGCTGGATCGGCACAAAATCTTGATACGACTTCACCCTTCCGTTCCTGAAATTTGACCGTAGAAAGGAAATTGTTGCCGCCGTCCATATTGCCAACTTTGTCGGATTGGATTTTTCCTTGTGAATCTTTGTTGTTTGTATGCGGGAATCTATATTTTCATTTCTGCTTGATCAGCAAATTTTAGAAAGGTGTTAACTCCACTACTGCCGCAACCCAACTCGTGTTTCGTTCCCGGCTCTTTCTGCTTCCTGCCTAGGGCCTTCCGTTTGCATAGCAACAGGCTTTTCTCCTATTTGATTATTTGACCTTCATCCACCCCCTCAAATTTAGTGGGCTGACTTTACGGCTGTTGGCCTCTCGCTATCTAACCTACATCTGGTCCCAATTTGTTAATGTGTTTCCTTTATTTGTGAATAGCACCATCCTTTTTTGTAGAAGCACACGTGTCAATACGTCCTTTACTTGACCTTTCATGCTTTATGGAGCAAAATATGTGGATATAACATAGCGCAAATTTTTCATATATATGTTTTGTCGTTATAAAACAGATAAGTGTGGCTATAACTAGCAAGGTTCTAAACAGAAACCCAAGAGACTTTAGTCTATCACTTTACAACTGAGCCAAGAACACCGCTATTAGCCGTGGCGTGACGTGACGTGACGATACATACATACATACATACTCCATGATAACTGCTAGTATACTGAAATCATATGCCCTTTATAGGGTTAAAGTAAAAATTCATATACACTAAATGTACAAAAGCAAGGAAATTCCCAAATTTTTACACTTTTATTGTCATTAATTAAGGGTATGACTACATATCAACCAAACCATTTCATTATCACATCACTACAGTATAAATCTATGGACGAGTGAATGAAATGTGTGTGGTGCGCTGAAGAAAAATTCCTACCAGTAAAATACATTGCCCTGTTCTCGCATACTCTTAATGACAATAAAAGTGTAACAATTTGGGAATTTCCTTGCTTTTGTACATTTAGTGTATATGAATGTAAATCTTAACCCATCTAAGGCATATGATGCCAGTATACTGCCATTTATCATGGAATGTCACTACTTTTGTGAAGGCTATGCCGCAATACAATGGTATTTTTTAAGTTTTGGAGGAATTTTCTGGAAAACTAAGGTATACGGTAAACTGAAATTAAAATGCCATCAACTAGACCCTAGGAGATACAGGCTGGCACATACGTACGTACACACGGATAACAAAAAATCATGCCTGACAGTCTGGAACTCTGGGTTGCCTTGACTAATGATGCCGAAATTATACACACTTATAGAACCTATAAAAAAAAAAAGGTTGTGCAAAGTTTTACCTACTTTGGTGTATGAGTTATAATTGATCAAATAAATGAGATTTCAAGCATAGGCCGTTTTTGAAGTCTATCAAGGGATAGAGCGCTCTCGCTCCTACCTTGAGATATACGTAGATAATATATATATATATAAATATATATATATAAATAAATATAAATATATATATAAATAAATATAAATATATATATATATAAATAAATATAAATATATATATATATAAATAAATATAAATATATATATATATAAATAAATATAAATATATATATATATAAATAAATATAAATATATATATATATAAATAAATATAAATATATATATATATAAATAAATATAAATATATATATATATAAATAAATATAAATATATATATATATAAATAAATATAAATATATATATATATAAATAAATATAAATATATATATATATAAATAAATATAAATATATATATATATAAATAAATATAAATATATATATATATAAATAAATATAAATATATATATATATAAATAAATATAAATATATATATATATAAATAAATATAAATATATATATATATAAATAAATATAAATATATATATATATAAATAAATATAAATATATATATATATAAATAAATATAAATATATATATATATAAATAAATATAAATATATATATATATAAATAAATATAAATATATATATATATAAATAAATATAAATATATATATATATAAATAAATATAAATATATATATATATAAATAAATATAAATATATATATATATAAATAAATATAAATATATATATATATAAATAAATATAAATATATATATATATAAATAAATATAAATATATATATATATAAATAAATATAAATATATATATATATAAATAAATATAAATATATATATATATAAATAAATATAAATATATATATATATAAATAAATATAAATATATATATATATAAATAAATATAAATATATATATATATAAATAAATATAAATATATATATATATAAATAAATATAAATATATATATATATAAATAAATATAAATATATATATATATAAATAAATATAAATATATATATATATAAATAAATATAAATATATATATATATAAATAAATATAAATATATATATATATATAAATAAATATAAATATATATATATATAAATAAATATAAATATATATATATATAAATAAATATAAATATATATATATATAAATAAATATAAATATATATATATATAAATAAATATAAATATATATATATATAAATATATATTATATATATATAAATATATATATATAAATATAAATATATATATATAAATATATATTATATATATATAAATATATATATATAATATATATATATAAATATATATATATATATATAAATATATATATATAAATATAAATATATATATATAAATATATATTATATATATATAAATATATATATATTATATATATATAAATATATATATATATAAATATATATATATATAAATATATATATATAAATATATATAAATATATATATATAAATATATATAAATATATATATATATAAATATATATAAATATATATATATATTTTATATATATTTATATATATATATATTTATATATATTTATATATATATATTTATATATATTTATATATATATATTTATATATATATATATTTATATATATA
>OY744540.1:28686454-28767306 GCA_963556195.1 Sepiola atlantica | reverse complement strand
TCCCAAAGCTAAATTAACACTATGTGAATGGGAAAAAATGCCCATTACACAGAAGTATTCTTTCATGTGAATCAGATGATTCTGGTGTTGGCATTTGTTTCACCGATGTTTTTCTAGGTAGAAATCTTTTTGGAAAACCATCGGGTACTTACGGGAAGGACCACAAAAAGGTTGTCAACATCCCTGAGTGAAAGTGCTACTGTGGACCCGACTGGATTCGAAACTTGGAACACCCATGTCTTCAGTCCGTTTCGTTATCAACCTAACCACCGTCACCTCCCACAGAAGTATTAGAAACCATTTAGTAATAATGACAATATACTTTTACTCTGTAATATACCTGCTCGAAACGAATTTAAAATATATTTTATATATCGTGTTAATTATAACTGCTAAACCTCGTTGCTTTATTGTTATTGTATTCAATAAAATGAATGAATAAAAACCGGCGCATTGCGTCACAAGTGTGAAGTGTAACATTATTAATAGTCTGTGGATCCCTTCGAGGAACATTTTGAATGAAGAGATTGATCTATAATTAAAGTGAGTTTTACTACTTTGTACATAGACTCATTACTCTTGAATTAGACTCATTACTCTTGAATTAGACTCATTACTCTGAATTAGACTCATTACTCTTGAATTAGACTCATTACTCTTGAATTAGACTCATTACTCTTGAATTAGACTCATTACTCTTGAATTAGACTCATTACTCTTGAATTAGACTCATTACTCTTGAATTAGACTCATTACTCTTGAATTAGACTCATTACTCTTGAATTAGACTCATTACTCTTGAATTAGACTCATTACTCTTGAATTAGACTCATTACTCTTGAATTAAGACTCATTACTCTTGAATTATTATGAACAGTGAGCGTCTCATGACGAGACAGATTCAATAAAAGTGTATGTGATTGATCGTTCAATTATTATGAAACTTTTAGAAACTGTTTCTTTTACGTTACAAAGACACTTATGGGGCAGGAATACAGAGGTTAGTTTATTTCGAAGCAGACCAGGTTTTATCTTGTCGCCTTATGAGTTTGTTTTACGGCATAACGACCCTCTTCAGATGAAAAAAAAATGGCCAAACAAAATATCTATTGCAAAGAATTTAACGAAAACTGATTGAGATTTTACTCATGTGCGGAATATTTGATTATCAATTTTCCAATGTCATTTGTATATGCAACGGCGTTTAACTGACGTTTATACTTGGCCGGCTACAGCTCTAAGGACAATCTTATAGGAAGTGGCCTCCATTGTTCTAACTATCCCTGTCTATTACTTCTGTTGTTGTATTTTATCTAAGGTCAAGAGGTGTGTTTGTTCTCAATTACACCCCAATCAGTTGGCAATGTTATGAAGCCGTAATGTGTTTTCAACTATCTAAAGTTCTACTTCTGAGAAAAAAAAATAACGTTAAAACAGGTTAGTCTGGCGCAGAACATAAACACCAAACATAATCCAATAGAATAATACATGACAGTTTATGTATATGACCTAATATGACGCCTCTATGAACAGCATTACACCGCACATAACGTTTATGTCAACAAGGGCAATCGCATTACATTTTTTCATGAGTAAATAAACAAATAAGGAAAAATACTTAACCAAAGAGGTCGCAGCTTTAAAATCAAATAGTTACAGCCATTTATCTCGGGCACTTTCGTTATAAATAAGCAATGGAGTCGGAATGCTGTTTCTTTTAAGAAAAGAAATAAACAAATAATCAACGCAAATAGCCCACACGCTTAGATGTATTAAACCGGAAGAAGAATCCAATTTTTAAATGACTGTTAAAATGGCGGGATCATACATAGTATGTGAAACGAATAATGTTTAACAGTGAATACCCATTGAAGGATGATAAAAAAAAAAGAATAATTTTAATTGATTGATCCTGTCCGTTTTTAAGTAAATCGATTGAGGTTTGCACCCAATAACACCGTACGATCGCCTTGAAATATTTATGTCAACATAAGGTCGAATTGAACTATCAAACTCCTTATCGGAATTAGTTATGTCATGGTTCGGTCCTGGAATGTGCATACCCTTAAGTATTATCTGCACATTCGGACAGTTTCGTGTGATAACTGGCGCTCGCCCGAGGATCATCTACCGAAAAATGCAGACTATTATTGTACCCACTAAGCTCCTATGAGGGGGGGGGGCTCATAGGAGCTGTTTTTTCATAAATTATCGGCCTTGTGTCACATCTTGTTATTATGGTAAGCAGGTAATTCGCTAGGTTTGTATTGCATTCATTGACAAAAGACCACGCCGACATTTTTTTGAAGTTGGTATCATTACTTCTGCGGTGATGTTACCCAGCGTTTCTATGGGAGGCTTTTTACTTTTATTTTTATTTCACCTTTTATTTGTGTTTGCCATAGCGTTTTTACCAACTTATTAGTTTTTAATAGGATGTTGACTGTAATATTTGACTAATTCCAACAACTTATCTCGGGTGGTGTTTTTACAACGTTGAGGCCGATGTAAGTGCATTTTTGTCAGGTGTATTTTGTACAACTCGGGAATAGTTCCGTGAAACTCCGGAATCTTTATATAATTCCCGCGGTAGCTTACTCTCGTTCTGTCAGGCATGACCGGATAGAAATTCAAGTAATTCGTAATTGTATTCTTAGTATAGCCCCCACTGAAAATTGAAACTTGAACCGTCAGAAGACTTATTTAGAACCGATTACTTAAGCACTTTTTTCTGTCACGTTATGGCTTTCACTAATAGTCATAAAATCATAGGGTTACCATAGTAATTTAATTTTTCATATCTAAATGATTATCAGTTGTGATGAGCTAAAAAAAAAGACGAAAAAAAAAGACGAAAAAAAAAAAAGACGAAAAAAAAAAAAAGACGAAAAAAAAAAAGACGAAAAAAAAAAAGACGAAAAAAAAAAAAGACGAAAAAAAAAAAAGACGAAAAAAAAAAAGACGAAAAAAAAAAAGACGAAAAAAAAAAGACGAAAAAAAAAGACGAAAAAAATAAGACGAAAAAAGTAAGACGAAAAAAGTAAGACGAAAAAAGACGAAAAAAGTAAGACGAAAAAATAAGACGAAAAAAATACAGAAAGTTGACTACTTCCTTTAGAGCGCGGTGTTTATTTAGTAATTAATTTTAAAAAACCGGGGATTTCCTGAGCATTTGCTTTCTCATTGCCCCTCATCATTGGAAAATGTGGCGTACTAATACTTAAAAAATACGGTTTTTTAAAACTAATTTGTGTATGACATATTTATATAAAATTATAAAAAAGAAATACACATTGAACATTATTGAAAATAAACATGGTCTGGCTGGAAAATACTTACTCCTCACCGTCTACCATATAAAGTTACATTGAGTTTGTTTTACGGCATATGTGGTGACTGGTTTTTTTTTGGGGGGGGGCTCTGCAAAGGGTTGCAGCGGGCCGCCAATTCGCCCACTTACAGGGCAATACTATACAGAGGGGAGGATGAGGATTCACGAAGAATTTTCAAGCAAGAAACGACTTTCTGTTCAGCAGTTTAAATGCTTCACCCCCTTCAAATGTTTAAACATTGAACTAATACATTATTTCATTTCAGCTTTTAATAAAATATTAAATGGGTTAAAGTCTATGTGCAGAAGATGTGGAAAAAAAAGAAGACTGAATTAGTACTTATCTTTTTTTAAAAAATGAATGATAAATACACAAAAATAGAAAAGTTCGTAAAATAAAACAAAATTGATCGCAAACAGACTCCCGTGCAACACCGGGTTGTCATTGTTGATATATATTATAAGAGTAACGAGACTTGTTATCTCGTAATCTAATGAACGTAAATGTTTCTGGTGTGTACATGCAGTACTTAACTTACAGAAAAAGGGATTTTACCAGCGTTGTTCTCTAAGTCATGAGGAATTTGTGAATAAAGAAAAAATAAAACGGCCGAGAAAACTACATTAGGTAGCAAAATGAGGGACGGATGACTCATTAAGTAATGTTAAAATTACGGTCTATTAGAACAATTAAAATATATATTCAAGCATGTATTTTATGAGATCAAACGGTAAAAAATTCTATAGGAAACATGTTCATTGACTCAGCTTTTGTCTAATACTTCACAATAACCACCAATGTTGATTTATGTAACCCACCCACACCCATTGTCCAAAATTAAGGAAAAATAATAAAATCTTCCTAATCGTAAATAGCTTATATTTTAATATTTGCGAAAATTTAAGTACATATGTAAATTATGTAGTTCGACTTTTACCGAGATTTTCAGATGAATTAAAATATTTAAGTTATCCACCATTTTACATATTTCAAGTGTCCATAATTAAGGTTTTTTTGTATGAAAGGATGAAAATAAATATTCAAAACTTTAATTATTATCACTGCTACATGTAAAGCAATATCAATCATGTCAAAAAGGAATAACACTGCTGTGAGCGACAAAGCCAAAATTGTCAAATTAAGAAAGGAAACATTGACAAAAGAAGAAATCAAAAAAGATGAAACGCTCAAAAAGTGTTGTAAGCCGAGTTCTCAAACTCTATAAAGAAATTGGAAAGGTTAAGTAAACAAAGAAACATGGTAGACAAAGAAAGACAACGGCAACAGAGGACAGAGTTATACAACGTCTAGTGGTAAAATACCGTTTCCTTACAGCTGGCAACATTTAACAAATGGAAGGTGTCACTTAGTCATGCGCAGAGGTAACAGTGCTGGGACGCCTCTAAACACTCAGTGCCTAGCCTTGTTTCCTTACTAAGTCAATGAACGCCGTTCTCTTTCTCTCTATTTGGGCAAGTTGGAGAACATTTTTTCGTCATTAAGTCTTACATGACCAATCTGGGTCTCTTGTTCCGAGAGGTTGAGGGTACAGGTTAGACAGATTGTCTGGCTACTGTTTCCGACTGACATGAAGGAGCCCGAACTCTTGGGTAGCGTCAAGAACGGCTGCTCCATCAGTTGCATAATACCGTGGGTAGTTGTGTGTGCCATGTCGCGCATGGAAAGGGACCCTGCAATTATCTCCGGTGGGCTTTCCCGAGACCACAACTCCCCATGGACCAGGTTGGGACTAATGGACTGGTTGTGTGAGCTTATTGGCACCAAACAAGTACCCACCTTGGCCAACCCACTCTATAATCAAAACAAACATGTCATCACAAAAACATAAAAGCAAACCTAAACCAGACACCAACAAAAAACACTTTCGCCTCCGCCCTCGAGGCTCGCATTCACAAATATCCTGGACTTAGAACCAACAACGTAGAATCCCTTCTGACAAACTCCCCGGATATCCTAGCTCTAAGTTAAACTAACCTCCAATCCTCAATCTCCTCTCACCACTGACATGACTGACTACCTCCCACTCTACCGTAAAGAGTGACAAACATATGCACGGGCTAGGAGTTTATGTTCGGAACACCCTCCCCCTGACTAGAGAACATAGGTTTGAATCAGATGACCACGACTACATGTGCTTTAGATTGACTTTACATCACAGCATCAGTTACTTATATTTCTTATACCGCTCCGTCGACCCAGGACTGTACTCTGCTAAACTGTCTCTGTAAGCATAGACAGCCTCGAATGCCCACATACATGTATTTGGGGATTTTAATGCCCACCACCGTAGCTGGTTGGGATTCTCCAGCCTTACTGACGCAGCCGGCAACTCTACGTATAATTTCTCCTTAGCTCACTCACTCAGACTGTCGATTTTCCGACCCGCATCCCCGATCGAATAGACCAAAAAGCCTCACTTCTAGACCTTTTCTTGACCTCAATGCCAGAGGCTTGTGTGACGAAAGCTCATAGTCCACTCTGGAATGCTGATCACATTGTTTTAATGATACATATCATCCTAAGAAGTCGTCCAAAAGCTGATGAACCGTTGCTCAAAACAAGATACTACGAGCAAGCTGATTTGGAGTCAATCAGAGATCACATCAGTCACGCCCCATGGAGGGAAACCTTTTCACTCCCTGCCAACCAGTGTGCAAACGAATTAACTGAATGGGTCAAAGCAGGCATTGAAGCCTATGTCCCCATGCGAAAATTCTTAAGCAAGCCTCACTCTCCTCATTGGTTCACCTCGGAATGTGCAGCTGCCATTTCTGAGAGGAAACAAGCATTCTGTAAATTCGGCCGACATAAGTCAGCTACTAATAGAAATTAATTTATAGAGTCAAGAAATAATTGCAAGGGCGTCATAGGTGAAGCGAAGAGAAGGTTTAATGAGTTAACAGAAAAACGCATCCAGTCACAGAAATTAGGTACTCGTGATTTCTGGAAAATCTACAATAGTGTAGTGAATAATGGTCAATCAACTATTCCCCCACTATCAAACCACAATTGTGTCGCTTGCACTTCGCTTCTAACTCTACTTTGGACTCAGATAACCACCCACTCCCCAAATTCCCTTTGCTGACCGAAGCCAAACTTGATAACCTGGTCATCACCCCATCTCAGGTTAGAGACATAAAAATCTTGACACCTCCAAAGCTTGTGGGCCTGATCTTATACCCGCATTAGTAATAAAGAAATGCTCTGCTGAACTGGCCTCTGTCCTCTCCAAACTCTACAATAAGTGTCTAGCTGAATCTTGCTTCCCCGATAGTTTGAAAATTGCCTCTGTGGTACCAGTCTACAAGAATTCTCAAAATAGATCCGATCCCCAGAACTATCACCCAATCAGTCTGCTGCCGATCTGATGTAAAATCTTTGAATCCTTAATCAATCTAGCGATAGTACGACACTTAGTTAATGCTAAACTTCTATCTAACCGCCAGTATGGATTTATACAAGCACGATCTACTGCAGACATCCTAACGGTCATCTCTGAACGCATGAATAATACACTCGACAAGGCAGGTGAAGCTAGGGCAGTAGCGCTTGATATATCCAAGGCCTTTGACAAGGTACAGCATAAAGAGCTCCTCCTGAAAATACGATAATACGGTGTTACTGGGCGATTACTTAATATAATTAGATCCTTCCTAGACAAAAGAAATCCTGGTTGTCCTCGATGGCCGTTCATCTAAGCAACATGACATAAATGCTGGTGTACCCCAGGGATCTATCCTTGGACCCTTGTTGTTCCATAGAGTCTGAGATTGGTTTATTTGCTGACGACACCACCCTTTACTCTCGCCATGTTGGCACCACTGACGCAATCATATCCGAGGCAATGGCTGAATCTTTAAAAAATGACATCCAGGCTGTAGTAGAGTGGGTCATAAATGGTTGGTAACTTTTAATGCCGCAAAGACAACACTCCTTTCCTGCAATAACTACAAGGAACCTTTTCAACAACCGATTGTCATGGCAAATAACACCCTACCTCTGAGTTCGATCATTCAAACTCCTCGGCCTAACCTTCACAGGTAACATGAATTGGAACACATACATTGAAGACATTGCCAAGGCTGCCGCAAAGAAGGTTGGCTCCCTCTACCGTGCTAGTAAACTCCTCACACCTGACATTATCCTGTATCTCCACAAAGCCACCATCCGCCCATGCATGGCGTATTGTTGTCACATCTGGGCTGGTGCATCATCTAGTATCTCCCTCCTTGAAAAGGTCCAAAAAAGAATCGCCAACCTAATAGGTCCCTCACTGTCAACCAAGCTCCAGCCTCTGTCCCATCGCCGCAATGTAGCATCTTTGTGCTTGTTTTACAAATACTTCAATGGATTATGCTCCGATGAATTGGCTACTCTGGTGCCCTCTCGACGTAAATTCACTAGACTAACTCGACAATCAACTAAATCTCATTCATTCACTGTGGAGGTCCCCAGATGTCGGAGAGCCTTCTACTCAAATAGCTTCTTTCCTCGTACTGCTGGCCTCTGGAACTCCCTCCCTGTCCCCTGTTTCCCCAACAGTACAGACATGCAGAAATTTAAAACTAATGTAAACAGACACCTCGCTGCGCTGATCCCAATCTAGATTGACCGCCCCCTACCTTATCCCCTTTTCTTTTTCTCAGTAGCCCGCTTACGTCTACAGTGGCGGCCTGCCTTGTTTGGGGTGAACTGTTAAAAAAAGAAAAAAAATGTTTCACGACAAACTGTGCCCAGAAGGTTGCACGAAATAGGTCTTCTGCAAGATCTCATCGAAAACATCCGCTAATAAGTAAACAAAAACAAATCAGTTACATTGGCGTTCGTAAAAAAGCATGTTATATGGTCAGAAGAAAATTGGAAACAAGTTTATTTCAGTGAGGAATCGAAATATAATGTATTTGGCAGTGATGGAAAACACTTTGTAAGAAGAAGAAAAGGCGAAAGTTTGGATCCTAGCTGCATCACAACAACTGTTAAATTTGGTGGAGGTAGCGTGATCTTTTTCGGCATGACATCATGACAGTGTACATTACCACTTGTGCGCTTATCTACTAGAGTAAATGCCACTGTATACAATAATATTTTTAGAACAGTATGTTTTGCCAGTGTTGCACAATTCTTTTATCGAAAAGCCTGTGTTATGCAGGATAATGCTCCCCGTTATAAGACAAAACTGGACATGAATTATCTGGCTGATCAAGAAGTAGAGGTAATCGACTGGCCTGCTCAGAGTCCTGACATGAACCCTATATACAACTTATGGAAGACTCTGGGTCAGAATATTATGGCAAATAATCCAGAAAACATCGAAGACGTGTGGCTGAAACTGAAAGATTAATGGGCCAAGATAATCTTGACATTCGGCCCCAGTTAAGTGAAATCTTGCAGTTGTAGATGAATAGCAGTTATTGAAAACACAATTGAAGTACCAAATATTAAATCTGTTTTGCCTTTGTAATGTGATTTAGTTAAAAATGATATTTTGTTCTTTAATTTTGGACACTTGACATCTGTAAAATGGTGGATAACTTTACAAATATTATTTTAATTCATCTGAAAATCTCGGTAAAAGTCCAACTACATGTGTATATTTAGTGAAATTTTCACTAAAATTAATAATTTTGTTAAGATTCAGAAGATTTAAATTGTGTTCCTTAATTTTGCGCGGTACTGTATACATGTCTTTACGTAAAAGTTAGCAAGTAAAATGAGTGTTCTTTAACTAGCATCCGGACGAAAATATTTCTCCTGGTGAGGGAAGCTAAAATAGCCTATCAGACATCTATTTCAGACTCAAATGGACGCCTGAAATAAATTCAAAAAGATAGCCTTAATTATGTAATAAAAATTCAAAGGGGAATTTTTATTTTTAAATTTAATTTATTTAAGATCAAAAATGATAATTGATGAGAAAAATATATTTACTGATGAAACTGATTTTATTTTAATATGTCTCGATAAAAATAGGGTGCGAACACTGGGGAAGCATAGTTTCCCGTTATTTTTTGATGGAGTATGTAGACTAGTATACGTATAGGTCTTATTAATGAAAAATACAGACCATGCCACACGTTTTTGTTGATAACTAATGTATGTATGTATGTATGTATGTATGTATGTATGTATGTATGTGTGGCTTTCTTCCAAGCGACATATTGTTAATGTACTGCAGAAATAGATAAATGTCACTTATGACATCTTTGTCTTCCTTTCTTCTGTTCACGGCTTTATTCATTAACGAGATAACTGCATCAGTAAATATGTTCCGGTGTCATATGTGTATAGAGAGACTAATGTTCTTACATTATGTGGCTTTATTAAAAGACGATACGTACAAACAATACACAATGCTCGGTTTCTTACTATTTAAAACTGGGTTATTCATGCCTACATTGTTCTGATCTTGGCGAGTAGTATGGAGTCAAAACCTATATTTTGTAGCAGTTGTCGTACTAGTTCAAATAGAATTCATCGTTATAGTATCAACATTTCATTCTACGTATAACACTCCACATCCGGAGGATGATTACTGTCAAAGCTGATCCAATTATATCGAGTAATTCTGTAGCTTATACGTGAGGATTTTAGAGGAAAGAAGGCAACAGGTTACTCGCTTACACACACACATATATTTACACATTAAACGTAGGCAACTATTTCTACAAAAATGAATTTACCAAAATGCAAGGTGGGATTTTTTTCTTTCACTAATGTGATGATCCTTAATTGGAGCTGTTATTAACGTGATCCTATAGCACCAATTTTGCAAACGTAAAAATTACCGTCGAAAGCTAAACATGTGTGAAGCTGAGAATCCTCGCTCCCATCACTGCGCGTCTCGTTATCTTTTTTTTTCAATCGGGCCCGAGCATCACATGTTAAGACCCGCGGTAGTAAAACGGCTTTTGATTAAAATGATAAAAGCGAGATTAGCAAGTAATCATGGTAGAGAAAGAACGGGACACATTTGAATCACAGTTCATTAACATAAAATTAAAAGTAAGACACTTGTAAGAATTAACAAAAAGCGAATTATACACACATAACAAGTGTGTACTAACAAAATAAACCCAAATAAAAGTTCTGCTTCGCTCTGGGGAGGTGTTGATATGATGCTGGTTTTTATAAGATCGAGAACGGTTGATCAGTCCAGACTTATAAAAATTTGCAAATAATGAAAGTTAAAAATAAGTATTTTTTTCTTTTTTTGTTTTTGTCGTTTTTCATAGGGTACATACCTTTTTTTTATAGCCTTTTGTGTGTGTTTATTGACAAGCTGAGTAGAAGATATTGTTACAGGATGTTAAATCCTGACACATTTCCTTGTCTACAGGAGTATAGCTTTCGATTTGAAGTGCTGGATTTGCACAAAATATTGATACGACTTAACCCCTCCGCACCTGAAACTTGACCGTAGAAAGGAAATTGTTGCCGTCATCCATATTGCCAACTTTGTCGGATTGGATTTTTCCTTGAGAATCTTTGTTTTTTGTATGCGGGAATCTATATTTTAATTTCTGCTTGATCGGCACATTTTAGAAAGGTGTTAACTCCACTACTGCCGCAACCCAACTCTCGTTTCGTTCCCGGCTCTTCCTGCTCCCTGCCTAGGGCCTTCCGTTTGCATAGCAACAGGCTTTTCTCCAATTTGATTATTTGCCCTTCATCCACCCCCGCAAATTTAGTGGGCTGACCTTACGGCTGTTGGTCTCTTGCTATCAAGACTACATCTGGTCCCAATTTGTTAATGTGTTTCCTTTATGTGAATAGCACCATCCTTTTTGTAGAAGCACATGTCAATACGTCCTTTGGTTGACCTTTCATGCTTTATGCAACAAAATATATGGATATAAACTAGCGCATATTTTTCATATATATGTTTTGTCGTTATAAAACAGATCAGTGTGGCTATAACTAGCAAAGTTCTAAACAGAAACCCACGGGACTTTAGTCTATCCCTTTACAACTGAGCCAAGAACACCGCTATTCGCCGTGACGCGCCGATACATACATACATATTCCATGATAACTGCTAGTATACTGAACTCATATGCCCTTTATAGGGTTAAAGTAAAAATTCATATACACTAAATGTACAAAAGCAAGGAAATTCCCAAATGTTTACACTTATTGTCATTAATTAAGGGTATGACTACATATCAACCAAACTATTTCATTATCACATCGCTACAGTATAAATCTATTCACGAGTTGATGAAGTGTGTGTGGTGCGCTGAAGAAAAATTCCTACCAGTAAAATGCATTGCCCTATTCTCGCATACTCTTAATGACAATAAAAGTGTAACAATTTGGGAATGTCCTTGCTTTTGTACATTTAGTGTATATGAATGTACATCTTAACCCAATTAAAAG
The DNA here is from genome assembly GCA_963556195.1 of Sepiola atlantica. Classification (NCBI taxonomy): domain Eukaryota; kingdom Metazoa; phylum Mollusca; class Cephalopoda; order Sepiida; family Sepiolidae; genus Sepiola; species Sepiola atlantica. The sequence goes on along the minus strand of OY744540.1, from coordinate 28,755,577 downwards.
CATATGATGTCAGTATACTGCCATTTATCATGGAATGTCACTACTTTTGTGAAGGCTATGCCGCAATACAATGGTCATTTTTAAGTTTTTGGGGAATTTTCTGGAAAACTAACGTATACGGTCAACTGAAATTAAAATGCCATCAACTAGACCCTAGAAATGCTGAAATTCTACACACTTATGAAACCTATCCAAAAAAATGTTGTGCAAAGTTTTAACTACTTTTCTTTATGAGTTATTATTGATCAAAGAAATGAAATTTCTAGCATAAGCCGTTTTTGTAGTCTATCAAGGGATAGAGCGCTCTCGCGCCTCCCTTGAGATATATATATATATATAGATAATGAGATATATATATATATATATAGATAATGAGATATATATATATATATATATATAGATAATATGAGATATATATATATATATATATATAGATAATGAGAGATATATATATATATATATATAGATAATAAGAGATATATATATATATATATATATAGATAATAAGAGATATATATATATATATATATATAGATAATAAGAGATATTATCTATATATATATAGATAATAAGAGATATTATCTATATATATATATATAGATAATAAGAGATATTATCTATATATATATATATAGATAATAAGAGATATTATCTATATATATATATATAGATAATAAAATATATATATATATATATATATAGATAATAAAATATATATATATATATATATATAGATAATAAAATATATATATATATATATATAGATAATAAAATATATATATATATATATATATAGATAATAAAATATATATATATATATATATATAGATAATAAAATATATATATATATATATATATAGATAATAAAATATATATATATATATATATATAGATAATAAAATATATATATATATATATATATAGATAATAAAATATATATATATATATATATATATATATAGATAATAAAATATATATATATATATATATATATATATAGATAATAAAATATATATATATATATATATATATATATAGATAATAAAATATATATATATATATATATATATAGATAATAAAATATATATATATATATATATATATAGATAATAAAATATATATATATATATATATATAGATAATAAAATATATATATATATATATATATAGATAATAAAATATATATATATATATAGATAATAAAAAATATATATATATAGATAATAAAAAATATATATATATATAGATAATAAAAAATATATATATATATATATAGATAATAAAATATATATATATATATATATATATAGATAATAAAATATATATATATATATATATATAGATAATAAAATATATATATATATATATATATAGATAATAAAATATATATATATATATAGATAATAAAAAATATATATATATATAGATAATAAAAAATATATATATATATAGATAATAAAAAATATATATATATATAGATAATAAAAAATATATATATATATATATAGATAATAAAATATATATATATATATATATATATATAGATAATAAAATATATATATATATATATAGATAATAAAATATATATATATATATATAGATAATAAAATATATATATATATATATAGATAATAAAATATATATATATATATAGATAATAAAATATATATATATATATAGATAATAAAATATATATATATATAGATAATAAAATATATATATATATATAGATAATAAAATATATATATATATATATAGATAATAAAATATATATATATATATATAGATAATAAAATATATATATATATATATAGATAATAAAATATATATATATATATATAGATAATAAAATATATATATATATATAGATAGATAATAAAATATATATATATATATATATAGATAATAAAATATATATATATATATATATAGATAATAAAATATATATATATATAGATAGATAATAAAATATATATATATATATAGATAGATAATAAAATATATATATATATATATAGATAGATAATAAAATATATATATATATATAGATAGATAATAAAATATATATATATATAGATAATAAAATATATATATATATAAATAATAAAATATATATAGATAATAGAATATATATATATGTATATATTTTATTATGTTTTATGAATTTTAAGTGAAGGGAGAGACAGATTGTCTATTTTCTAAACAGTTATGTCTGTCGTTTTTTTGCAGGCACATTGGTGAATACGCTTGTACGTCTAGGGAGGCAATTATTTTATTCGGTCGTTTGCTTTGTAAAAATTGTGATACTCTTGTGTGGACTTAACACTATATTTGCTAGGTAGACCAGTTCATTTTAGGTATTTTTAAATAAATATATAGGAGTGGTAATTAGGGTTATTGTAGCTCGAAGGAGGATTATGTTCATGTGTCTTAACTGTTCCGTCTAAATATTATGGTGTCTAATCGCTAATTGTGTTGGAAAGTTGATAATTATCAATGTGTAATATAAGCCTGTTAACTTGTATATTCAACATGTTGTTAGGAGTATGGTGAATTCTTTTTGAATTTAGAGCGGTCATCAAGAATTGTTTGAAGTTTAGTGTAATAGTCGGATTTATTAAATACAAATATGTTTGTTTTGTTGGTTTTTTTTTGTTTGGATGATTGCGGAGTTCATTCGCAGCTTTGGATTGGATTGTTTTTATCATGTCGGTTTTTATAGCTCCCGCTTTTAAGAGGGCACGTAAGCCGGAGGTGTGATATCATTGTGATATCATTTCATTTGCTGTTATGTTATTTGTTCATATAATTTTATTTCTGCTTTTTTGTGTTGATCGTTTCGAGATTTAGTAATTTTTGGGGGGGGTTCTGTGAGATCGTATAATATAAATTAATGAAGTGTTGCATGTGGGTGCGTAGTAAAACGGATCCTTTGTATAGCGTGTTTATTTTTTGTTGTAGTTACCCGGTAATAGTGTTCGTAATTGGTAATGGTATTCGCAAGTTGTTGGAGTTCTGTGTACTTGTTATTGGGGATGAGGTCCTTCAGCTTCCTTTCAAGTTCATGAAGTTCAACAGTATGTGTCCGAATCAATTCTTGGCCAATGGTAATTTGCCTTTCAATTAAATTAGAATCAAAAGGCGCAAGTAGTAGCGTCGTATTGTAAGGCGGGGTCATGCAATTTGAATTGTGTATTTATCATTTGTGCATTTTCTCATTTATGCAAACTTGTAAAAATAATAGAATTCGTATGTAAAGTTATACATTTAAAAACAAAATTATGATAGTCTTTTATTAAAATCAAAAAATGTAATAGTCCTATAGTATTCACGAACGTGTTTGATTCTTCGTCGAATCAAACAGTGTCAAAAGCAAAGGAACCAACAAGCTAGAAAAAAAAATGTTTAAAAAGACGGCGGTAAAATGCACATAGAATGTGTTTCGAATTTTTCCAAGAAGTCGTTGACGATTTAAATTTAGCAACGGTGGAATGGCATTACAGAACATCGCATTACGTGAAGCATTTTAAAATATTACCATGGTTGCATATGTGATGTTAATAATTTTAGGTTGTTGTGTTTTTATGTAGACAGCTTCCAGTATTTTTTTTTAAATACGTTTCGGAATGTATAATATTAGTGTTATCAATTTTTCATTTTTTTTTCTAATCAGAGAGAGAGCAGTAATTTTTTTTATTTGCGTATTACACTTGAGGATGATTCAACTAAGAATCGAAAGCGTTCGTGAAACCTATGGAACCTTTATTAATTGTTTGTCATTTTAATACAAAAAGGATCAGAAAAAAATAAAATAGGTATAGTTAAACATGAGACTATGTCCCTAAACTCCCGGATTAACCTGTCTTTAAATGTTAGAAAGTGGGGGATTATTTCGAAATAATTAAGGCATTCTAGATCGCATTTGGACGTCATCGTAGATTTATTTATGTTCTCTCCATACATAATATTTATATATGCAACGTGTCTATAAATAATTTAAGAAAAACATGATATATGCAAGAAAATAAATAAGTACTTGATACGAGAAATACGTTTCGAAATTTAATTACACCGTACGAATATTATAAAGTATATCCGAGACAGCCACACAATTGAATTTATCGTGAATACTAAGAAAAAAAAGTCTTACACAAATACATTTTCTTATGAAGTCGTGTTATCATTTGTCTGGTCGGAAATCGATTGCAACATTTTGACTCATTTAAGTTACGTGTTATATTTTTTTAAAACTTATTAATCATTTTCTCTCAAAAGTAATATTCTCACATAACGTTGCAAAGATCAATACGTATTTTTCTCGTGTCATTCCTTTTCCCTCGTTTCGCCATTCCGCTTAATGCGTTTATATTACCCGAAATAAATCAAAACATCACGATTGTAATATGAATGACATATATATATATATATATATATAATTCAGTTTGACTTTTTTCACACGCTACGTCTCTTTGAGAACTATTTTTGTTGGTACTTTAATGTATATTCGAATCACTTTGTAATACAATCTCTTAAATCGACTATTACTTAATCAAGGCACTGGTCTTAAGTAGATATTGTAGACTTTGGAGCCAAAAATTACATTTTTACACATGATTAATTATCATGCCAAAAACCTGTGTGCTATTAACTGAACCACATTTTATCTAATTTGATAGTTTGTATAGGTCGCATTTAGACGTATTCAGATATACAATAGAAAATAATGTAAAAATACATATACAATAGCCCTGACATAGCCAACTATGTATACCTTTTCGAATGCTATAAAAAACGTCCAACGACATTCTTTACTGAACCCGTGATCGTGCTGACAGTTACGAACACCTTCCATTTATAAGTACGTATTGTTTAAGGAGTTTCTTTTATCTATTATATAAGGTGTTTGTGAATATTTGAAAATTAGATCTAGTTATCAATAACTGATATATTACTACCCGATTGCTCTTTGCTTTCGTTCGATCTTTTCTTCTGTTACATTGTATATGGCATATGTTTCGTTTCGTAAATACTTATTTTGTCTTTAATTATTGAAATGTATAGAGCCTATTAACAGACTAATTTGAAAAATAGTTTTAAAAGAATAACCCAATAAAATTAGTTATAGATTCATAAGTTTCAAGTAAACAATATGTTATAAAATAATTTAATTTAAAAAAAAACTCACTGGCATGGCACTTTAATAACCCTCCAGTATTTTTTAAATATGTATACTTGACCGGATAAAATTGGTAGAATCGTAAAGTATGAGGAACAAAATCAAAATCAGGAAGTAGAGTAAACACTATTGTTTTATGAGGAATCTAACAAGAGTTGTATCTCTTACCGCTAAAATATAATTGTTTTCTTTATGAGTATGAACATTTGGCTATGACATTAAAACTGAAATGATTTTGAGGAATCCTGGGCAACGCCGTATAATTATATATATATATATATATATAGTCTCGGAAGTTTCTCAACCATTAAAACTATATTAAAAAAAATAAAAAATAAAATAACTTATAGTCCAAAGTCTTCCAGTGGAAAATCACTCATGTAAGTCAATTTATTTTTTACAGTTATTATATTAGTTTTTTTCTAACACTATTTTAAGGGATCATCAGTTGTTTACCATGAAAAACTGTTTCGGGAATTTAAAAACAATATATATATATATATATATATATATATATATAATTATAAGTACACAGTAAGACAGACAAGTAGAAAGTTATATCAAAGATTGTAGATTTATAATAAAAAGGACATTTATCAGCCTGCCTTCTACAAACAGTGATGTATTTGTTGTGTATATAGTGTACACACAAAACTGTCATCACCATAGGATATAAATAGTAAGGTAGGTTAGTCTTACATACAAACTATACACTCGTGTCGTCAAGATTGAAAAGTAATTTGACAGCATAATAGTTAACAGGCTATTTACTGAAAAAAAAACCGGAAGCAATATGTTACCAGAGTCTGGCTTGGACGTGGCTACTGTTTTCCTTTATATATTCTGTCGCGAAGTGTCTATGTAGTAAAGCAATACAGTAGATGACCATAACACCACCTTGGTACCTTTGAGGGTGATTTATCGCAATTTAGTCCGTAATGGTGTTTTCGTTTAGATGTCTATGCTCTTAAAGTGTCCGTTATATCGGATATTAAAGCTAGTCGAATACAACGCCCATAAGAAAACACTTTTTTTTTTATTGACGGCACTTTAATAAAGTGTATTCGATTATGTTTAGGTGTATTTTATGTATGAACTTATGTCCATATATCATGTATATCCTGTGTTGCAATCATTCGTGTAGGGATGACTTCATGTAGTGGCGCAATACGGTAGATCACCATAACGATTGCCCATCAAATAAAGACAGGTATATGCATTCAAGATACCACTAATAAAATTACCTACTCATAAAAAACATTGTACTAACTGTAACTGATGTTTACGAATTCTAAATATTATTAAGCATTACTTTGATTTCTATAGTATGTAGCTATGAATATAGATACATGCTACCCACAAATGCTGGAACATATTTTCGAAACAGTAGTAAAGCAAAGTAGCAAAAAAGGTAAGATCCCTCTACCGTGCTAGTAAACTTCTCACACCTGACATTATTCTATATCTTTACAAAGCCACCATCCACCCATACATGGAGTATTGTTGCCACATATGTGCTTGTGCATCATTCACTAGTCTCTTCCTCTTAGACAAGGTCCAAAAAAGAGTCGCCCACTTAATAGGTCCCTCACTATCCACCAAGCTCCAGCCCCTGCCCCACCGTCGCTATGGTGCTTCTTTGTGCCCGTTTTATAAGTACTTCCATGGATTGTGCTCTGATGAACTTGCTGCTCTGGTGCCCCCACGACGCAAATTCACTAACCAAACCCGACAATCTTCCACATTCCATCCATTCACACTGAAGGTATCTAGATGCCGAAGAGCTTTCAACTCCAAAAACTTATTTCCCTGTGCTGCTGGACTCTGGAACTCCCTCCATGTCCCCTGTTTTCCTGACGGTTCTGCCATGCAGAAATGTAAAACTACTGTAAACAGACATCTCGCTGCACAGCTCCACATTTAGGTTGACCCCCCCTTAAAAATCATCCTTTTTCTTTGTAGCCCCTTTACGTCTACAGTGGCGGTCTGCCTTGTTTTGGGTGAACTATGCTATAAAAACCCCAAAAATAGTAATCTGAAAATGTTCATTGCCTCATACATTTTGTTTCATACATAGCTTTATTACACTTTGTATATAAGAGTAAAGATGTCGACCATAGTCGAGGACAACCCGGAAGCTTTATTTCCATAAGGTACCACCCCGATGGATAGGTGAATGCGTCCGTCTTTTATTCAGAATTACTGTACTTACCCTTGATCCTTACATTGTATTTGTGTTCAGCATTATTTTTAATATTTTCTATGAGTCTACGGAGGATGAATACATCATCACCCAGTCCATTAGCGAATAGTTACCATCATGTCAAGTAAATATTTACCAATACAAAATGAGGAGTAATATATTAGCGCCGGTACAAAACTTTGATTAGATATTTTTTTATGATAAATTATGAATCATTAGAAATGTAAATACACTAACAGATATATGCTCCCTCTGGTCGAATATTTTTGCTAGGCCGAGAGTATTATATAGTTCTAACAGAACTATCAAAACTACGTAGTTTAAGCAAAATAACTATTAAAATATTTTTATCAGTTAAATATTTTTCATGGAGGTCAAGCGTGACGCAGACCGTTACAATATTTTTATTAATAAAATTAAGTCAGACGACTTTTTTTATAGATGGCAAGAACGAAAAGTAAATCACAACATGGAGCCAGCGATTAAGGCATTGCATTAAAGTTTGATGTTCAAGTGTTAAAAACTCAATTAAAATTATATTTCGGGATAAAAATGTCATTTAAGACTAATTAAATCTAATCTAAGATTTGTTTGAAAAATCAAACGTAATGAGTTAGATATTAAAATAATCCCTATAGTACAATTAAACTGGCTTTCTATTGTATCCCTTCAGTTTTATTTTTTTATATTAACTAGTAAGTAATTTGAAGTTTTGAGCTTTTTGGCCGAGATCAAAATATATCATCAAGTTTTCATGTATCTCTTGAGAGATTTTAAAAATGTTTTACAAATGCTATCGTTCTTTTTATAACATCTTTAATTGTACAAATAATTATAATATTACGATCGATTAACAAATAATCAAGAGAGGCGCGAGAGCGCTCTATCTCTTAATAGACTGTACGAATGGCCTACGCTGGAAATCTCATTTCTTTGATCAATCATAACTCAAAAACCAATAAACCAAATTAGTTAAAACTTTGCACTATTTTTATTTGATAGGTTCTATAAGTGTGTAGAATTTCAGCATCATTAGTCAAGGCAACCCAGAGATCTAGAAAGTTCAATCATGAAATCAGGTTATCCGTACCGTACGTACCACCCTGTATCTCATCAACTATTTGATGGATTCAGCTGATTTTTGGCAGATACGTGTATGGTGAACTGAAATTAAAATGCTATCAACTAGACTCTTAAACTTCTTAGTTTCTCAGAAAACCTCCCCCCCAAAAAAACTTAAAAAATCACTAGTCTACATACAGTTTATTCTGTATCATCAACTTTTTGCTGCATTCAGCTGATTTTTGGTAGAGATAGAGGCTCTGGGCTTTATAATCTCAGTTTATCAATATACCGTAGTTTCTCAGAAATTTTCAACAAACCTTAAAAAATGACTAGTCCACATACACTTTCTTCTATATCTCATCAGCTATTTTATTAATTCAGCTGTGTTATGGCACATACAGAACTTGTATTTTGTTTTCCTTCGTACACTGAATATTTTGTTTACTATTGTGAATAACTTCATTATGTTTCTCCCTGTTCCAAAAATGTTTGATTTATTTCATTCAAATTAAATATTTTTGCATTGTGTCCTTGTCAATTTTCAAACACACTGACTGTAAATTGATTGAATCACCATTTGTTTTCAATGAATACATGGTAAAGTTTGTAAAACATCATAGTTTGAATTGTATCATGAGTAAATATACACTCATAATTTAAGAAATATTTACCTGTGAATATTGGTAGACACATTGATTAGTCCAACTACAGTTATGAGAAGACATTGTATTGAGGCATAGCCTTAACAAATGTTGTGACATTCCATGAAAAATGCCAGTATACCGAAATCATATGCCCTTAATAGGGTGAAAATGGGAATTTCCATTCATATACACTAAATGTACAAAAGAATGTTCATCTTAACTCTATTAAGGGCATATGAGTTTAGTGTACTGCCATTTTTTCATGGAATGAATATATAATATTTGACAATAATAAGTATACATATATAACATTTGACAATAATAAGTATACATATATAACATTTGACAATAATAAGTATACATACATAATATTTGACAATAATAAGTATACATACATAATATTTGACAATAATAAGTATAAATATATATTACACAATATTCAATTATTAAAAGCTAAAAAATAAAATAAATATGCGAATGTGCAAAAGCGGGCGTTTCACCGATTTAAGAGATTACAATATATAATGTATCATTATATTTAAAACTTAAGGTTTTGATGTTACTTTATTTTGAAACGATTCGCATTTATCCGTATTTAGAGTAGATAAGATAGGATTATGAGATTAGCTAAAAGCAGTATTCCTCATTTTCGCAATGCATTACTTACGTTTAAAACATTGTAACTGACAGCAGTCATTTGTGCATTTAATAATCAGAGTTTAAAACTTTTTTCTTGTATACATTTTACATGTCGCTATCAAACCAATTATAAACTGGCATGAATTTTATTTTCAGACAAACCAGTTCTACCATTTTACCAGTTCTGACTTGCTTGGATAGTATTTTAGTGTGGTGACATTGCTTAAGCGAAGTAATGGTTGAAGACAACGAAAATCAGCATAAGTGCTCCGGAAATTGTTTATTTTTCCTTAATGTTGAAACGAGGCCGAGTACTTCTTAGGAGTGTGTCACATGATTCGTGTGTGGGTCGGTCACACTTACGATTGAATATGATTAGATGAAACTAGTACTTAAGTTGGTGGGAGATTACTCTAAACATGTTTAGAGTATGTTCTGACCGCATTTCCTTAACTTTGTCTTTCACGCTGTGACAACAGTGTAGTATTTATTTTATCATCTGTTAGAAGTAATGTCCGTTTTATATGACGAATTTTTGCTTACTAATCAAAAATGCCCTTTGGAATCCCTTGGCTAATATTTACCCTGTGTGGAGGCGAGTAAATGATTATTTCGGCTTGTCAGATGTTCGTTCGCAACCGAGCAAATTTAATAGAAACAATTTTAGCAAAAACGGTTTAGAACAAATAAATAGCCGAAGCTATTTTACATATTAAAAAACCAAAAATATCATGATTCTTATTTACTAATTTATTCTGTTCAAGCTCAAGTTTTCTTAGTCCGGCGAGATACATATATATATATATGCGGACTACTGTTCTCATCGTGGTGTTTTTATCACAACATGCCCGATGTTACCTCCTACAGGTGTACTTTGTCTAACTCGGGAATCTTTCTTTCGGGAATCTGAGTTCGACAAACTACACCTGAAGAAGGACTCGGACTTACTATTAATTTTTTCTTAAAGTCTTACATAACAAGTGTGGGGTTGGCTGTTTGTATATTTCAAAAATAAACGCAAAAGGAAAATTTTTTTTTTTTTTTAGAGAATTTCACCAAAATGGATGCTAGAGAGTGGGGTAGGGGCAAACTAGTCCCGCAGAGAATAGAAATAAAATTTTAAATTTTTCTTTTGTATATAATTGTAGTGTTCGAAAATATGTGTGTAATATTACATAAATGATAGGTATTGTACAGTTATACATTGACCGCTAGTTTTGATAATATTAATATATGTATACCAACAAATATCTTAGTAAATGCATGCATATATATATATATATATATATATATATATATATATTTATATTAAATTCATATGCATATAAATGCATTTAAGACATTTGCAGGTATAAATATATTTTGATCGAAACGGTTAAATGTTATTTTAAGGAATCCAACAAAATGTTAGTGAAACCTGGTAAGATCGAAACGCACATTCCTCGAAATATAACAGTAAAGGAGTCTAATTAGATTATTTGTGTTGACTTTCTTTTCTGCCTTTGAATATTTACGAAGAGCAGTTTCCATCCCCAGACATTTCATTCATTCATTTGCAACGCACATTGCCCGTGGGCTTTACGCTTTCCATTGCAAATTGTTAAATTCTGGTCGAGGCGAATTGCAAAATTGGGATGGGTTAAGTTTAGAACACGTCTATATTAATAAACGGAATACTTACCCCAGGATGTGTTTATATATTAAATAACGTCTAGCAACGAAGTGAAAACTTATTGATGCTTGTTTTAGCGTCTCTATTATCATATACGAAGAAACCGAGTGATAAAAAATGCCACTAATAATCGAATTACCATTCCTACCAGTACGAGTCTACTGCTGCTCCTCCTACTACTACTACTAATAATAATAGTGCTTCCTGCGAAGTCAATCCGTAATTAGATTGGCCGGCTCCAGTGTAAGTATCACTTACCTATAGCTTGCTTCACCAGAAAAGGTAGAGTTAGGCACATGGTCGGCTTTTAATTCAGAGAAAATCCAGCTCTCTAAAAAGAAGCACTTTGGATTAGCATAACATTACAATTTCTGACATATTAATCTTTCTCTGAACGAGCATTTAAGAGTAAGTATAGTATCAGAACAAAAGTTTAAAGTGAGATTATTAAAATCTGGTGGCATAGAACCATCCAGACTAACTGTTTAGGGATCGTCTGATGAGAACGAATCCTGGCATTTCCTAGGTAACCGCCGCTCGTTGCAATCATAAATAACTTGTAAACACTCGGTGCGAGAATATATCTGCTTCAATAATAATACGGAACGGATAGAACAAGACATTTTATTCTTTCTGCAATTCAGATTCCAGAGAAAGCGTCCCGTTTTGTTGCAGCAAGAAATCATTGGTGCTCGCTGACCTGAGTAGTATTAGTTAGTTGAAAATAATGGTGTTTTCTTCGATTAGCTCATCGTCGGTACTTTTACAATGTTTACATACACCGCCGGAAAGTTCCGACACCAAGTCGGTTGACCTACCTGCGTCAAAAAAAAAAAATGAATAAATAAAAGCTAGGTTGGATTTAAAGTACGAAAAAAAAAAAATCAACCAACATTTAAAAGAAAACATTAAACTAAAATACATTTAGTCAAATTGTATGAAAGCAAAATTTATTTTAAAACGAATAAAAATAAACAGGTGGTCAATTATATTTTAAACATTTTTTACTGAAAATTATTTTTGCTTTCTAATCAAGTAAACATGGCGTCGTAAAGGTTGGCGTTTTTTTTTTTTCATTGAAAATTATTTTTGGTTAGTTTTAGGGGTTATGGTGAGGTATTCATTTTTTGCGTTTTTTATTTGAACATTTTTCTTTTGCGATTAGGTTTTTCAAGATGAAAGTTACCCACTCCTTCGAGAACACGTACCATCAAGTCATATCCCATGAAAATTATTTGCAGCACTTTCGCGTTTTAATCAGTTGCAATCGCGTTTCAACTAGTTGAAATGTTTACACGTCTGCTTATTTTATCGCAAATTGATTGTTTAACGGCTTCAGTACTTTCCGACGGTTTACGTGAACATCCGAAACGTACTGACGCAAAGTCGATTTTAGCGTTGGTCCTAATCTAAGAAAGTACCCAACTAATAATAATGCAACAGAAAACTCCGAATTTAATAACTCACACCATGAAAGCTGATCATTACAGCAAGAACCACTGGAAAAAAAACTAAACACCACAGGAATTATTGACATTAAAATCAAAATGACGAGGAACGAACATGGGAAGAAAAAGCAGCTAGATAGACGATTCATAAGACTGGCCAGAATAGAGACAAATGAAAACAACTGAACATGACTTGGAGCTGGTAACATTTACAAAACAATTAAATCGCTAATTAGAGCCGCACAGATTTATAAGTAAATTCCGCGTACAACAAAATCGTAGAATACATTTCAGAGGAAATATTTTTTTTTTAATCAATGAAACAGGCGGGTGGAAAAAAAGAACGTAATTCTTTTTTTCCACCCGCCCGTTACATTGATTGAAAAATGTTTCCTCTGAAATTTATTCTACTATGTTGTTGTACGCGAAATGTACTTATATATATATATATGGCTTTATAAATGTTCATGTATTGCTTCATAACAATCTCTCATTATATATATATATATATATATATATATATATATATAATGAGAGAGAGCGAAACTGTATATGATAAAATTTCCAAGTTCCAATCGGCGGATCGGCGCTTTTGGTTGATTTGTCATGGCAGCCTCATCATTCCTCCATAATATTCCCCAGTGATGTATCCTCGATGTTAATTCTCATGGGAAATTAGCTCGTCTTGCATACATCTACAATACTGCCTTCAGCACTGCTTATGATATTTCTTCAGCGATGCTATATTTACTTATTAATTTCAGGAATCCATTATATAAACAGTGTATCTATGTTTTCTTACTTTCCGTTTCTATTCCTGTCTCCTTCACTGTCTCCGTTCATGAAATGAAATATCGATATCAAACACTGTTCTCACGTAAAACTTCACGAGTAATCCAACGGTTGCCATAATTTTCAATTAGGTATTTTTAGAATAAGTAGGTGAAATTGTCGATCGTACTTAATACACATAAGCGAATACGCTTTAAGTTTATGTATAATAAATCGAATATCATTGAAATTACAACTAATTTTAAAAAAGTAATATGTAAAACTATATAAAAAAATCATTGGATTAGGCAAGTATGTGATAATATGTTGTCGCATTTGGAATTCAAAGGTTAGGTGGTTGACAGGTAGTTATTTAGCAAATAAAAAGCAGCATGTGCTCATGTTGTTCAGACCAGAATGTACAAAATAAAAACAGAATTTGATCGGTGTATTGTGCTTATTTGTAAACGTGGTAGCGGCTTATGATTTCGACGATTGACATATCTTACCTCAGTTTAACAGAAATAAATCAAAGAGTAAGCAATTAAAATATAACAGTAAACATTACACACCGTAAAATGTTTTGTCCTTAGTGCCTTACAAGCGAATTAAGATAATGACAAAGTGGTATATGCATACGCAATGCGAACCATTAAACATTCTTATTTGCGAACTTTTTGAAAACATAAGGGGTTGCGTTGCACAGGGATAACAGTGAATGTATGTTACAAGAAAAAACTAACTAAATGTACAGATTGTGTATAAACTGTTTACAGAGAAAAAATCTGTCTAGAAAAACTTTACATCGGCGGTACAGGTTCATATTTTAAAGCTAGATACAGAAACAATAAAATATATTTTAATAACTAAGATAAGAAAAGTGGCACCTCATTATTGAAGCACATTGCTTCTAAGGTATAATAGACATTTACTGAAATGGAATGTTTCAAAGAAAGCTTCAATCCTAACATCAATGCATAACCCCCACCTGTTATCGTCGTCTTGATGAACAAGACGGGTATTATTACGTTTTTGATGAAAAAGAAATCACGTATTGAATGTAAGGAATGAAATAGGCACTAGCTCTAGACACGTAAAACACTTAAATATAGTTAAAACCGTGAAATCACCATACCATTATATAAGAAAACAATCTTACTTTCTAATATAGCATAACCATGAAAAGATTCCCGGTTAAGTATACAACTAATATCACTTAAATTTGTTTCGTACTTAAATTAGGTATTATGCTAATAAACAGGTAATTAACATTTATACAGCACAGTTAAAGGTTTTGTTGACAAATTAAGTAAGCCAATAAAACTAGATTATTGTTTGTGAATTAAGTTGAACAGGAAATTTAAATTAATGAATAATGACTTCAATACATCAACTATTGTAATAAGGTGTTAAGGTTTAATTAATAATAATAAGAGTTTGTTTGATTTTAATGTTAATATGCATATTTGTGTAATACTTAGATATAGTGTGCATATATTCTTCGATGCATGGAATGATTGTTTCGTAAAATTATTTCATAATTTCTTGCAATATATTTTTTAGAAATATTTTTTATAACAAAATAGGTTTCGTAGACATCAACTAAATATAATTAACGGGTCTTTGTATGAATTTATCAATAACACTTCAGTTAAATATAGAAAATTCAAATTATTGGAAATGGGCGGGAAATTTAAAGCATCCTTACCTTTAAACTGCTTAAAATTTGATCAATTGGGACGTATACTTGCATGTGTAATGATTAGATATGTGTTTTATATTGCAAATTGGTTCCCTATAATATTTGTAAACATTTAATATACCGTGGAAGGTATGTGTACGCGGATGGTGGTCTATCCATTTCTAGCCCAAGAGAGTATCTGTATAGTAATCTGGGTTAAGCTTGTTTGCTATAGATTTTAGTATACATTGTCTGGGCGTGTGAGGAGAAAGAGGGTAAGACAGTTTAATGTATACCGTGTAGCGTGTGTGTGGTTATGCAGGTATGCCACTGACAAGTATACCCTTCCAATGTGTATGCAGGGATTGGCTGTTTTCTGCTCGTCGATTACAATACGCTTTATACAAAACCCACGTCTGTAGTAATAATTTAATTTTTATTGGCCAATTTTATATTTCATCAGGTCTTATAGTTTTTTTCACAATTTAATATTTAGGTTATTTAACAGCTCCACTCTTCAATTCGCGAAGACTTTGCTTATGTTATAATATATATATATATATATATATATAATATATATTATACATATACGCACATATACCATACTATATATATATACCATACTATATATATATACCATACTATATATATATATACCATACTATATATATA
The DNA here is from genome assembly GCA_963556195.1 of Sepiola atlantica. NCBI lineage: Eukaryota > Metazoa > Mollusca > Cephalopoda > Sepiida > Sepiolidae > Sepiola > Sepiola atlantica. Next base: position 28,739,606 of record OY744540.1, on the reverse strand, counting down.
TACCATACTATATATATACCATACTATATATATATACCATACTATATATATACCATACTATATATAACATATATATATATCATATATATATAATATATTATTTATATATAATTTATATATAATATAATATATAAAAATAATATATATATATATATATATATATATATTATAAGTGCAGATTAGTAGTCCGAGGCTGTAGCAATGTTATGTAGTTGCCGGAAGATTGAAAACTGAACAGAAATAAACGATGAGAGAAAACGAAACTCAAAACGATTTATTAATAATTTCACCTAAAACTTATTAAATACCAGAATAGTAAATACTGTTGGGTAAATAAAACGTTCGGCAAAAGGTAATCTTAAATTTTCGAAAGAAACACTTTCATTTTCAAAAGACTACAATAGAAGACCGAGAGGGTCGAAAAATAAACGGGAAAAACCGGTGTCAAACCATTGAAACACCGCAGCAGACAATTGGGAGTAGAAACGCAGAAAATTTCAAAATGTAATTAAATAAGTATTACACCAAAGTTAACATACTCTTAAAATTGGTTTATTTATATACTAATTATTATAATTTTATATTTTATTTTATATGATTTATTAATTTTTTTTTTAACTTTTTTCTTTATTCAATTCTAAATTTGAATTTACGTGTGAGCCGTTATTATAATATGTGCAAACAAAGGTGGATAACTTAGAAAAAAATATGTTTAGGAATGAGATTTGAAATTTGAAAAGAAATATGAATCAATTGTAGAATGGATCAATGTCAAGGAAGTAGGAAGGAATCGTTGGAACGGGGGAAGGGGTGGAATAAGAAGAAACGTTGGAGAAGGAGGGAATTAAGGGACAAAGATACATACACACATACATATATAAAGTGTAAATATCTAAATACATATTGATTGTGTATGTTAATTTAAGAGTATTCCAAGGGTATAGTACTACTAGAACTAAATTTATATAAATGTATTCTATTTATTGATTTTTTTCCTTATTTATTCATATATTTAATTTATTCTTTTATTATAATTTTTTTTTATTCATTTTATTTATTTTAAACATTTTTTACTAGTATTTTATTTTATTGAATTTCAAACTTTAGTTAAAGGATTACAAATGCATACACATACACATGAGAATACACCCATATTGAAATACATGTATATATGCATACACAAGGCCTAAATATATGTAAATGAAGGTCATATTTTTCCATTCCACAATTAATTATAATTAATCAATTAATTAATTATAATATGTAACATGTCAAAATTTGAGGTGGGTGGCGCTGGCAAATAAAGAGGAGACAAAGGCAAGTAAGTTGGGGGGTGGGAGTGTGAGGATGTAAGAATCCGGATGAAAGGGGAAGACAACTTAAATCTTATTCAGAGTTGAACGAAATTCAGAGATTAGAATAGATTCCGAAATTCGAAGCTAACCTATATTGCGGACGGAGTTGAGGATGCGGACACTAATAGAACGATGTGTGTTGCCACATGCTATTAAGTGTTTGTGGAAGGAAGAAATGTGGGTGTTTAGATGCTCTTTAATGCGTTGGTGGAGAGGCCTAACGGTCAGCGCATTGTAGGTTGTATACTGTATAGGTGCGGAGGCATAGGCCAGAGTTGGCGAGGGGGCAACTAGCTAGAGAGTAGGGGTCTGGGGTGTGGTGGCTTTTTTTTGAATAAATGTCGGAGAGAAGTGCCTTTGTGAGTAAGTTTTATGTTAAGATTCTCACTACGTATGGCATTGCGGATAGCGGAAGTGATACGGTCGCTTAAGGGGAGTTTAAGGTAGCAAGTGTTTGAGAGTGTGTGGTGTCTACATCTTCTGGTTTTGTTAAGGCTTGATATGGTTGTGAGGGGGAAAACCGTTGGTTAATAGGGTTTGTTGGAAGGCTTCGGTGTGTGTTTTATCGGAAGTAGAAGAGCATTTGTCCTGTATGCGGGTGATTTCGGTTTGTGCGTAACTAATTTAGGTTTTGAGGGGTAGTGCGGATTTGTAGTGGATGAAGAGGTTCCTGTAGGCGGGTTTTCTATAGAAAGTAGTGTGGAGAGATCCGTCGTCATTAATGCTGAGTTTAAAGTCTAGAAGTGAGAGAGCCTGAGGTGTTGGGATGTTCGATGGTGAATTTAATGTGGGGGTCAGTATTATTAAAAAAAACTCACTTCTAGACATAAATAGACACGATTAACGAGATGTTTTGTTTAAATAACATCTGTATTTCATATATATTTAGGTAAAAAAACAAAAACAACATTTACTAAATATACTAGTTTTCTTTTCCTCCTCATGGTGTGTATTTACTGGATCAAGGACGTCAGCCGAATGAGCCGTTAGCAGCGTTATTAATAAATAACCCGATAAGTCATCCTGTTGGAAGATTGATTCATATCTAATGACCGATTTTTGTAGCACACGCTTGACCGTGAAAGTTAAACGGCTAATTAAACTTTCACTGATATATCAGTAAAACTTAATTTTTTCTTCTATAGCATATATACTTCAATTAAAATAATTTCTAACAGAAGTGTGCGCAGTTATTTCAAAGATAACACAATGCACAGCTCGATAGTTTTCTCAATAATAATCACAGGCAACACAAATGAAATTAAGATATCGTATAACTACATGTCAGTATACGATCGATTTAAAGAGTAACGACTACTTTTACATCCGTTTATAAGCGATGTTTACGAATACACAAAGCCGTATTTTCTAAGAAATAAAAAACAATTATCTACGTAAAAAGTGTTATTTTTTAAAATATTTATGTAGGTCACGCGACAAAAAATTGTTTGATTGTTATGAATATTTTTCTAGATCACATGTGTAAAAAAAAAATCACATTAACTCTAGACATAACTGAACACGTTGAATTACCTACTAGACACTATCCTCGAGTGTCTTCGGTCTCTGTACAAGGGTTTGTGAGGACAACCTGACATGAGGATACTTACCCCTACAAGTAAACCCTGACCAAATATTCAAAATTACATAGTATCCGCAGCACAAATAAGATCCCCTCATACGAGGAATAGTGCATCTTCTAGTTATGTTACCTCAAGTAACACCACGTAGCTGGATACTCTACCAGACTAGATAAATTCTTGTCCTAGAATCCGGTAAGACCAACAGACCACAAGAAAGATATACTATGACATACTTGACTGGTCAGCTGGGGAGAGAAGAACTATTATTCTTAACTTTTTTTTTACTACCTCAACGTTTGAGTTATAAAGAATTTTAATAGAATATTCTGGTATATATGTATCTCATATAGAGATCAAGTGTTAGCCCCAGGAAAAGGCCCTTTTATTTCTGGGAACTTCTACTGAAGTAAAATTAAACATTAGGATAGAGTGGCATTATGAGGAAATCGACATTTAACTTCATTATAGTCAGTATAAACAATGCGCGTATCCTGAACTTTTCTGTATTACGGATTGTGAAATTGAGGCCGCTCTTATAGTATGTATATGTTTACTTAAATATCAGGTACAACCGAACCTATTTAGTTCATAAGTGGGTGTCCTATTCTCTAACAATCCGAAGTTATCACTAGTATTCTATAATATATGGTATTTAGGAGTCAAACAAGACTAAAGTATGCTTATCGACTATTATAATTTGAGATTGTATTTATTTTTTTATAATTAAATCCTAGTGCTGAAACTAAAACCAATTTCATTGTGAATTAAAGTTATTAAGTATTTTTTAAATCAGATAGAAGTTATTTTTACAGTTTCATCATGAGATAAAGACAAACACATGTATACATATATAAAGTACGATTTGGTTTGCTTTAATTTCTAATTGGAAATTCCTCTCTAATTGCCCATGTAGAAAATTCAATATAGTACTACAGGTAAATAAACTATACGAATTATGCTTTATAAGTGTTACCTCTGAACCAATCCTAAGTAAAATAGTTTAATATTATTTATGTCAAGATTGTAATCCAGATGGTTAGGTACATAGTTGCTGATGTTATTGTTGATAAAAATCCATATTAATCCTGCTGATAGAGGTTGTGGTGTCCATAATACATTTATATATAGCAGAATCATTTATGATGTTATTTCTGAACAGAGTTTTTGCGATCTAAGCAATTGCATTTTGTGTCAAGAGATATTTTATTTATTTTCTAGAATTTATTTATTTCATTTGTATTTGATATATAATACCCAGTTCAATGTTTGGTACTGTTGAGCGTGTAATAAACTGTATATATGTGTAATAGCTTAGTGTATTTTTCTAGGACTTTACCATTGTCGTTAGTTCATAGAATAATTTAGGCATGCTTATTTGCACATCTTTCGAAAATCACGGTTACATTAGATTATGTGCTGATCCTAATTATTTATAGTCCAAAATATTGTTTTTGTTATAATTTGTTACATGTTGCTACGTTATCTGTGTATTCAAATTATATATTTCACACTATATATTCTATTAATTTTAGTGTACTTTTGTTTATTTTACAGTGCATATTTTACACTGTATTTATTTATTTTCTCTACAGGAGGTTAGACAATATCATGTGAGGTTTTTTAAAACTTAGCGCATGCGGGTAGTCCAATCTAGCGTACAAAAACTGCCTGAAAATAATTGTCAATACTCCATGCTAGGGCCACCTAAGGTCATTTGCAATAAACAATTCACTATTCAAACAGAAACAAAAAATCCCTAAGGGTAATACTCTGTAAGACTGAACTCAACTATACCTTACCCAACTGAAACAAAGCCACGGAGGATGTCAATCATGTATCCATTACTGCGATGAGCAACTCTAACACAAGCCGTGCTAACAGAGTGTATCACGATTAATGCAAGCATTCGACACTAACTCTCGTATCGAATACACATGTTTTCTTGGTAATACCAGTAGTGTTTGTATGAATAAAGAATGGCAGGTTAACTGATGCAGTTAAGTGATAACTTGTTTGATAGTCATCTATTGATGACTTTAAAAGTGTGGACCGCACTTTTTAAAAGTAGTTACACCAAATATTTACAGTTTAGCACGCATACGAATTTCAACATTTTGATCCACGTTTTGCCCTTTGTATATGCCTTGATTCGGCAAATGGTGTTGTGACATCAGAAAAATACTACACTAGTTTTAGTCATATATTTTGAAATATCTATATATATATATATATATATATATATATATATGTTTCATAACTGGTCACCAAGCGTTATTGCCGGATAAAAATGCAATGACCATATTTATTCGGTCTCAGATTATCTATGTTATAGACGATATCTCCTCACATGAAAATAGAATGTTTGATAGATCGCCTGATGCGCCCTTAGCGATGATGCATGTGTAAACAGTGCTCGTTTTCTGCGCATCTGCATTCATAACTGACCTTCTGTTTAACTTAGCCGTAGTGGGAACTTATTTTAAATAAAGATGCAGACTATACATAAACTTTAAGTATGTATATTGTATTGAATAAATTGACAATTCTAAAAGCTAAAGAACCTTTAACCTCACCCAATATACCTTTGATATGACATAAAACAGTTGCGCAATTTATTTATATAAAAGGTATTATAGTAGTATTTTTTTTTAATGTTTAAGGGTTCGATCTCTAGCGATTATTGAAGGCAAACACCACTCACATTGTGCACCTTACGTGGATGCATTCCTAGCTAGTATATTGCATTTATTTAAATATAGCCCACACGACAATCACCTTGTGAAGAGATAAAATGAACGAGTTCTAAGATTTCAAAATGTGACTGTTATGTATAGGGTCGATATCGAATTATTATCTTGAATTGCTTCAAGGTTTGTTGGACTACTGAATCCATGAAGCCCGGCTGGAGCCTTTCAGATCAATAGCGATACTCCAAGTCGTCACATGTCTGCCTGGGCTTAGCTATAAAATTACGAAATCATGTAATTTATTCATTTCTCAAGAACCGTTCAGAATTTATAATCAGTAAGGATTCAGCCGTTCAATGTTGCCGAGAATAAAACATCGTTTATTACAGAAGTCAGGATTCCAGTTCAGCAAAAGTCGACTTTATTGTCGACGTTATTGAATTATTTCTCAGCATTTCGCGCTAAGATTTGTTCATCTGTATTTTAAAGACGTTTAACTACTTGTATTTTTTGCTACGAAAAAAAATGTATAGTCTCTTCTGATACTACACCTCATCTGTTTTGTTTTTTCTGTTAAAGAATAAACCTTCTAGATAGAGGCAACATTTATGTTTGTCCATATCCGAAGAGCATCCTTTTAAGTAGCTTGATTTTTTACGAAAAAAGAACCATGTCCTCGTGTGAGGGCAAGTAAATTAACATTTTAGTAGCTTCTAATCCAGAGTACCCTGTTTCGGAAACTAATTCTTCCGCACATTAAAAACTGACGTTCTATATATGTATGTATCAAGGGGAAGAAAATACGGTGTTTTAACTTATTTTAGGGTTACATTATTCCTATAATACTATTCAGATGGTGATATGTCAGTTAGCACTCAGTTTGTCGTGTTTAAGTTTTAAATATTTGTTCGTAATTTTAACGGGTTCATGTTTGAAGATGTGTTTAATAAATTGTTCCGCATACATTTAAAAGTGCGAGTGTCTCCGTCTGTCACCCTTCAGTTTAATCTTTTCCGTTTTTCTTTTTTTGTTAATAACTCATCCAACAAGTGAAATATTTTTGAAAATCAACAATGGTGCAATTTAAATGAAAAAAAATCATTTATTTTTTGCAAGCTTTCGTTGTAAACCAACTTTGTCAGGGAAGACTGTCTGATACGTTATTTCTTTGCTTCCTCATCTTTATGATTCAATATATTTAATTATAAACATTAAAATATGTTTAATAAATTAAATAAATATTGTGGAAGTTATAGTGGTTTGAAACTCATTCCATTGTTATTATCCGAGTATTCTCTACATATGCAACATGGCATGCCATATATGCCTATGAGACACAGGAGTTTACAATACATTAACACTCTTAAGATTAATGTACGTTTGTAACAGATCTGCAAAGTGATATTTTCTTTCACATAAAATAATTTACAATCATTAAATAAATAAATGATCTTTCCTCAGTGTTTGTGACGATTCGAAATTATGAAAACTACAAACATTAACTGTTAATGACGTTTCTTTCCACATGTACAATACAAATAAAATGCAGCAACATTTGTAAAATATAGTGACTTGTATTTGTAAATAAACAAGAGACAACAGAACGTTTGTTATACTGCAGAAAAACTAACCTATGTCGGGACTCGTAGAAACCGGCAATGTATCGGTGAACGTAGTGTCACAGGCGAGTAAATGTAATTTCTGTATTAGCATGTAAATACGCGGGATTGCAAAAATATTTTCATAATTCCTATCATGTGAATACTGATTAATCATTCAGCACAAGAAAATTTGTCCAATATTGTATGCAATATATGTTAGTTACTAACACTTAAATTTCTAATAACAGATTTTTAAGTATATCACGCTTATTTCTGCTTAAGTATGTTCATATATAATATGAACTTAATTTAATATATTTACATATTACTAGGGTAAACACTCCAAATTTATACACATGGCTATTTGTATTATCATTTTACTTCATAGCAGTAATACTTTCCAAGTCATGAATTAAATCAAGTACTACGCAGATCCTATATTAATTTAAAACATTCAAACTGGAAGTAATTAATTCTAAAATGCTGGAATATATATAAGCATTAAAAATACGATACAATGTTAGCATGATGGATATAAGTTCGTCTATATGTATTTGGTAAGCTGGTTATTTAATGTTATAGTAGTTTCTTTTGATCTTTTTTTTTTTCAAAAAATAGTTAACACCTTGATTAATTCATAGACAATCTCAATAGTGGTGATTTAATTTTAACATTTAATTTGGAAATTGTAGTAGAAATATGAATACAAGTATTAAACTATTTCAGTACAATATAGCGTTAGGTTCAGAACGTTCTAACCTATTTTTATGATTACTTAATTTACCCGTTGTACAATAAAAATTGTTTTGTGAAATTTTGAGTTACTAAATATCGGGTGGTTGTCGTGGCATATGTTTCATAACTTTTTGAAGTATTAGGTGTTTACTTAATTTACGAGACAGCTTAAAGTAAGGTATAATAAAAATGAGGTAATCTACCATATTTAACTTTTGTCTTATATTCTTGAGCGATTAACCTTTTTTCTAAATATATGCCTTAGCATAACATATAGAGATCGTTTAACCAATACAATTGCCCAAAGTACCTATCAATGAACGTATTAGAGAACACAGCGACAGACATCTACAACATCGATTTAATGATGTAGGCCGTCGACATGACACCATCTGTTTTTCGACGGACCAACTTATATACGCAAACGCCTTTATATCGACGGGATAAGTATTTTCTATCTACGCTAGAGATGATCTGTTCGAGAATATTCTACCTGTAACAGGCAAAGCTCCTCAGCAATCTGATCCATGACTTGTCCGCCTTGCAGAAGGGCTAGGCTAATTTTTACAGAGCTGTAAGTGAGAAAAATAGCCGTAACGATCAGTGCGACGACAAAGACTGAATCTAAGATTTGTCTACAACTAAAACCGCCTGGTTGTCTTCAAGTCGTAAATTCGCGACACAGTGATGCATAACTAACAGTCCCTCTGTCATAGGCCGTTTGGGATCTAATCTATGAAGATTTCCCGAAATTTCTCGTCTTTCGTCAGTCTGTTTACTCGTATGTAGTCCACCACCTACCATGCATGAGGAGCGCCGAAAAATTAGCTGTGCACTGCGCTCTCAACGATTGAATCCTACAGCATTTAAACCTCGTTAGCTTGGCGCGGATACTCAAAAACAGGTGATTGCAAAAAGTCAGATTGCCTGACGGTGTTTCCCTTTTTCCAAAGACATGTCACTAATATCCGATGCGACTTGTGTTCACCCTTTCGGGTTCTCGTCAGTAAAGTAATGTGGGAAAACATCCTTGGACACAAGCGTTAGCGGACGGCTTCAAGCAATCGAATCGTGCACCTCTTTTCGAGAGACATATTCCAAACTATTTACGTGGGCACTTGTGGAGAAATTGGACGCACCACGTAAACATTCCTCAACCACTTTGCTTTATTTTTCCGTACCACACCGGATACTATCGTGCATTGAATTGGGTATACATTGAGCTTTCCGTCTGCTCGTAAATTCAGAAGTTCATTAAATGAAATTTCCATATGTTCCTAAACTACGCTTTTTAAAAGTTGTGCTTAAAAAATTTTCCTAGACTCTTAAATGAAAATCTAATCACATTTGGTCAAATCATGACTTCTGCATTTATTGAATAAATATATTATTTCCACTTATTACTAAAATTATAAATGTGTTACAAGCAATTAAAGTTTACCTTTACCAACAATGGGATAACAACCAAATACCTTTTGCATGGCACTGTATAGCAAATGTTAGTAGAGCTCTACATAACCCCATTCAATAATGGGTGAGGTTATCCATTATAATAGTTCACAGTAGTTTATATACTCCATTATTTAAATGAAAACATAACAGTAATCACAATGTTAATATAATTTCATGAACCAGCTGGATCAAATATCTTCGTATAGTTTTCTCTTCCTGAATAATATACACAACATAAAGAAAATATTTTTATTTCCAATCACCAAATGTTAGGTGTCATAATTTCTGAGTTAGATTGTTTGAGATGAACGGCCATGAATTACAGCGTCCGATGGGAGATGAACTCTTAGTAGAGGGCACTGTTCCAGACTGACATTTTGACTGCTGAAACATCCGTCAAAATTATAGTGAACTGAACGAGAAAAAGGACTAAAAACTAAACACAAATGTCTATACAGACACCATTTTTTACGAGGTATAAATTGCTTTTGAGCTTTAGCCTTGATCTAATTTTTCTTCGTTGATTTCGGGAAAGCAAATTAATTTCCATCTGGTTCGAATGGACTCGGTCATGGGCGCCTTCATTAGACACGAATTGAACAATATTGGTAACAGTTCTATTTCATACATTTTTACGTTGCGTTTGTCCGTATAGCAACATTGTAATTTGAATGTTTTTCTTCGAGTACAATTTAATATTACTGTCTTTAATTATATATATATATATATATATATATGTGTGTATAACATGATTCGTAGTAGAAAAAGATAAAGGTAAGAACAAAACTTATTTAAGCTTTCATCAACGTTTCGTCTTTATTGTAGACTTCCTGAAGTTATGCATTTAAATTTGCCTTAAATCGATCAAATTCCGGCATCGCTTTTTTGCTTTTCTCACACATCCAAGCTAACAGTTGGACAATTTCAGCACAATAAAAATTATATTTTTTCTGCATACTAATTATGTCTACAATAAAGATCGACCCGTTGATAGACATGAGTTTCAGCTTTCCTCTTTCATATATAGTTATTATATATGTATATAGATATTTGTTCTAGTAACAAAAACGCGGTGTATCATGTTTATACGCACACTCGTCTTTTACCATATAATATATATACACACAAGCACCAATACCCGATATAGTATGGATTCGAACTCAATCCTAATAATACTTCATAACTTTCCTTGTTATTTACTTCACCTTGATTCTGTTTGCCTCTAAGATAAAGCAAAAATGTTGGAAAAAAGACATTTTCGAAAACTATGGTTAAATGTTAATACGTATTTGAAGTCTTACATCAACCCTGTTCTCAATGGTCAAGTATGTCTTCCAACAAAGATATTCGTGACAGATTTAGGTCAACTTGTATTCCATAGATAATTGAATTAATATATACTTTGTATATAAAAAATAAAGTGTTAATGTACGTTATTATTTAATAACCAAGTAAGCGATGCACTAAAAGATTCAGTAGCATTTCTATTGTTTTATTCGTAAATATATATATATACGAATATACTTCAAGTATTTATTAAGATTCTATAAACTTTCTGTGGGAAACAGAAACATGAAAAAGTTAAATATGCATATACATATTTATACATATACATCAGTTCGTCACAGTCGAGTTTTAAAAGCATAGTTACGGGTTAATTGGCTAGGTAATTTAAAAAATGAGTTTTTATTTTGAATTAACATTAGGCGTTTGGCATTTCAATATTGCGAAGTAAATTTAACAAAAAAAAAATGTCACATTCATTTTCGCCCGACGTAAATTTCATTGATCAAGCAAAAGAATATATAAAGTACAAAAAAAAAAAAAAAAATGTAATACCAAAACCCAATGCGTGTTGCATATGTGTTAGCTTTTTAAGGTTAGATACATTTCACGGGTTTTAAGTTGAAAGTTTTTGCAATATTGTTTATCAGATATCAAGGATGTAAAGTTTTCAACAAAATCGCAATTTAATTCGTAGTGCTATTGAGGGGGGGGGGTACACACCACACCACACACTTTTACGAAATTCGCCACGTGAGACTAAAATAGCACGTCTGCATTTATTAATAGATATTAACATTTAAAATGTTACAAATATTAACACTTTAGTAAAAAAAAAAAATAATCTGTTAAAACAAACCTTAAATAAATGTAATACAAATAAATCAATTCGCCTGTCGATGGGACACTTACAGTATAGAAGCGACCGGAAACGCACATTCAAACAGATGTTAAATGTGTTACCACGAGATCTTATCTATGATTAAGTGTTTAAAACTATAGAACTGAAAACATGACGTCCGTAACAAGAGGGAGTGCTTGAGCGCACGAGATAAAAACCAATCAGTCTATGATATGAGATTTACTATTAAATGTTCTTGTTTATGTCTCGTCAGTATTTTACTTTCTGGCGTTATGTTTATTTAATTTATATCACCCCCTTTTCAGAAGCGGAGTAGTAGTTAATCTGTTTTTATATCATTAAAATCAATAAATGTTGATATAGATAAAAAGGCAGAAATATATAGATACACAGAGTGACAGAGAGAAAGCCATACTATCGGTGATCTTAAATAACAATGCTTAAGAAATAACTCCTTTAAAAATACATTAAAATCTATTTAGAAAGTAAAAAAGGCAACTTTAGAATATTAAACAAGCCGCACGTGCGTGGTCCCCCCTCTGTATGTGACTCGATGTGGCGAGTGTAAAATGCAATAAATGTTGGAAATTTGGGGCATTTTGATCTCCCTTTGACCCCCTGGGGGCGAGAACCAGAATGGTTCTGTGGTCAAGGATGCTCATTTTATATCCAGAACAAGTGTCTCTACATTTTGGCCAAGTTTCAGAAAAATTAAATTGATGGATCAAACGTTATGGGAGAAAAGGGTAATTTTTTGCCATTTTTGAGGGTTTTAACCCCTGGGGGCGCGAACCAGAGTGGTTCCAAGGTCAGCGATACGTATTTGCTAGTAGAAACAATTGCCTCCACATGTTGGCCAAGTTTCAGAGAAATTGAATGGATGGATGAAATGTTATCAGGCAAAAAAAAAATGACATTTTCTGACATTTCGGGGCCTTTTGACACCCGGGGGGGGGGGCTAACCAGATGTTTTTTTAAAAATCGGAAAAAGTCACTTTCTAACCTAATCAGAGTTACAACTTCATGCAAAATTTCAGAGAAATTCAATGGATGGTTGCGGAGAGTTATTGAAAAATATAGTATTTCAAAATAAAATATAATTTTCAGAGTTTTGAATAAAGCTAAAAAAATATATAGATTTCCAAAGTCATTAAAATTTCAGAATAAATTTTGATATGTTCATGAAGTAAACTTATATTGACTTCAGTATAAATATTTTCAGAATAAATTTTAAAATATTTTTAATTTTAGAGTTATATTTTTTTTATGAATAAGACAACCCCATTAGGCAATTTGGGAGAAAATTTACTGTGTTTATTCTTGATAATGTTGTTACTAATTTCATCTCAAGACAAGTAAAATGACCTGATGCTCCCTCATACAGAATGTCAGCTTTTAATGTAAAATTAATTCCATATAGTGTATGCTTTTCAGAACTGAAGTTAATATCACAATCAAGTATTTGTTCTTTCATTAATAACAAAAATCTATGACTTGAAATGGCACGATATTTGTAATCATTAGTAAATCCAATTATTGGAGTTAACCGATGCTCAGTATTTTCTGAACAAGTATTACAGTATTTAATAAAAGTAGTTGAAACTAAATATTAAAATTGTTGTGTGCAACGAATAGAATTTAATATTTAATATTTTATTTCAAAATTGTACAAAATATTCCAAAGTTTATGGACGCGCCTCTGGTGTACAAAAGTATCGAAAGTTAAGAGACGCACCTATATTGTACAAAATAATTTAAAGTTTAATCGATAGTTTCCGGACGCCTCTCTGGTGTACAACAGAATCAAAACGCTTCTAGTGTATTAAAGATTCGACAGTTTCTGGACCCGCCTCTGGTTTGAAATAAATCAGATTTACGGACGCGCCTCTTGTGTAAAATGGAATAGACAGTCAGAGAATCGTCTCTTGTACACACAAAATCGAAAATGTCATCGAAAGTTTCCGGACGCGCCTCATGTACAAAAAGAATCTAGTTGTTTATATAGCTAATCTGTCTTCATTAATAAAGAAAATGTTCAATTTGATAGCTTTTTGGTGTGTCTTCTAACAGCGTGGCTTGAGTTTTTAATTTGGATTTTTGGGGCCCTTTTTGTTGAAAGATTTGGCTTCTAAAGTCGATGCTCATTTTTTAAAACATTTCTTCTAAAAGTCAACTCGGTTTTCATCGCCCCAATCGTTTTAATACTAACATAACACTCGATGAGCTGATTCGAACTATCTTTCCATCATTTAATTATATTTACGATTTAAAAAGTTATGTCGAGTTAAAGGGCTTGAGAAATTTTACTCAGACAGTTGCCAGTTTAAGCTGCTCACACCTTCCTTATCTTACACTAATTTTTCGATTACTATATTTTTTAGATTTCGTGTGGTGTTTGCTACATTTTTGGTACAAACCAAATACATGTTTGTTTTGAATAAAAAAAGTTATGGTGATTTAAAATCAATAGGGAGGGAGTTATCTTATACATTGATGACCAAACATCTTTTGAAACACTTTTTTTCTACTGGATTACATTTTTATTTCTTTATGTTCAAAAAAGGCTTAGTACTAGTAAATTCTAATGCAGACAACTAAATTAATGACAAACCCAAGAATCGGTCACGATTCTGTAAATGTTTACGACAGTGTGTGAATGATATATATATATATATATAAGAATGCGTAATTATTAAATGAAAGTTTCAGACAAAAAATGTAAAATGTGTTTATTGGAATGTGTAAAAGCGACGTAACTGGCCATAATAAGGGCAGACACATAATTGAGCTGGACACTCCTATTTCGGTCAAAGAGTTAGTTTTATTGAACAAAACTACACATGTGTGTATGATACTGAAATCTAAAGATCCACGGATCAAAACTGTTGAAGAGGGTAACAAATAGATGTGTATAGTAGGTTGAACCTATCGACCAAAATAGATGTAATGGTATGCTTGGCTTTATTTCTGTTAGTTTGTTATTTGCTTTTCCACAGTTCCATAAACTAATGTAAATAGTTATACAAAGCGAATACACACTTAGATTCTCGTTTGCGTTGAAATATTGTTTCATATATTTATTGGGACTCTATAAGTGTATTAACATTTAACTACTGACTATGTTCGAAAAGAAACAAAAAATAGAAAGAAAAGGACATTGATTACGATAAAAAATACCCCTACAGAAATATAGCTAGCTGGCATATGCATCATACGACTGAAGCTACGTTTACTTCTATATTATTTACTTTTCGGGGTGGGGGTGGGGTCACCTCAAGTAGAGTTATATACAATAGTTCTGTGCATCTAGGTCATCTGTTTACCCATTAGGAAATGGCCTAAGCGCTGAACAATAGCAGCATGATGTACCTAGAATATAAAAAATATGTTACGGTTTGATTGATTTGTATGTTATATTTCATATATTTTCTTTTTCGAACTAGTGTATGCTTTATAGGACACGTACTTTCAATATAGCACACATTGTTAGATACTTTTACTTGTTTTCCTGATATTTGATGCCTCCTTATATTTTTTGGCTCGTTTTGAATTCTGGAACTTTGAAACGTTGTGCACACGGCTGTTCTTCGTTGAGTTTTCAGGGTAAGATCTGTTTGTACTCATTAATTCTACACAAATAAACCGATAAAAGTGTGCATGTGGAATGTGATGCTTATACAGCGAATACTCCCATGAAGTACAGAGCTTCTGCCCCTGTGGATGAAAGGATTTTTAATTATGAGATTATATATAATTGAAAGATTCTAAACTAGAAGACGTAAATTTCTTCGTAATCTGAAAGATGGCTCCACTTTAAAGATCAGGATTATAGGATAACACATTAAATTAACGTATTAAAAAAAATGAACGTTTTTTTTAAGTGGTCCTTCATAAATGAAAAAGAGTTAGGGTGGCGTTGCCGAATAGGCATTCAAGAGAATATCAGTATTACGTCATCAAAGGCGAGTTCACCGAACACTTCCGGCACCGGCGAACGATGACGAAGTTTGACAAACGAAGTGAATGTTCTATAAGTGATTGTTATTTTTTAAAATTATTTTTACAAAATAAAATGAAATTAAATAAATGTTGGTCTTGATTATATGTATACTTGTTGTTTGTAATGTTTTGTTTGTTGTATTTGATGATCAAGTGTTTAAATAAAAAAATATTTTGCTTTACATACATTGGACAAATACACAACCTGATGTACAAACGCTTGGCTGCTGTTATTTTAACGCAAACTGTCATTGCAATTGTGTGTTCATTTTTGTTAAGACATTTTAGTCTGTATTTTTCGATAAGTTTTTCGAATACACAACATGTGTACTGTTCTTGATCTTACCCAGCCCAAAAACGACAGTCAACGAAGAAAACATGAAGCAAATAAAGCAGATGGGCAGAAAAAAAAACTTTAGTAGCAGTAATAAATAAATAATTAAACAAAACTATCCCAAGAACTTAACGTAAAATACATAAAAACATGATTTTTATAATTAAATCAAATGGTTGGTATCCAATATTTCGCAGTTAAAATGTAAGAAATAAAGTTTGAAATGCATCATTTTATTTTATAAAATCCTTTTTGTAGAAATAGTGATTATTATATTTGTATATTTCATTTAGCTCTATGTCCAGAGTTGTAACTTCTTATTACATGACTATGATTAGAAAGAAAGCCTCGCCATGTATGTGCATTTTGCTCACATGTCTATAGTATACCGTGTAAGGTTCTGTCTATACTTCCGTCCAGTTTACTGTACACAGTTAAGAAAAAAAACATGAAAGGCATTACGCATGGTAGACAAGTGTATAACCAAAAATTAAAATTAAGTAATTAAATGCTTATTTTACTACTGTTTAATTTTTGGAAGGTTCTACAAAAATACCTGCACGCTAAGCGTTGTCATCTCTATATGAAACTACGCCTGCAAACCAATGAGTAATTGCGGGCAGAGAATGTTATACATTGTCTACGACGCACCTAAAATTGATATGCTAAAAGTTGGTCTGCACATGAAGCAGCAAAAATATTTCCAACCTCGGCTTACAAACTTAGAAACTGGCATTAAAGACTTACCGGAGAGAAGCATACCGACGAATACAACAATCACTCAAAAGGCCTGGACGCATCGATTAATTTTGCAACGTTCTAATCCAGTTTTTTTAATGCACCACTATAACTTGACCTTCGTTAGAAACAATCATCCGTGAACACCGTTTTACCCATTCAAATTTTCAGAAAATCGGGAGGATAACACCAAATGAAAGCCAACTCGTCAAAATTAACAATTCTGTTTTATATTTAATCACCGATGGAGCCTCTAAGAATTTAGAGGACGCAATCATAAAATACCAGATTAGTCTGAGAATATTGCATCATCGATTTACCTTGAAGAGAGCGGTGTTAATCAGATTTGTTTTTTTTAATGTTTTGAAAACTTGGACAACGCAAATTATTTGTTTGTTTTTTTAAATAAATGATTTATTTACTTTAAAAACTTTAGTACTTTCGGTGATGAACACCATTGCCAGAAGTAATAGCAGAAGTATAAGCAATATGCTTATACTTCTGACAAGGGTGTCTATCACCGAAAGTACTCAAGTTTTTAAAGTAAATAAATCGTTCATTTAAAAAAATAAAATAATTTGCGTTGTCCAGGTTTTCAAAATATTTTTTTTAAATATTCATTATTGCCATTTCAGCAACGTTTTCAATCTGACTTTTCGAACTAATATGTATGTATGTATGTATGTATGTTATGTATGTATGTATGTTATGTATGTATGTATGTTATGTATGTATGTATGTTATGTATGTATGTATGTTATGTATGTATGTATGTTATGTATGTATGTATGTTATGTATGTATGTATGTTATGTATGTATGTATGTATGTTATGTATGTATGTATGTTATGTATGTATGTATGTTATGTATGTATGTTATGTATGTATGTTATGTATGTATGTTATGTGTGTTATGTGTGTTATGTGTGTTATGTGTGTTATGTGTGTTATGTGTGTTATGTGTGTTATGTGTGTTATGTGTGTTATGTGTGTTATGTGTGTTATGTGTGTTATGTGTGTTATGTGTGTTATGTGTGTTATGTATGTTTTATACATGTGGGGGTCATTAGGCGGTAGTGAAGTAGACAATGACGCGCACTGGCGACCATGATGTATTTAGTTCGAATCCAGCTAGTGCCATAGTACGACTTTTACTGATGAATAGTGGCACCTTTCACGTGGCCTCTTTAAGTACACGATTCTTAAAAGATTTCGGGAAACCAATGCCAACAAGAAAATAAAGCCGGTGACAAAAATATCGTACCTTTATGAGGCATATGTACTAACTAATCCGAACGTTTTCTTCCGTTCTTATACTGGCACGGCATGCCGACCAAACATCTCATAAAATGCGAGTAAGCCACCATATCAAGTGTCAGACAGAGTCTTAGAATATCGTATCACCTCTCTCCCAAGTAGGCCGACGTGTTCTACATCTGTGAAGGCCATTTCATGTAACTGTTTTGAAGGAGACACCTCGCATTTCCTGCCGAATTGCCATTTCTTTACAGAACGCTGCCCAGACAGATTCTGAGCTGTCGAAAGCAAATAGAACATCTCCCTTGAGAGCAATTCAGAATCTCTTCTTGTCATGTTGAAAACACTCAGAGTTTACCCGTCTAGATTTTGAATAGTACTTACTTCGGTGAAGAATTTTAAAGCACGCCTAACTAAATACTCAATGTTTTTATTCACTAGCAAATGTATTCATCCGGCTGGGCTGCATTTTATATTTTATAAATGTGCATTCAAAGATCCGGTATTTCTTCAAGGTTTCGTAAAAAGCATACAGAATGCTGTTGGCATTAGTATGTTAATTAAGCACTTTATTCCGAAATCTTGTTTTAATGAGGTTGATTACTATAAATTTAAGACAACACCATGGTCTTAAATGGTTGCCGATGTTGTACTGACCAGACTCAACGGTGAATATATTCAATTATGTTAAAATAAGTCATTTTTATAGAGAACACTGTAAATATTATAATAAGTACTTGCTTCTGGAAATCTATCTAAAACGCCATTGCGATATCCTCAAATGCAATATTTTACCCAATACAGTTCATCATCGGGATACATCATGCAATTGAGTGAATGCACATATAGTAGCAGTCATAGTAGTGCATATCAAATGAACCTTAAAGGTATACGCTGCATATTAATGCAAGACAATAAAATGAAATTAGAAATCAATAGTGTAGAAAAAGGCTTTATTAAAACGAATGTAAATAGATATCCTTCTCCATAAAGAACACTTCCATTTCTGCGTACCGTATTCCATTCACGGTCAGTCAAAAACAGTTTTAGTAGTATTTGTGTTTAAAATATGCAGGACACCATTAACTAGATAACTTGTGCATTTACACGGTGCTATCATAGTGTATGGTCGTCAAGAAATAGCACACGCTATGCCATTATAATAGGTAATCTTTACACTAAACATTTACATTTCTACTTATTAAGTAATGCCCATAAACTAAAACGATAACTTATATAGTTGCAAGTCATAAATATAATTTATCAAAAGCAATTGTAAAGTAAACTAACAATTGTGTTAGACATATCATGCGAACGCTCAACTCTTTAAATTAACGATAGAACGTCTCGACTTTACGATGTATTTGTTTCATTATTTTAATTCTTTTTTGGCATTTATACACATTAAAATAAATACATACGATTATTTTACATGAAGTTTCGAAAGCATTATTCAAAGACGATTATCGTTCATTTCAATGTTGAATGCACATATTTTTCTACTTAACTGCATTGATATACTTATTGATTGCTATTACTTAAGGGTATTCACATAATGTGTTGCATATAAGAGTATTAAGATTTCTTAAAGGTGTCGAGTTAAACTTAATTAGGTTTTAAAATATATATCATTTATAATTGAGCATATCGAATATATTTATTGTACTCACATTAACAAATCTTATCATACCTCATAAATTTATAATTGTGACCCTTGTTTTAACGTGATTTTTAGACAGACACTAAAAAAAATAGTATGACATGAAATGAAAACAATTGCGAAGATGTTAATTGTTTCTACCCAGGGAAAGAATTTTACTTACACGAGCTAAATACCTTTAATGTATTTTCTCTAGTGTAGCAAAGAGGTACACGTTTGATTGATGCAACCATTTACAATAACAAGCTCACTATTTATCTGTCCAAATTCCATTCTGTTAGGGGAGCTGTCAGTCTCCTTGAACGCCTATCTGCCATAACATCCTTCCCTGGAATCGCGCAGCACAAAAAGGGAGATATTTTTTCTCCCATTGGAAAACTTCCCACATCAGTTGGAAAAATCGAAGGGATCTTGTGCCCCTCTTCCTTGTTGATGTAAACCAATACAATAATTGTCGTACCTGAGAAGGACTCATCCCACTGACTTGAGGTAGAAGCTAGACAAGCGCTAAATTGACAGCTTTCAAGTCCAGCCAATGTATGTGTTAGATAATGGCCCCGTGAGAGTTGGACGCATCTATTTGAGACGGGTTTGACTTGTGCGATTTGTGGCGGAGTCATCCCGTGCAATTCGGTTCGATGTGTTTTCCCACGCCAACCGCGGGGAAGTTGAGTAACCTTAAGGTGGGTGGAGGTCTAAGAGTTGACATCGCACATGCGTGTTGATCGAGATTTGGTAGCGAGAGTTCCGCGTGGGAGAATTGAATTGGGATTTTGATCAGTTACGGACTTGGGAGCAAGAGTCAAGAACGCCAAATATGTAGCGGTTACGAGAAAGATTCCGAATGACGGAAATATAAGAGCCAATTAGTAGATCATTCCTATTCCTCCCACTCAAGTAATTAATATTAACTAGTGAATAAAGTTAGCGTTACCTCTCTCGATTGCAACGAACTCGTTCAAGTCGGCTGATTAAAATAGTCAAATAAAAGCGGCTCTTTAAAACAGAAAAAGACGTGTACTATTAAGAATTTGATTTCAGAGCGAAGACAACACCCCGAAAATGTTAACGCGCGACAAAGGCGACCACAATAATAGCAGCGGAGGCGGGTGACGGCCATAGCAGTCCCGACAGCAAATAGTTGCAGAAGAAAAAGGAGCGCAAATAGTAACACGGCAGAGACAGCAGGCAGGGACGGATGGCGGCGAGACGAAGAGACGTACAAGTGGTACGAATAGTTCCGGACAGTCGAAAATCGCGGAACCTAGCTACGACATATCGACCCATTGAATCAACAGCGTTGTTCAAAGAGTTTGGTTAGGCCAATAACGAGAAATACGACATGTGCTTCTTCCTCTGGTCCTTGTCCCAGACTCCCGCCACTTGATGTGTCTAAGTGAGCACCCCAGCCCTTTTCTGAAGCATCTGTCCATGACACCACTGGTTCTGTGTGTCGAAAGAACTCCTTTGAAAAATAATTATTGGTCCACCATAATAGATATTTATTAAATGAACTGTAGACGGGAACTCTTATAACGTCTGATGAAAAAATTGTGTCGGTTTCATAAGCTAACGAGCTTGAGGAATCTGATCGATACATGCCGTCATCAACACCCACAGTCTGAGAAACCTGTGGGCTTAGCTGAAACTCTAGTCCAATATTACATTTACTTCCTGTAAAAAAGTTTGGAATCTTTCTGACGGATAAATCTTCCCTGCTTTTGAATTGAAGAGAGCACCCAGGAAAAGTATCTCTTGTGCCGGCTGAAGACAAGACTTGAATGTTTACCCATCCCAACTCTTGCATGAGATCCTGTATTATTTCTACTTGTTGGTTGAGAACGAGTCTGTCTTTGTTTTAGACCAGCCACTCCAGATATAAAATATGTATTTGTCGACACCTTAGGAAATTGCCCAAAGACGCCATTATTTTTTTTGAACACCCTTGAAGCCACTGCTAGTCCGAAAGGCATTACCTTGAATTGGTAATTAGCCCCAATAAACTGAAATCTCAGAAACTGCTTGTGATATGGGTAAATTGAGACAAAAGGATGCATCTTTTAGGTCTAGTTTCACTGTTTAATCTACTTTTAGCGCTTGACGTATAGACCTGAACGTCTCCATGTTCAAATGAACAACCATAAAGTTAGAGTATACCTCCCTTAGAAACCTCCGCCCTTCTTTGACTCTAGAAAGGTGTAGTAACATTAATGCCTTGCATGGTCTTTCGGGACCAACTCTATTGCTTGTTTTTCAACAAGCTTTTTATTTCTACTGACATAATGATGTTTTGGTAAAACGAACTTAACACTCTTTTTTCACACCTTCCTGTTTTGGAACTAATGTACACTGAAGTCTCAGTCCTACTCGGACTACCTCTAAAATCCAACAGTCGGAAGTAATCTTTCGTCATTCCAAGAACCTCACACGTCGACCCAGGCTGGTTTGGTCTGCCCGTCTGATTGCTACTTCTGCTGGGTACGAATCCAAAAAGTATTTATTTTCTAGGACCTGCCTGGTTCTTAGTAATGCTCGAAGAACTCTGATCATTTCCTTGTCTGAAGTTATAGTCCAGCTTCCGTTTCCTGAATCAGGACTCCTTCCTGCTTGAGTTCTCTAGAAACATCCCACGTTCTCTTTACTCCTAGTGTTATTTCTAACATTCTGAGCTTCCGGCGCATTCCTCAAGTTCTGTGCACTATTCTGTAAAACTTCGAAAAATTTCCCCGAAAACAATTTAGTGCCTACTGCCGACATACTCAACAGTTTACTTTCTATGGCGTTATCCTTAAATGACATGCCCTTTCTAATAAAGGCTACGTCTCGTCGTGACAGCCATACATTTGAATAATTGAGACAGTTTGCAAGGCTTTTCTTATCAGCCAGCGAACCATCCAAATATGACGAAATTTGGGAACGATTTGACACTGGTCCAAGTAAAAGCCTAGCACTAGAATGCAATTTCCGTAGGCACGTATTAGTGTTCGCCGTCTTGCTAGATAAAGAGTAGTGAGTACCTGGCCTACTACCAGACGCTCCCACAACCTCTTCTATATTCTCAGGCAACCTAGGCGACAAGCGAACTATCTAAAAGTGGTATTTAGCCACTATATATTTACTATCCTCCACGGCCTTGAAACACTTTATTCTACCCCTACTCTGCCACTCTGTACTCACCCCTTGTGAGGCCCTAATTACCGAGCCATCCAAAGGAATTTCCAAGAACACTTCCTTCTCGGGGGAGGGGGGGGGGGAAGCAAATGCTTTGCAACATAGGACTTATAATATTTCCCAAACTTATTTTCAGTATTAGGGATATTCCATTCCGTAGCAACCTTTGAAATAAAAGTAGACAACTCTACAGTTTGATTCTTAGTCTCCGAAGATGCCTCCTTTTCTGAAATAGAAAACAGACTCTTACATTCTATTTCTTCGTTTAAAATGTCTCTTTTATGGTCTCCGCTTAACATAAGTCTAATCCTATCGCGTATTAATTCCACCAATTTTACCCCTTCTGTCTGGTAGAAACCTGCTAGGGTGAGAAGACTTAAAAAAAAAAAAAACGAACTACCTTCTGAGGCCGTATTTCTGTTACTGAACTTCAATTCCTTGCCATAGGAAGGACTGAATTGCTTGTCCGTTCATTCTCCTTGGCTATAATTTCCCGAGAAATGAAAAGCCATATAAGGACTATTTCGTAATAGGAATGACTACCGACTCTCCCATCGCTTATAGTTACTTCTACTTCAAAAAGTGCCGGTAATGGCCGTGAATCTTCTGTTCTTTTTCCGGACTTCTCAAAAGAATTAAAATTAAACAAGCAAGCCAACGAACGACACTTTAACAAAAAAATTACGTAAAATGCGACATATTCCCTCACCCTATTCACGTGGTAATTCCGTAAGGCCAGACAAATCACAAAATTACGGCCCCATCTATACGCCGAGAATAAAAGTGATTTTAATGGAGAGATTGAAGTGTTTCGTATGGAGCAATGGAGATAATTTTATTTCGGCGTGGTAATATGCATATTTGAGAATTTTGCTAACGTTGTTACAAGTAGAGAAATCTATATAAACTGAAACAGTATAAAAATGAGCGTTATGGAAATAAGCAACCCAATATTGAACCTAAAGATTCTGCGTTTAGGTTTAAATAAAATAATCCTGAAGAGACAAAGAAGCAGCTAAATGAATTAAATCAACGAAATATAGCAGAACCTTGTAGATTAAGTCATAAGGAGTAGCTGGGTGAAAACAGACTTTTCCAGACTAGAACAAAGCCGAGAATTCAAAGACAATTAGTTTATTAGGTGAAAGAAGACTTAATAGCTCCTGACATTTTAAGATTAAATGTGACATTAACATAGATGTCTTAAATACATGAAACTATACACATGTAACCATGTGGTCAAAACTGGGCAGATAAATCTGACATCAGAAGCATTACTGATGTTAAAAGAGTGTTTAGGTAAGAATAATGTTCTAGTTTAAACTAAGTTAACAATTCCAAGACAACGAGTTTAATAAGTATAGGTAAATAAACTGGATATGCAATTGTTCTTTTAATCTCAATGGTCAACTGGAACGTATTTATATACAAGGAAAGCGAGTAATTACTTTAAATTCATGAGACAAACGACAACTACGAGCGAAAGTTTACTTCTTTAAAACTCAATGTCGAAAGTATTTCGTAGTCATATTTTGAAAGCTAATAAGAGTAAGTAATGGCATATGCAGATGGATGTTACGATTTAAAAGGTATACTCAATGAAGATATACAGTAACATAAAAGGTAGGTCCCCCACAGTAATTCATCATATATACTTCGTGCAAAAGCTTTATTGTAAGTATAATTTAAACACGGCAACGTACAAACGATATGCATTCCGAAAGAGAAGTTTTATTTAAACGGGCTTTTATGGATCTGATAATGAAAATAAAGTAAAGAGAATTAACGTCAGTCACTTAATGGAAAACATCGCACGGGGAATAATCTACCTCATAGGCGACAATATTCATTCTATTTTCGAATACTTTTTGGTAAATAGACGAACATTTAATACTTTCGAAGTCTACTTGTCTTATGAAAAAAGTATTATTAATGTGTAATTTTTACCATGAGTCAGCGATGATGATCGAAAATGGCTGCGCTGTGGCAGACACTAAACTCAACTTCTCCAATATTCACTTCGTGCGTAATCAAAATGGCTGAACTATAATTTCGTCTCCGAGAGGCACGGACATTTAAAACTAAGACACAAAATGTTAAGATTTAACTGATTTTGGAGGTAATCAAAATCTGCTTGAAAACAGTAATACTGTAGCAAGTTCATAAACGCGTAATGACTAAATTATATGGCTGGGCTTCCTATAATATGAATCAAACGGTGTTTAGTTAGGTTTTAAAAATATTGAGTATACTAACGCTTAATGTTACGAGAGTGTGGTAAACTTGTTTAATTTGTATATAAGCACATATGAAAGCATGGCCTTAACACATCTAATGTTCTAGTATAACTAATGTGTATTTGAATAGTTAACTTTAGAACATGTACTTCCACCCAGTCACAGGTTAGCGAGTATTGATTTACTCCTCTCCAGAAGTTAGGCACAACACCAGTTTTATCTTACTCCCACAAGTAAGATGTGACCAAAGGTCGGGTCGGGAAAATGGGGTTTAAAAACTGCCTGGGCAGCCCCGTCGGCATTCCCCGGTAGGGGCGCCTCAGGCAGTAAGCAATACACTTAAAGAGGGGAGGCGAAGCCTGGGAGGGTGGACCTCCTAGAACTGCACAGGACAGACCCATAGACCGGCGTAAATCAAGCCCCGAAGGCCAAGACAATACCAGTCTATGGGGCGCAGTATCCATCAGAACAGATACTACACTTTGATCTAAGCCAATCAAGAAGACCTCATAAGCCCGACTTCGCCGTCTGAAACGAATGTTTAAAGAAAATAAAAATGAAGTTCAATGTTTTTGTTCGGTTTTAAATATATATTTACGAGGCATGTCAAACAAGTATCCGCCCATTATTTTTTTTTCGTGCGTTTAGTAATCTTCACTTTCTTTGTTTGTAAATACGTTTCTGTTGACCATTTAGAATACACCATATCTTAACATTAATTTCATCTTCCGAAAAGAGCATAACTAACACCACTTTAGTAAGTTACGTACAACCAACAAGCACGAAGTCGAATATCTAATTGAAAAATCTCACCGGCTGTAGTAAATATACAGAGACGGGGATTGAAATTACACAGGAGAAAGACACGAAATATGAATACATCAAAAGAGGGACGAAACGACTAAACTAAATGACGTTCTTAATCTACAAGTCCTTGCAACAAGGTGTTTGACCTTTTGTTCCGATCTGATTCACTTATCAACCGAATTACATTGACGCTGCCATTGCTTTTCGAGAAACCGGGCCCTCCAATGCATGCTGCCATTTGAAGTGAAGCTGTGTCGATTTTACTCGAGTTACCACGTCAACAATAGTCAGGCACAAGACTATTAAATGTGGATGACTTCAACTCACATAAGGGGTTACTGTTCTGATCACAACACAGTCAGAAAGGTAGACACTTTATTTTCATTTTTAATTAAAGGTTATAAGACTTGTCAAGAGACAAGGTCGCTAACTGCGAGCGATAACCGAATAGATTACTTGATATTAATCATGCTTTTCTCTCAGCTGCAAATGTGGCTTCTAACTGAAAAGAAAAATATACGGCAATGAATACCCAGTAAAATCTTCTATAGAAACACTAATTCGGGGAATGTCATTAAAATAATGAGACTACAAACTTAAGGCAGTAGAACCTTATTTATAACACCTTACACGCCGTAAACAACGGGATTTACATGATAGTTTCACAATTACAATTATTTTAAGCAGATAAATGTGTTTTTGAAATATTTAAATAATACACCTCCCATGACAAGTAAAATTAATTTCGAAAACCCGTAAGTTTCGATGCCCAACAAACAAATATGAAAACCAAGATATTAGGTATAGTTCCATTATTTTAATACTTATGCTATAAATTCATTGCATTAATTTGATTATAGAAAGATTAAACTCAAGGCTGCAACCTAACTTTCCTCCAGAAGTTAAAATACAGCCGAACTTTCTTAATAGGCGGTATAATGAATTAATCAAATTTAATGCAAACTCTTAATATTTAGATTCAACCTAGTAGATGGTTACTATTATGCTACAGAACCTCCTTAATGACTATAGAAACTTTGGAAATTTTAATATCCAATACCAATTTATAGAATTTCACATAAAAGCATGTTTTCTATTGAATTATGTATATTAATAACCACAATGTTCGAGATAGGTACGCGTGGTTTCATTGTGCTATCTTCACTGAATAGGAGTATATGCTAACAGCTAATCTTCAGCATTGTCGGCTGAAAATTTGAAACTGAGTTTGTAGCAATTGTATATTGTATAGTGATACTTTTAATCAGTACAGATTTATATCATCGCCAAAGACTAAATGATGTATAGGTCATTATTTAAAAGGACAAACTACCGCTGTGTAAAACATAGAAACTATGGCAACACTTTAACAATCGAATAGAAACGTATGTAATGTTTAAAGCGTGGCCCAACCTGTATTTGAGGAATGTACTAAAAATCATGTTAGAAAACTCGTCGGCATGGCAGTAAGTAATATAAACTGTATCATCTTACATACATGGCTAAAAAGCTAAACACAAAAAAAACTTTATAACAACTAGGTTCGAGTACGATGAAACCATACCTATTTTTAATAAACGAGCACATTACTTAGTTACGAAAATTCGGTTTTAAAATGTATTGAAATATTGACAAATATGGTACAAACCAACCAGGTTTCAGAGCGATACTTGTTTTATAGAATAAGACCAGACACATGCATTATATCTTCAGCGCTGCATGATGAAACTTAGAAGCGTGAAGGGTTCAATATGCAGCGTTCGACGATGAAGATCACTATACCTAATTGCTCAGATTTATTTGAATTAGGATGTGGATGACTGACAATTTCTACTTTTCTTCCAGTAAATTTATATATAATTATATGAATTTAATAAAAGTGTTATGAAATGTGTGCAGCAGGTAGTATCATATATGAAATAGTAACGGCATATGGAATTACTGGCCTTACGTGACAAATGTGTACTAGCCCGTTCATTCACTTCTCACACCTATAATTAAATACACGAGCATTATCGAAGCATAGAGCTATAACACATTTAAAGACAATATGAAGTAGATAGAATCGTTAAGTTTTATTTTCGTGGAGAGGCCAAATACGCATAGGTGTGTGAGGGGTTATCTTTTAAGAGAAATGAACACCAAGATCAGTTACGTATTAGAACTATGACTAGTGTATAAGTATAACAAAAACTAGAGCGTGCGTACGTAACTTTTTAAAAATTACAATTAAATATATGAGATATGTTTAAAACGCTAACGATGACAAGGAATAAACGTTAGTTTACAATGACTAGTTTTATTCGTCTCTTTATGTTCCACATTAATTTATCAATGTTTAATAAAAGAGGCAAATTTTAAAGCGACGTTCGCGACAATATGTATAGTTTTACTATAAACTGTCAGCTATGCCTGACTGGACGAAACCAATCGGACTCGATTAATAGCTAAAATATTTCGCAAGTAAATATATAACTAATTTGATGTCTAATGGAAAACATTAAAAACATCTACATATTTAGGAGCAACCGGTTAATAAAAAAATCGCATATAAAATCGAATTGAAGTTGACATTAGAAACACATGTGAGCCCACATAATATCAACCTTTGCCGGTATTTAAAAGCATACAATATCGGTACTGTGGTAATTAAAATTAACTGAACATGACAATAAAATGAGCTTTCGTAAACACGAACGTCGTGCTATAAAATTCGCAAAAAGACTAAATGATAGCAGTCTTACGTGTGTTCACACTGATTGACATCTTTTTTTTTAAGTAGTTATCTTCAGATTCGAATACTAACAATTGCGCAAACTAAAATGTTAGAGATTTTTTTAATTCATTGGTTCATAGTTCTGACAACTTCTAAAATAAATTCGAGTTGACATACATTTAAAAAAATATGTTTATCCTATGTATGTTTAAATGCATAGTTACCGTCATAGGTGCTAGACCGAGCTCCGATCTGTCTACCTGTGAAACATCTGCAGCATAAATTCGCCTTGTTACAAATACGGCAATTTATTGCACGTTCGTGTACAGGAACAAAAACGGAATAACCATCAAAAATAATTTTCTTACAACATCCAACCTGCCGAACTAACTAGCACGCGGCTGCTTTTAAATAGTATAAAACAGTTTCGTGTTCCAGTCAACTTAAATAAGATTTCATTCGTTTTCCTGAAGTATCAATTCTGAATCAACTGTCTGCCCCGCTACATATGTCAAATCCTCTTGTGGTTGCGTTTATCTCAACTGATAATCTGTTTTACAATGATGCATCTCCCATTATCTTCTATTACGTTCTATTATTTTTTAGGATTTACTTATTCTCTGTACGTAAATACATTAGTAAATGCAAGCATTGTTATACTATTCAAATATATTCACAATGGTTTTGCATATTACATTATGACTAAAGACGTAAAATTAACATTCGTTAGACATAAAAGCATTACATAGTAAATGTATAGCACTTCTAAAGTTAATTGGTATTAAATATGATTCATGATTGAAATATAAGATAGTTAATTAAACATTTAAAAGGAAACACCTATTACAATCGGAATTTTTGCGTGTTTTTTTTTCGAAATTTTTTTTTATCTATCCAACTATATTTAATTTTAAAAGTTTAAATGCAAATCGCGAGGAAATCTATTTTCAAAATAACGAGGTAATCACTAAAGAGTATTTCAATTAAACACTCGACCACTAAAAAATTATGTTTTACATAAATATACCGGTATACGTTTTTTTAGCTTTACAACAAAAATAAGCTTTTTGTGGAAATCTTGATTCAATATATTCGTCTTTTTTTGCGTCAAAATAAGTTAAATTGATCGCGTTTCTATTCGAACCATTTGTTTTCTGTTGAACAACGATACATTATTTTATCTCTTTTCTTGGACATCCCACATGAAAACAGTGGATTTAAGTATTGAATCAGATGTGGTGCCATATTCTTGTACTGACCCACGAATGCGAACAATAAATAAAAAGTGTTAAATCGAGTCTCCCCATTATCGGTAAACGACTTAGCCATATACTTGATGCATCGTTTGTATTTTTGTAGTCAGAATTTTTGTTTTTAAGATAAAAAAAAAACTTTAAAAAGGGACACAAACGTCAATATTCTGTTTCGAAGTTCTTTAGATGAGAGTTGATAATTTGTATTTCTCGGACAACGCCGTCTATCTTCAATATTATTCTCCTATTTTGAACAAGGTAACATCCGATCTTGTGAGTATTTTCGAATTCTGAAAGCGAGTCGTGTCGAAGCTGATAAAGTGCTTACTAGTGATCAGTTACCTGTGATAGTTTACTGTTGGTCATAGGTTCAGTCGAAATTACAGGCGATACTAAGCAAGTGTTATGTACAATTCTACGCGATCAGTTCTCAAAGTCCGTACACATTCCACAAAACGATTCGTTAATTCCACAAGACACAACTGAATATTTTCAGTATTTCGTGTGAATCAGCTAATTCTGGTGTCAGCATTAGTTTCTAGTTTGAATATTTCTGGAAAGATATCGGTACTTACGGGAAAGACATCGAGAAGGTTGCCAACATCCCTAAGTGAAAGTGATACTGTGGAACCGACTGGATTCGAACTTGGAACACCCAGGTCTTCATGCCGATATCCACTTAACCTATGTCACAGTAAACAAAATATATAAGATAGGAACAGTAATGTGTATAATCCACATACATAACGTGGCTTCTAATTGGTTTGCTAGAAGCTGTAAAAGTTAATTAAAAATGTTTAATTAAAATATATGTATATATTTACTGAGGATAACATTTTATTAGCATTTAAATCTAGGCTTCAAAAATAGAACTATCTCTTAGTAAGCTAATTTTCTTCGTCAAAAACAAATTCATATGTATTTGCTCATGAAAACGAACTTAAAGACAATACTACTTTCTCGGAATAGGATATAGATATTTCTTAAAGTAGAATAGATGACCAAATAAAAAAATTAAAATCGTTTTTAATTTAATTAATCTTCCGTGCCACATATTCCCAAGAGTTTAACAATATTCATGTTTCTGTTGTCTTAATATCTATTGTTGAAATAAGGTCAGACTATTACAGCAAATTAATGAAAGGATACATCAAAGTTGTTAAATATTCTAAATATATAAAATGAATAAGACTTTATTTACTCCGTACTGTGATAAACTCCGAAATAAGAATTATATCTATTTACATTTTTTTCTACCATGGAAATACGGACAACTAATAAGTATATTTTAAATTCTATGGTTAATGATTTACAATAACAGTTTTGATATTGTGAATTTAGTTGCGTTGATAATGACCAAGTCACATATCATTGAATTAACAGCATTGTGTCAAATATAGCACATTACTGTTAGTTCACGAGTTGCGCGTAGGTCAAGCGTTTTGACACCAAATTGTTCCTCAAATTATTTATTTTAAATGAATAAAGCCATGTTCATCGATATACACAATTTTTCATCGTATTATGTTGGGAACGCCAACCTACATGATTGCAAGAACACTTAATTAGAAGTGAACTTTTATGGGAACGTATTATATCTATTCATACACTTAACCATAAATCGAGATGACGCTCGAGAATTCATACGATGCTATAGACTAATCCCAATTCCTCCTATGATCACTTCGTAGGCAATCAAATTGCTGTTGTACGATGTTTCCAAAAGTTACACATTTAAATCTAAGTAATTAAATGTTGATTTTACAGTTTTTGAATTATCAAAAAATATGCTTGAAAACATTATTGTAGCGATGGTTTCCAGTTCAGGAAAAGCTTAATTACCCAATGTTGATGCGTTTCCTTTAATACTAATTATAAACACCATTATATACACGCTTGAAGTAATTGCCAGGAGATGAGTTACGCGTATTCTATGTGCATTATTAATTAATGTAATAACGTTTCTGAAACTAAAGAAACTTTAGTTCATGTCGGTATTGGAAAATAAAACATTTACACCAACAAATATATGCTTGTAGAAGAATCGGATTAAAGGTATTCCTGCTGAATATTAAAGTACTATAGTTGAGCTCTAATAGGAGGAGTTGGGATATATATATAAGGTGAGCGAGAAAACGTACAGTAAGGTTAGTTGTGTAAGTTATGGGAGCGTGCCAGTAAAAGGCTACGATCAAATACTGTGGAAGGGGCTGCCAGGTGGCATCCTGTACTAGACGGATTAGGTTATAAATTATTTCTGAGACCCTGTACTCGAGGGATAGGCCAATAGTTGGTGCATCAGCACGGATGTGGCAACAATACTCGATACATGTACGATTGGTAGTTTTATACAGATATAGAATGCTCGCAAGCATAAGATGCTTTATTGCTAGGCAAGGGAGTCTTCATCCTTTGTAGCTATTTGGCAGTATCCATGTCTTAGTCCTTTTTATGTTACATAAGAATATACATTTGCCGATGTCCATCGCTTACTTTACATAACTCATGCATTTGAAACGGGTTTCCAGACAAATAGTATGTTCTCAGGAATTTGTTTAATTAAAATATTGTATCCGTATCTTTTTTATCAACATTAAAATGTAACCCAATTACGTATTTATATTTTTAAACAAAGATAATGGTGTAAAACCCTTGCCAGTAAACCACCATAGTCTTAGTCGTTTTGTTGAGTTAAGCCATGTGAAAAAAAGTAACATTACACCATTAAATAACTTTTTCCTCAATAAACAGTAAATTAATAACTTTTACTGCACTTAATACAGCAGTGTGATTCTTTTGTAGATTCTATCGTCGACACATGCACACTAAATAAATATAGCAGGGCGATCTTTGAAACGTAATGAAATAGTGCTTACACATAACGATTTCTTAAATCCTTAAACAAGTATACCATATCGTAAGCTGAAAAAAATGTTGACACCGAGGTTTTGCTATAGAAGTTCGGGTTTCATGTAAATGAACTAATATTTCCCCAGTTATTTATCAAAAGTTGTAAACTTAGAGATTTGAAATGTTCTTCCGGTGATCAGTTAAAGATTTACCACAGTTAAAAAACAGTGTCGTATAGAAAGGTAACATTCCTTAATAGATATGCTATTAAATGTACTAACTTATTCTGATCAACCAAATACTATGGAATATTAGATATCAATTGTCAAGGCGAAAAGAAGGGATAAGATACGTGTAAATGTCATGAAACAGCAGCAACGGTACATTTTTCATAAGCAAATCAGCACTTATTTTTCAGTCGCACAGTTTAGGTCCAATGTAACCAAATTCCTGTTTAGCCGTCTTAAATGAACAAATTGCTTAACTTCAACATATGGGTTGTCTAACCACTCGGGTTAGGGTTGGATTAACCACTAACCTGACAAACCCATTAACTCTAATCCTCGAGTTGCATTTAGCCGTTGATAATCGAGGCTCGTTAGTAAATAAAATATTTTAGTGTACACTTGTAAACAAGTATTGATAATAATGTACGAACTATCTAACACTTTCTTTTAAATTATAAACAGATTTCATATGGCAGACTTCATAATTTACAAATGGAAACATTTACATGATTTTATAGGAAGATTAATTAATCTCCCGATTTATAAAATCGGGGACTTATGTTTTGAGGCATGTCCGTCCGTATTTTTATCCGCAACCATCCATTGAATTTCTGAAATTGTGCATGACGTTGTAACTTTGGTCAGGTTAGTAAGTGACATTCTCCGATTTAAAAAAAAAAATCCGGTTAGCCCCCCCAGGGGGTCAAAAGCCAACAAAAATTGCAAAAATGACCCTTTTCTCCCATAACGTTTATTCCATCAATTCAATTTTTCTGAAACTTGGCCAAAATGTAGAGAATTGTTCTGGATATAAAATGAGCATCCTTGACCTCAAAAAAATTCTGGTTCGCGCCGCCAGGGGGGAAAGAAGGGTCAAAAGTGCCCCAAATTGCCCAAATTTATTGCATTTTACACTCGCCACATCGAGTCACATACAGAGGGGAACCACGCACGCGCGGCTTGTTATTTTTATATTCCTAGAATACATTGAATTTTATCTTAGAAACGACTGGCGTATGTTGCTGTTAAACCAGTCATTCCTCATTTTCTTTTAATTAAATATCCTTTCAAGTTTAACACTAAACAGGTGTTCATACTTTTTTATATTTAAAATAGACCTCATACAAGCTAAGTGTTTACATTAACCTATGAAACCAATCAGAAACAGAACTTTTACACGTATCCTGTCAATGATCAAACTCATTTATCTTTGATTTTGTATTGTTTTTGTTTCGCACAAATCTATGTTTCATTGGCATGATCTTTAAGCGTCGTAATGGTTTACGTATCGGACTGCTAGACTGGGCACCTAACAAACAGTATCGTTCACTTTCGGGTGAAAACTGCATAAATTGCTGGATATCCTCATCTATCGGTGATGAAGTATTACTTAATATATCCAGTATGGTATAAAGTTATAAGCAACTGAAGATAATCCAAGAAAATTACTCAACTACCATTTATTTGTTAAACACTTATTTTAATGTTACGTCTATTGTTAAAATTGTGCGAGCATACTTATGTCCTGTATATAAGTATAATTATGCAAATAATTCTAAGAAATTTTACATAAAATACTTAATGCGACACTTGTCTTATTTAAGTCAAATAACCTGTACAGATTGTACCTCACACTTAAGAGGTAACAAGGTTTTCCACACATTGCCCATATTAAAATGGTTAGGTTGTCTTTATTACGGCATATAAACTTTCCGGGTAATTTAATTACAAATCAGGTTATTTTTGTAAAATGTGTTATGCTTCAGGTAATTTATATATTCAAATATTTATTGATAGTGTTTGGTTTGGCGGTTTTGTAGAAGAAAATTGTTTTGGCGTTACAGAACATGATTAAGTTTTGCAAAGTGAAAGGAAAACCATCGATGTCTGGTGTATTTTAGGCCAGGAAGGCAGTATTTTCTGACGGTCTGATCTGGTAGCACATGCTGAAAGGTATGAAACAATCAGAAAAGCTAGGGAGAAGATCGACGCGTAACATCTGGTGAAACTAGCAGTGAATGTAAATGTTGCAACAAAATATACTAAAATCGACAGCTTAAGATGTGCTGCACAAAGGATTGCAATGTTGTAAACAATTAAAATTCATGGTATTAAAATGTACTGATGAGAAAGGTTAGGAAGTGTTTCAAGCAACGAACACCTTGAGCATTGAATAAGAAACAGAAATAATTAAAAATATTAAATTTCTCTGGAAAGGCATGGCTTACCTAAAAGTTAAATAAGTGATTACATAGCCACTGAAACTTCCTTAATTATAGCATTTGGTATCCATTATTAATAATTGATGAAATGAATTATAGGATATCCTGTTTAAGTATTTTCAAGAATGTTGTTTCAAATATTGGTATGAGCATGTGCTTAAAATAACAATTTTGCAGCTTGAAATGCGCAATTGATATAGCTTTTAGAAGGTTTTTGTTATGCATTTTGTTATGCATAATAATTCTGAAGGCAAGACAATCCATTTCAAGGGATTAATAGAAATAAATGTCATTACTTTTACAACATACGGCACTTTACATTAACATAATTGTGATTCAAAGTGCTTAGTAAATTATACTTTACGATACTCGATTTTCAATCTGATAGAAGCCGGATGCAACTTAAATATATAGTAAACATGTAAGAAGAGTCTACCAACTGAAAAAAACACTTAGTTACCAGAGTTCTTGCAACCCGAGTTCAGACACTTTACAAAATCCAAAATGTATATATTATCTATTATCACTTCTCTTTAGTTTCTACATTAATAAATTTATTTAAATATGGAGGTAAAAATGTCGCCCAACTTGTAAGCTACGATTTCCTCACATAAGTGAGTTCATGTATTGTTAAAAAAAACAAAAAAAAACAAGTCATTCATGGCTAAAAGTAAAACCAGTATAACAGAAAAATATCTGAACAGTCAACATATTTAACTAATTAAGACATGTGTCCGCAATGAATTTAAGGAGGCATTACAACCCGACATAATTCTCGTATAATCATTATCTTTCGATCAGAATAAAACCAGTTCAATTAAAATCATTGACTGAGAATATAAATGCGGACTGCGAATAGTTCTAGTGAGAAAACAATATAAAGACGGGCGACATTCAAAAATCACAACATGAGTAATGTGTTAATTTAACTTGACTGAACATATTTATAGTAAATGCAAAGCTCTTGACCATATGATCTCCAGGAAGACTGAAAATATTCCCAGTTTCGGGTGTATGTGCCACTTCACAAACTAACATAAAAAAAGCAGTTATTTTCGCATTTGAATACTTATGATTCAGCACCATATTCTCAAATGAAGAATTGTAACAAAAGATGTTAGATATATTTAATTGGTTTACCCATTACCTGACCATCTAAAAATAACTCCTTTTTTCAAGACAGTTGGCATTCTTTTGTATTCCACGTATACAATGTAGTGTCCATCTTATGTTCTAAATCTAGCTCCAATCTGTCACCACCGGAAAGAAAACATTCACAGTAAGAATTCACATTGTGTACAACTACTTATTTATGTACAAAAAAAAAACGAATGTTAATGCACAATATTATTAGCCCATCTCATATGCTGAAACAAATATAGCACACTGCTGATTCCGAACTGACTACGAAACGGTCGTCCTCTAGTCTAAGTAAAATAGATACTTGGGGCCTTTTCTTGAATAAGCACTTCGTTTGAAGTAATATTCTGTTCATCCCACGAAATCGTTTCAAATCTTTGAAGTGGCGTTTCTCGTCCAACTGACTCTAAAACTATTATCCTTCAGTGACCCAGGGTATTAATCAGCGGTTGCCTTATGAATAAAAAAAAAAAAGAAAAGATTGTTCGTATGATTTGTTTTACAGAAATGAAACTAGTTTGACTGCAGCGGTTGCCTTATGAATAAAAAAAAAAAAAGATTGTAGGTATGATTTATTTTACAGAAATTAAACTAGTTTGACTGCATGTATACATGTGATATAAAATGTCAATGATTATCGAATAGATTTTTTGTAGCATACACACTACGCATGATGAAACAAAGGATACTTGTACAGCTTTTGAAGTGTGCAAAAATCAAACTGTTTTACCTTAAACACTTGAAACCTACTCTAAACTAGTGTTTTTTAAGGCTCAAAAGCTGTCCAAGTACCAAAACAAAGAAATATCTCGAATTCTAAGTACATAGAAACGAAATAATCTAAGTACAATTTACATTAGATTTAAAGCAATGAAAAGAAAATTACATTTTACAATGACTATTTCAACAGAATCTGCACAATTCAATGGAATTTGACAGATTGTATTTGACTTCACATCTTCAAATCTAAAGTTATATCGCATAAAAAAAGTCAATTTCAGTGTGTAGTGCCAAGTTCTAATACTGATAATAGGGCGACACGGAGTAAAACGTGTAACATTGCTTCTCTTTGGCCACTAAAGTACGTGCCCAGAGATTAGATAGCATCTTCTGTGTGACATACAATAAAAACATGTTTAAAAGTCTATATTTCATTTAAGAATTATTTAGATAATTTGTATTTTCGGACTACTCATTTTATCTTGGATTTGTTTCGGGCAATGTAACCTCTAATATCCTGGTTGGTCTTGAACTTTAAATATTACCCGTGGCGAAATGGATACAGTGCTTTTTTTATAATCAGACTTAAGTGACTATCTTCTGTCAGAGAAAGTTTTTGGTTAAGAATTGTTTGCTTAGGAATTCTACGAGTCCATAGTTGACGGAAATAGAATAATCTACACCGGTGGCTTAAAGTATGCAGTTCAAAAGTTCGTACGCATTCCAGAGTTTGGCGTATCAATTATCGAATGAAAACTGAATATTGTTAGGGATTACATTAGCAACAATGTGCAAATGGCATACAAGATTGGAACAGTAATCCGTATAAACCAAGTACAAAATAGTCGCTTGGCAAGATTAAACAGTTCAAAGTTAGTCTCAGGACTAAATCGGGTGATTTTGAAACTTAATTAAATCCTATAAAATATTTTTATTTAAATTAAAAGGTTAACAATAATTGTAATACCTTTAAAATGAACTTTAGTTAACAGTTTAAAAATACTTTAAGATTACATCTTGAACCCCAGTGATTTCACTTAGTAAATGTGTGTATGTATATATATATACATATATATATCCACGAATTTCACTCATGAACAAATTTACTAATATCATAATAGAATAACTAATCTTACTATGATTCAACTGTTTCAGTATGGAGGATGAATGTATCATTACACATAATTTGCATTTCTAATTAAAAGCCATTAGAAAAGAGACCCTTTCCGGAAAATAGATTAAACGTGAGAATCTGTGTTCTTTACTAAAATATTTATGTATTTGCTCAGTAATAAATAATCTTATTACAATACTTTAGAAGCAGAAGCATTGAAACCTTACGAATCGGATGAATTATCTAATCGAAAAATGAAAGTTATTTATAACTTGTACAAGAAAAACAATACAAATTGTCTAATCTAATGCAAGTTATTTCCCGTGCGACTGATCTCGATCAGCTCGTCAATATTCATGCTCTATTTGTGCCTTCATCTCTGAAACTGAAATAACTTCCAGCATTTGTTAGAATGTAACAGAATTGCGACATTAAAATATATATGCATACGACTAGATTTCTTACTATTGGAAAATCGGAAAGAGAGGTTAAGATTTTTTTAACCAACGAAAAAGGTATTAAACTTGTATATATACATATTTTTGTTCCAAATTTAATAATTATTACAACATAGTATTGTGAATTAGTGCATACCATATTATAGGGATCAAGTATGTCCACACTTACAAATGTATTGCTTTAAGGATGATCTATACAGCCTTCATTTTTATGGTGTTATGATTCGATTGCGATGATAACGACCAAGTCCCATATCATGAACTAATAGTAAAATGTCAAATATAGCATATTACTGTTAGTTGATGAGTTGCGCGTTGGTCAAATGGGTCGTTTCTATACGACTGCAGTAACAACGTCATTTAGGAAGTTCTATTCGCTTTTCGCAACTGAAATGTTATAGTATGACGGTATTGAAAAAAGCAAAAGTGTACGCAACCCAAAAAGTTGTTTAGTTTCAAATAAAATAAGAATTTTTAAATTGTTAATAACTCGTGACTGGGTTAAATATCGGGTTGTCAAGGCTATATCGGGTTGTTTTGGAACTATCAGTTTAATTGGTGTAAATAAATGAAATACACATTTAAAATTTCTTCCGAACTAATCTGAAATAAAAATCAATAGTATTAAGATATGACATAAAGAGCAATTATACTGATGTTACAAAATATAGGGTATATTTAAAATAGTGTTAGTCTGGGTAAAGACGAGCCCACAATGTGTTAACTACGAGTTAGAGTAGCCAGAAATAAAGCTTGCACAGCGATGTTTAATGCAGAAAAAAAACACCTTGTTTACAAACAACGAAAATTAAAGTTTTTAAGGGAGTCATTAAATTTAAGAGTCAAACTAGGTCATTTTTTATGAACTCAATCTGAATGAAATGCTTCAGTCGTATTCATAAAAACATCTAATATCGTAATAACATCTCGAAATGTACGCT
Source organism: Sepiola atlantica (assembly GCA_963556195.1). Taxonomy (NCBI): domain Eukaryota; kingdom Metazoa; phylum Mollusca; class Cephalopoda; order Sepiida; family Sepiolidae; genus Sepiola; species Sepiola atlantica. The sequence continues at coordinate 28,700,203 of OY744540.1, read as the reverse complement.
GTACAGTACAAATCCATGATAATCGACAGTATAATAGAAATAGATATTTAAGTAAAATTATAATTTTAAAGTTTAAGATCAAACTGCGAAATTCAAAAAAAAAGTGTATACTTGAGTGAAATTAACACGAAGGTAAACACTGCTATATACAACATACGTCTATTCAGACATACAGTTTATTAGAAATACATTATCTAAAGATCTAATAAATCTGAAAAGATTGATAAAAGTTAATTAACGATAGTCACCTGATGAGAACAGCACGTGTCAGCGTTTCTTTTAGTTGCGAATACTCAAAGCCAAATAAAAGTGACCTTTAAAAACATTAGACATTTTTCATAGTAAAAACATTATACACTTATACAGTTAACTTTAATGATTAAACATTTCTGCCTTTGGGCAGATACTAAAATAAATCAGTTCGTACGTCATCAAACATTGTGTACGAACTTTACCCCGAAATCTAATATTTAAACACCTGCATAGAAATACATTGTTAGGGTTGAATATCATTTTCAAATTATCAATATGCTTGTAAAGATGACTATTTTTTAATAGTGTAGTGATGATTGCCACTTCGGAAAATAGGTAACTAATTAAATACGTCACTTTAAAAAAATATTGACGTTTTTGTTTACATTTACATCCATTTTTAAACATTCGTTCACAAGACATATGTCCAGTGAAGTGTTTGGTACTATAGTAAACACTAACTATATAGATGTTAGTTAGATTTACATATATAACTATGCATGTAAGTACAGTCAAAGAAACAAGATTCGGGCATTATCCAAGATAACTTCGTCATTTATCTGTTACAATATATTTTATGGAAACATTGTGAAACGATTAAAATTAACAAACTAATTTTAAACCACGTTAATGATCATACTGCGAAGAATCCCGGAACTAACGGGTATCGCCCCTAAGATAACCGCACTTTTATAACGTATTAGCTTTCAAATATCACATGGCAGTTTGAGCTCAATCGGAGTATTAGTTTACAAACTGCAGTAATTTAAGCGAGGTTTTGGTGTAGAGTTTAAAAGCAAATTAAAAACAATGGCATGGTTCGGAAAATACGAGAAAAAGGTTGCAAGCTTGACGTAAGTAAAACGAATTGTACGAAAACGAACGAAACAAGGTACGCTGTCTCGAATGTGTTTGCAGTTCCCCACTCTATGTTAAGAATGACTTCTGAAATTCGTCTTATTTTAGAACCAGACGATTTCAATTATGCCTAATTGTAAACTAACACTAGAAACCACATTTGTATTCAACTAGAACGAAACACCAATTTTATTTTTTTAAATTTTTTTTTTAAAGCAGACGACTTATAACAAAAAAAAAAAAAATGTATATTTCCGTGTTTTTTTTTTAATACCAAAACTTACTGTTTTGTCTTTGTTTAAGGATAAGGCATTTTTTAGGGTTAGTGTTGGGTGCAGGGTTAGTGTTGGGTGCAGGGTTAGTGTTGGGTGCAGGGTGTTTTTTGTAAAGGGATCAGTTTTTTTTTTAATACAATTTACTTTTATTTTTGTCTATTCTTCTGTAACATTTGAAATTGGGTGAAGGCATTTTCCCTGCAGAACAAACATCAACCTCCTTATTTTGACATCCTATGTAGTTTTACAAGGTTCATTTTTGAAGCACGAGGAACAAGAAAATAGTGGAAGTATGAGGCGCAAACTTCGTGCTATCGTCGTATGGTTACTAGTTAAACTTGCGATGAAAAATAGAAATGCGTATATTCTTTAGTTCCGTTCGTTTTCGTAACATTCGTTGTGCATACGCCATGCTTACGTAACGCCTGTAAATTTTCTGTCGTAATTCCCGAAAGTATACCTAACACAAATCGGAAGTTGATAAATCATTGTTTTCTAATAAGAGAATTTTATTCACGCAATTTTCTTGACTTGATAACAGTTAAAGCTGTATGTTGACTGTTTTACCCGTTCATATAGGCACATATGGTACTAGAGGTTCAAGTCGCTTACATTCTGTAGTTGCCTCGGAAATAAATCAAACACGATTTGGCCGATTGTAATATGAAGTTGCGTGAGAAAGTATAATTGAAGATGTGAGGTAGTTCATGGGCATTCGCCAATGACGTAGAGATGTTTAAAGTAACTGCCGTGTATCAATAAATTTCAACAACTCGACAATTTCCAGCGTTGTTTAATGCAATAATATTAGAGTTTGCGTCAACATAAAAATAGATAAAAACGGATCCATCACGTGAATACAGAGTCAAATCGATAGTTAGTTGAACAGAACTGCACGTGAAAACCCTTATTTGACATATTTAGCATTATTAATGCATTTGAAATACATCGCCAAGAAACGGTCACGATTTAAGGACAAGTTAATTTCCAAGTTCAGATTGGCATACGTTGATCGCATGAATTCTACTTGGAATTGTTCCTGAACGCACCATCTTTAGCAAGCAACTACAGATCGTCAGCGGATATTATAGGAATATACTAGACAAATACTTATACAAATTGCATAGAATTAGTTGATTAGCGTTAGAATAATTGTGCCATCCGAGGATAGTACGTTATGAAATAAAAGTCAAATTCAAGACAAGTCGTGTTAGATTCATGCGTTACATTTTTTTAAGAATGTTCAAGAATAACGAAGATACTATTAATTATGGCATTTATATGATAAGTTACATTTTGTGCAAAAAATATGTGTTTATGTAATATCAATGTTTAGATTAACTTAATCAATTGTTAGACCAACAAAGCTACTGCGATCATGTGCAGTAAATAACATGTCGAGAATCTGTGCGATCATTTGCAAATTTAAATATTCCTTTGACAAATAAAAAGCCATTTTATTAGAAAAAAATAAAAGTATAAGTTACGCTAGACTTAACATTTTACATTTTCGGGAAGACGTAGGATTGAATTAAACTGCAAATGTTATTTTTCTTCTAGCCTAAAAACACCATAGTGCCACATTTTATGATGTTCAGTTTTTTTTGCAACAAATGGTTAAATCTGACGTATTGACTGGCTGTATTGAACAGATTCATTCTAATGAATCTCGTAATATTTAGAGTGTTAGCCCTTTCGGGTTTTGTGAAAAAATCTGACCTGATGCAAACTTTGACCGCCTTAATGTTTATTTTATTAGATTGGAATATAATATATATATATATATATATATATATATATATATATATATATAGGTCGGTCGTCCATTCAAAGCATTGTGGGATATGTTAATAAAATTGATGTGTAAGTCATTAACAATGCGAGATTAATTTAAATATATTTTTTTACATTAATCTTATATTTCGGAATAAATGAAAGTAACAAAGTAATAAGTTTAATTCTTGTTTTCGATAAAAAAATTTAAAAAACGTGACTCAATAACTGGTCACCTCTGAAGATGGAATTTATTCTTAAATATAAGATTAATGTAAAATATATATATATATATATATATATAAATAAATTAATCTCGCATTGTTAATGGCTTACATATCAATGTTATTAATATATATAATATATATATATATATATATATATATAAGTTATGTACCGTGTACCCTTGACAAAATTATATAATCCTCTCCTGTATAAAAAAAAAGAAATTAACTTACAATGTTTGATAAAATAATGGAATTGACGTACTAACTTCATTCAAAAGTGTATACAATCTAAAATGTATTTTTTAATTAAGCACAATGTGCCTGTGTTTATAACAAATAGAGTGATTACACCAAATATCAGAATGCCACCAAATGTTGTAAATAAAATACATGGGTTAGGAGAGCATTGCTTTATACTTGTAGATATGGAACTTACTGTTCATGCTTAGTTTAAAAATCTGTTTTTTTTATCGTAGGAAATAAATGTGTCAGTTATGTTAAACTCTTAATGGATATTATGTATATGTCTGAAGCAAACACTATACTATTAACACTTTTGTACTTATGAAATAGTATAGTGCATACTATTTCAGACTAATGTACTATATGTAAATGCTCAATTCAGGGATATAATGTTCAGTATCTGCTCTGCTGTCATGATACTATCCTCCTTGGCATTACCGCTTAACTTTGAGAGGTATTGAACTAGTGTTGTATATGTTCTGTTATACCATTCTCCCAGATATCACCTCCTTTTGAGTGTGATGAGGTAGTGTAGTATCTGTTCTGCTTCCAACTAGCATGAATATGCGACTGGAGGGAGCATATATTAACTGGTCAGGTTAATCTTACTGTGTTCGACCTTATTAAATATACTAGCCAAGTGTTCTTTCGTACCGAATCCGATACAGGTTGAAAAGAACAGAATAATTTAAAACCATCTCCCGGAGTAGTTCATGTAAAAGCGAACGTTCGCTTATAAATCATGTTAAATGTAATGGTGGTAATATGAGAAAAGAGCAAATGCGTTTCTTGCAGTTTTGCCTATAGTTTACGCGCATATAAAAAAAAAGAGACGAATCTTTAGTTTAAAACCTATATGTAAAACTGCACTTAAGAAAGGCAAAAAAATGTTAAACTTTTTCATGTACTATGTGTCAGCTTTAACAAAAAAATAATATAAAAACTACACCAGAAATTACGCAAAAATACTCGATTACTTTATTTTTAAACTGAAAATATTCCAATTTCATTGTGAAAAGGATTCGGCAACCGTTTTTGGCCAGCTGGTTCTTCATGGGCGAATGACATACTTTTCTTGAAGCAAATCTTTAATTTCAGCAAAATCGTAGATATACGATACAAGCCAAAAACATTATATAAATATTAAAGATAAAACAAATAGCTCACACAATTACACGGGATTAGTTCTATTTTGTGAAATTAACCTTCAAGTGGTGTCAAGAAATGTATTTTATCCTTATTAAAAACAGGGCAAATACATTTAATTGACGTCCATTTATTAAGTTTCGCCGCTTTTCTAATTATGGTGAAAAAGTGAATTTTGATAAAATTTTAAAATCTGTAATGGTTATGTCAGCTTTACTTCAACAAATTAGTTGAATAAATTTGGCAATCAAAATGTATTTTAAAGTTCAAAGTCCTAATAAAAATAAAAATGAAAAATATTCACTTACAGTTTACATATTAAAAACAAAACAAAAAACAAAACACTATAACAGTATTTTTCACCCCATATAAGCCAAAGCTTATCTAATAACGAAGAGGTTAATGATTAATATATCTAAAGTAGCTTGCGACATTAAAAATTGATCAATGTAGGAATTTCACAAGAATAAATATGAACAATCTGATTCCAATTAGCGAATTAAAAGGCTTGCGAATTTGCAATAAGTTTTAGTCATTAGAGTGGAATGTTTAAAAGTAAACGGTATGAAATTCGAACGATACCTAAGATTAGTTCAACACATTTAATGTTGACATAGGAGATTTATTTACAAATACAGCAGTTGCAACAATTCTAGTTATATAATAGGAGTTTGTCCGTAATACAATTTCAACTAGGTTAATTATCAAATAGATATTTAAGGACATAATAGCACATTTCATGGCTATGACACGCTCTTCGGAATAAGACTTTATCAATAAACATAACTAGTTACTGGACTTGTAGAAGATATTTAGTTAACCTTATGTGACAATTTAATAATTATATGTATCAATCATTTTTTTTACACAATCATACTAGCAAATTTACAAAATAGAGTAAATATTACCTCGGAATTGTTCTGATAAATGATCTTCCAATATCAGGATAAATTGACTTAACATTAGTATTTACCGGCTCGTCATTTGCTTTCACGAATACACCTCTATAGATTGCGTTCATGAGAGTATTTTGTTTATCCCAATATTAGAGAAATAGACACACAATGTTTGGGGCAACCTTATAACCTTGGTCTTAAATATATCCACTCTCGAGATGGAAGAAACTGTTACTTTTATTACAGACCGATTAAACCACTTCCAAATAGTAAAGGTAAGCTCAAGCAATAAAAAGAGTTAAATGATAAATGTCGGGCGAGTCCATGTTACAAGGAAAGCCGGAAGAAGCTCTTCTTCAACGTCACGATGAACGAGCTGATTTTACTGAAAAAATCATTTAAGAATTTGTCGCATGAAAAAAAAAATCAAGAAGGAAGCCATTGTCATATCTTTCCTCCACTCGAAAAAAAATGTATTATTGTTATTATTATTTATTATTACTATTATAATTATTATTGGTGTTATTATTTTTATTTTTGATGATGATGATGATGATGATGATGATGATGATGATGAAGATGACAGAAGAAGAAGAAGAAGTAGAAAAATACGCGGTTGTATTAACACGATTGGAGTATAGAGAATCAGTTGAAATATTCGCATTAATGCCATAAACTAATTTCGAGAAGTAAACAAAAACACGTTTTTATTAAATTACATAAAAACTGGATTACAGAATCAATGTCATAGTTCAGTGAATGCGTGCTGTCTCTTTTGAAAAAAAAATGTTTGGTACTAGAGATCCTGCAATATGTCTGCTTTTGACTTTTTTCTTGCTTCTTCAAATTGAAAGTATATTCGAAGGAAAACACGATTCCTTCAGTCCATCCCTATTTTATAGTTCGTACTTAAACTCTAGTCTGATTAATACACACTCCGCTTATTTCCGGTGCTTACAATCCTGAAAACAGTGACGTATTTTCTTAGAAAATGTTTGGAGGCAGAACTACGTGACCTCTGCTTTTATTTGGTTTTAACTTATTAGTTACTTTACTACCGTTTATGAGTTTATCGTTTTTGTCCCATTCACAATCATTAACTCAAGATTTGACATCTAATGAGTTGTCAATGGAAACTTTTTTTTAAGTAGTTAAGTCTATAGAAAAAATGCGGTATTATAATTAGTGTAGATATAAATAAGTGCACATGGCTAAAGCATGTAAGCGATATTGTCTTATTCGAATAGGCCGTAATTGTGTATCGTTTAGACATGGATAGACAGTGAACACCTTAACCTCGTGCGACCCCCCCCCCAGCAATTAAGGCTACCAGTCAAACTTTAATTTGTTATTTAGCAGAAATTGTGTATAGAAAATGACCTACTGTATTGGTTTACCTTCAAAACATGTTCGAAATACATCATAGAAAAACATTTCTTGTCCTCATTAAATTGTCATACTAAACTTTGAGATAGCTTGGTTATTTTCGGTTATTAACAAGTAAGTAACAGTGGACGGTCTATCTTTACACAATGTTGGGAAGGGCTTACTGCACTTTACCTTATATTTAGTCTCTTTGTTTGGCGTTGTTTTTGTTGTCACACCCTCCATAACTTTTATCAAATTGGAATATTTTTTATTAGAAATCATTATTGTTTTAATTGCGGATTTTTAAATCCAGCTTGTATGCAGAGTAAATGTAGTATTGTGGTGGTTACTGAAGGTAAAGTGATGGATAAACTTGGCAAATAAGAAAGGAAAGAATAGTTGTACGAATGTGTCAAATTAGAAATAGAATAGCCAGAGAAAGAGTACTGCCTGTTCAACACCTGACACGTTTAAAAGCATAGCGCATGGTTTCGTAATAAAATTGTCTTACTAATAAATAAATATGCATAAAAGAAACAATTCCTTACAAATCTTTACAATTTATTTAGTATTAATACATGTTTGAATGGTCGGTTTTCTTAGTATGATTATATTTCCATTATTATAAATGTATATTAATTCGATAACGAGTTGTAAGGTTCAGACAAGATCTGGCCCATCCTTACGTTGCCAAGCAGTGGCATACAGTCTCACTTAATTCTATTCTTGTTATTATTAGTATTATTATTTGTATTTATATAATTATTATCATAAGTAGTAGTAGTAGTAGTAGTAGTAGTAGTAGTAGTGGTGTATTTTTTTATTCTTGGAGTTCCTTAACTTTTATCGCTTCCCACATATTTCCTATCGCTATACACGACTTACTTAATACTACATAGGTGGTATCTTGTTTATTTACTTGATCATTAAGTGTGCTCTATCTCTATTGGTGTAACTTTATTATAAAACTGAAATTAAGGGAACATAATAACATTTTAGAACATCATAAAAATAATACAAATAAAAAGTTCATTAATTATTGATTGAGACGAATAGAACATCTACATTATATTAGGTCATTATATTTGGAAACATTTATTTACTAGTTCTATGAAATATTTTCTGTTACCCTTAATTTGCCCGGCATATTTGCTCACAGCTAACTGTTTCTACTCGGGTCCACCCCCTGTGTCGACACATAACGTAAGAAAAATGATAATAATGGGTGTTGATCCATACTATTTACTGTTATTCTATACATGGTTCGGTTAAAGACATCATTTCTTTTATTCCCTTCTATTTTCTCTCCGCCTTCGCGTCCTTTCTTACTTTTTTCTACTTCCACCGCAACCACCGGAAGTGACGTCTGCCTCCCTACCTGCCCACACTCCCGACATCCTCCCTCCTCCTCCCGCCTCTCTTAAAGCGCTACCTCTTACTATCCCTCTCTCGTTCGTGAATATTTATGGTGTCTGGGAGGAACGACGGGGGGCATGATTGCGTCAAATTGTTGCTATTTTTTGCGGGAGACGGGGGTTCTATTTAAAGAAACGCCCAAGGCTTAATGGGGGAGCTGGATAATGCCCCACATATATAAAAAAAAAAAAATAAATAAATAAAAGAACGACTTTGCGCTTTACTCTGCCTTCGTGGGGAGGCAAGTAAATAAGCACTTGGTTAAAGCGGGTAGAGAGGTGCTTCGGGCTAGCTCCAAAGTGTAGTATTCTCAAATGTAAATACAGTAAATGCGTTTGTAATAAAATAATCTGTAAGTAAACTATTTCATGTCTCTCTTATATCTCTAGTCGAAGGAAACCGATCAAAAGAGAGCGTAGGCTGTAATTCATGTGTTCCCTACAGTTTTACGTGTTCCCTTAAATTGTTCGGCGTCCCTTCTCAACCGAACTATGTCACACAGTTGTATTATTATAAAAGCGCACAAGAAATTCCGAGTTTGTAAATCTGACATTGTTGAATGGTATTATATTTTCAAATATAACATAAATAAGCCAGGTTATCAACTGGAAGTGAAAATCAAATAAAATGTCCATATATTAAATGCTATATGTCAGAGTGAGTGTTCTAAGTGAGTGTTCCTTTGTTATTCTTTTCATAATGATGAGGAAACTTAAAGATGGGCAATCGGAGAACAAATATAATATCGTTTAAGAAGTAAATGTCGAAACTATTATATTTCTTTTGCAATTTAAAATGTGAAATATGTAAAATAAAATGGTGAAAAGATTAATGTATCTTTTCGTCTAACTGAGATGTAAACATTTTAGTTCAAAAGAAAAGTAGAATATGTTTTAATAGCGTGTCTATTGGCCAAATGCAGATACTTCACTTGTTGTGCCTGTGGCGATAGTCATTGTTAATACTGAAGAGGAACACCTCGAGGCATCCAATATAATTGAGAATAAAAGACGAAATAGAAACGACACACAGAAAGCGAGATTTTCTGACCGATAATATAATTTCATAAAATACTCTAGAGTGTGAATAAGTTCGAACAGAATAATCGGGAAGTGGTTGGAGACGAAAAGAGTGCATGAGTTAATATAACTCAGTTTAGCAAAATAATAACTAGTACGATTTGTAAGCGAGTATTTAAACAGGAAGAGAACAATGGAGATGAAAAATGAAAACAATATTCATATATATATATATATATATATGTATATATATATATATGTATATATATGTATATATATGTATATATATATGTATATATATGTATATATATGTATATATATAAATATATATATGTATATATATAAATATATATACATAAATATAAATATTTATTAATATATATAAATATATATACATAAATATAAATATTTATTAATATATATAAATATATATACATAAATATAAATATTTATTAATATATATATATATATAAATATATATCTATATAAATATATATCTAAATATATATATATATATATATCTAAATATATATATATATATATATATATATATATATATATATGTATGTGTATTTCTATGTGTGTATTTAACCTAGTGTAATCGAATAATGCCATAAAAGTATCGAGTTATCTCGGTTACTAGTATGCTGGAGTCTGTAAATACATACCTGAATTTATTTTAATGATTAAGTTTCTTATACTTTCATTGGGGTTTCCTTTGTTCAGATGGTAACATATTACTCTTTAACAACTAAAACATTACTGAGAAAATAAGGCCCGTTACTAAGGTATTTCCTTGCATAGCTTACGAAAATGACACTTATGTCGGCCTACTAGGTTTCAATTTCTTTAAAAACGTATCTGACATTTTTATAATGTTAAGTAAATTTGACACTTAAACGCACGATTCAAAAGTACTTTATATACTTTTAATATATGTGTTTTTCTATTTTTAGGTAGATATGTGACTTAAAGAAATTACAATGCCAAGAGGAACTTGAATAGCAATCCAGATTATTTTTGGTACATTTTTTGATTTGTAAAACAAAACGCATATAAGGACGAAATATCAAATTACTTTTAAGAAAATTGATAAACTATATTTCGAAATTCAAGTAGAGGGTCCAAGATAAGAATTGGGCATCATATATATGTTGTTCATTTTCTTTTCTTTACTCTAACCAAATGGGCAAAAGGTTCTGTAAAATGACTAAACTTCGGTGTTCCGATGGTCTGCAGGGAGCCGGAAAATAACACTGAACTTTTATATTGTGTCTTACTAAAACACAAGGTAAATACTTATTAACTTCATATTTTTTATTACATTCTAGTTTTACTCTTACTTTTTGTAAGTATTTGCATTCTTCATGAATAAAAATGTTACCCATGTGTTATGTTTATTTCATTAATAACATTTTTTTAAAAATCTTTCAAATCACAAATCTTACATCAGAGATATGTCCTGTTTCATATTCTGAGACAATTTCTGTTCTACCAAGCCTAAAAGATACCAATTCATTAAACTTGTCGGATTCCGAACACGCATAACCAAAAGGCGACTCATCATCTAATAATGAGTAAGTTTACGAAATGGAAAATCCAAAATCAGAAGCAAGTGTCCTTTCTGAAAAGGAGCTACACAATCGCGTGAGGGATCTTAATCTAACAAAACATCAGATTTAAGTGTTAGTTTTACTGATACAAGTAACACATTTGCTGCATATAGATGTTTGAGTAAGAAATTTCTGATCTCGTTCTCGTGACATGTGCATAGGTTTTCTTTAGAAAACAATTTGTGATATTGTAATAACATTATTGTCGGTTCATTGATTTGAATTTAAGCTTCTCCCCAACTGAATAGAGAATGTTTATGGATGCATTACTCTACCGTATAAAGCTGTACTTCTGTATAATTTAAACACCCTACCATGGATTACAGTTGTCTATTTGGTGGAATTAAGAGAGAATTATTAAAACTTGGAATTTATTACAGAATCAATAAAGTACGAAGAGCATTAATTTCAAATCCATTGTAATTTAAAAGGGAATGCAATTAATAGGAAACCTCTAATTGAGCGTCACACAATATGTGTGCGTCCTATGCAATATAAATAGTCGAGCTAAAAACAAAAATGACATGCGTTCAGAACCGGACCCCAGGTACAGCACACCAGACTTCTAGAACGTCATTGGAGAACCACCTGTGGAAAGAGAAATACACTCATTCTGCCTTCCTTACATATCAAACTAGGGATAATCGAGCTATGTGTAAAGACCCTTGATAACGATAAACCTGCTATTTTGAATATGAGAGACAATTTTCTTAAATTAAGCTATGTAAAAGTGAAGGTAGGTTGATTTGTTGGCCTACATATTTGAACACTAATGCTTGATGATGTTTTTGATGATACTATGACTGAACTGGAACTATCAGCATGGGACAGCTTCAAGAGAGTATGCGATGCTTACTTTGAAACGCATAAGTCTGTGGATTATGAAGTGCTGTAGCTGATTTAATTAAATCATATCAAAAATTGAGATGTATCATGTTGCTTAAGCTTCATTTTCTCATATCCGATCTTTCTTTTACCCCGGAAATGTAATAAGATCTATGCGATGGATTCGGTGAACGATTTCACCAAGACATATCTAAAATGGAAGTGTGTTACAAAATAAGATGGAGCCCAGCTAAGTTGGCATATGTTATTTGAAGTCTGCCTGGAAACACGCATGAAAAGAATCCTACGTTCCGTAAACCACAGCAGTGAGGTTTGTTTTTTTCGTGTGGGCTTTCCTCTTGCAATTTAAGTTAATTTTACAACTTTCTAAAATATTTTCTTATGTGAAATCGTAAAAATAAATAGGTAAAATCGTATATTTTCTTTACAAATGTTAATATACTTGTATATCGTAAACGACCATTATCATTTTCAATTTAAATCATTTACATTAATTACATTACACTATGGTATTTGGTGAAAATATATTAGTTTACGAAAAATGTGAAATTTCAGTACGTAGTTTTGAAGATATTGAGACCTCATAGAGAAAGACGGTTTCCAGATTAAGAATCATTGTTTTTCTCTCTAACTCCTAACCTTAAAAACAATATAAAAGCTGTTTTTTATGTTACACCGAACCCTTACTCTAATAACATGTGAAAAAAAAACATCATTTTTTTTCACTTATAAACGATGAATTGTTTTTATTTCTACTGACACCGCTATTTGAGGTTGGAGTTAGTTTGGGATTAGTTTAGGTTAGGTTAACCTAAACTAATCCCAAACTAACTCCAACCTCAAATAGCGGTGTCAGTAGAAATAAAAACAATTCATCGAAACAAAACCAAAATGATCATTTAAAAATATTACCTATTTTTCGTGAAAAAAAAACAAACTTTCTTTTAAAACACCTAAATAACAGTAGTGTTATTATATTTTCTTTGTCAAGTAATAAATATTTTTTCATAAAATTTTACATTCGGTGACCGTTTTATTATTTTTCCCTGTTTTATAGCGTTCCCTTGTTTCTATTTTGAGTCCGGAAGGTTTTTATTCGGCATTTTCCGGCTACGTAAATCCCAGAAAATACCGACAAAAAGTCTGTTTTATCATATGTCACTAACTGTACACGTACCAAGATAAAGTAGTAGATTATGATGATGATGGTGTAGGAAAAAGTGTATTTAAGAAATAAATATAGTCCAAGTCGTAAACCACACTTCCTGATTGTTTATGACTCTCCTGTAAAATATGCTTTGTCAACGATTAGGTTATCTGCATGTTATGTTGTGCACAACAGAATGAAATCCATATTCCATGGTTTAAAGCCGATTAAATAATAACAACTCGTCGGATTACTTTCTCGCTTTCTACGGCAACAGAAAGTGTAAGAAAGATTTAGAGATTTATAACTTGCATTTCAAGCGAAGCATTTTGAAATGAACACGTGTCATCGATTTCTGCGTTTTACTAAAATCGATCGGATATTTTCGACTTTTTTCTTGCTGTGTTTATTTTAGCTTGAAGCAGCAGAACCCACAATTGTAAAGATTATTTATTACTACTACTATTGATACTACTACTAACGCTCTACTACTACTACTACTACTACTACTACTACTAATAATAATAATAATATTAATAATAAAAATAGTAATTATCATTATATTTATAATAATGATACGAATAACAAAAAAGATAACAACTAAAAAAAAACAACCAGAAAAGAAAGACTCCAATGCAGTATACAGCTACAAAGATGATGGCAATGAAAA
>OY744540.1:28621454-28681454 GCA_963556195.1 Sepiola atlantica | reverse complement strand
AATTATAAGATATTAAGAATATGAATTATACTTTGTATCATTCGGATATATAACATGTATTACTTGGATTATTCGGACTATAATTCTCATTTTGGTTGTATTTTAATAACATTTCGGATTCTTTCTGAACTTGGGAATATTTATGTCGAACGCAGGCCTATACAGAATGTTAAGCACTAATACCGTAGCGCAACGGATATATGCGTTGATTAACATTCAGCGGGTAAGTGACACTATTCCGGAGGTTGAGGGGTTAAGTTTTACTAGAAGCCATACTGACTACGAATAACATAATAATTACTTAATACTTCTACCCTATTCTGTTCTTAAATTCACGATTCCGATACAATTACCGACTCTGATTCTGATTCTAAAATCGCTTAATCACCTAAAAAGTAGACACTGAATTTCTTCAGGGGTTGGGGGCGTATGTTTGTCATCACCTTATTCTCACCTACTTTTAAATGTATATATAATATTCTTTTTAATTTTACAAACTTTTCAATATTTTCAGTGTGGTATTCTATCAAAGATTTTAATTAACGTATTGTTTTCCATATTTTCCTATTCACCCACGTGTGCTATTTTTACCTGCCGCATTTTTTACCAGACATTTTGTCCGCTGCAATTTATAGATCACAATAATGACTTTCGTTAACAGTCATTATTGTGATCTATAAATTTTGGTTTTACTACTCGTTTTAAATCAATGAATATCTATAATGTTATCATTTGTACCAGCAATAAAGAATAAATTTTAGACAAATAATTTGTTTAAAGAATATTTTTTGGAATCGGAAATGTGGGTTCCATTTTTTAAATTTTCATATCGATTCCGATACTAATAACACTTCCGATTTTTTCGATTCTTGATTCTGATTAATCGTCCTAACACTAGTGAATATATGATAGCCTAATATTCAGACACAACCGCTTCCGAAATGGGCACACATTATAGAACGCGGTGACACCAACTTTGCACGTAACAAAGAGAACATTGATGAAGCGTGGAAAAGAATTAAAAGACTGAGGAGGTGAATCTCTAAAAGCCCGAGATTATTGTAATTCCCATGGGGTTTATTGCCACTATACTTCCAGTGAAAGTAAACTGTACGCATGAGCAAGACTGCAATGTCTGAACAGTGTGTCGGAAAAGACAGATATTTGCAACATGGATTAAAAGAACTGGAAGACTTAGTGTCTATATTTAGTTGCCCTACTACAAGTGCAAAGTTCGACGTAAGATCGGTTCTTATTGTGTCTGAAAAGTACAGTAATCCATAAAGAGGGACTCTGGATTGGAAATACGTTACCATTTCATCAGTTTAGAAGTTTTCTCTTTCACTGACCGAGTACAGAAAATATAAAGTTTAGTACCATATACTAAACTGTTCTCCTAGACAGACTTTTACGCAGAATCCATGGAACGCCGCCTCTTTTCAAGTCAGCGATCATTTATAATGATACACACACAATAACTAATGTTTAAGTACTGCTGTGTAAATACAACAACAATTACTACTACTACTGCTAAAAATAATATAATGCAACACGAGTTGGAAATCGGTTCTCGATAAAAGATTTCCATTTGTAAAATCTTAAACATTTAGAAGATTACACCTCGGGTTATGTTTGTGTGTTTCCTCTTAAGAAATATTGAATAACGTGTACAAAGCTTTCGTTAGAATATTGCAAGAGCTTCAGTGCGGGCGATGAAGAAAGCAATCGATCTGCAATCGACCAACTTACAGGAAGCCCTAGAAATACGCCTATAAACCCATTCTGAGAATCGGATTAACTCAAAGAAACTGCGTGCATTACATTTTGAGAGCATACGAAAAAATCACGTTTGCGTTTATAAATATCTAGCTGCAAGAAAAATGGCGAGTGTATATCTTATATATACAGTTAAATTTAATTAACCGTGATGGATTTATTTTAAAAATAGATAAAACGATAAGTAACCTAAATATTCGTCTGAATTGGTAGAAACTATTTGCAATCGAGTGAATCGATTTTAAGATGTTCTATCTGATCAATATTTTGGATTAAATTGGTCATAAATTAAGGAGACGAAAGATTACCTAACTTTGCCGTCACATTTACTGCCATCACACCGGGATGAAATTGAAAAAAAAACGCTCTTCTATATACACCTTTTGACCGTGTTGTGGCGATTACTCGTCCTCGCATCTAACATATATTCGACTATATAGAGACATGACAAATGGTTAAGATAGACAAAGACAGATAGGGCGAGTAAGGGTGATGGAAGAATACAAAAGAAAAACAATAACTGGGATGTATTAAACAGGGTGCAAGTGCCGTACCCACCGCCGTGGGTCAATTGAGTAGCTTACCAAACTTAGAGACTAAAAGTGGCAGTTCGAATCTCACGCGGGGCATGATTATGTTTACTCTGATTTTGTCTCAAAATCAACTCAGACATTTCAGATAACGATATTATTTAGATGGTCTACTGTAAATCTGTTGCCTTTTTTAATATATGCAATTTATTGAGATTAAAATCACGGGCGATGCCGGGTAGCAGTGAAAGTAACAAATACAGCCTAAATGTTTACACAAATTTTTCATTTATTACAGTTTCATGAGTATAGCTATGCCCCGTTAAACAACGTATACATTACATAGGAGGGTTATGTTGAGACAAAAATCCCATCACTAATGGATCAAATAATAATTGATCTTCTTAAGCTGTGGCAATTTAGTCTGCACGCTTAACGATGAAAGTTCTATTTTTAAATTAATTATATCATGGCAACGAATAGAAAAAATAGTAATGATAATTGAGGCTCGATGCGAGTATACCAACATTTTACACTTGATTTTAATGTGAACATAACATAACTAAATATATTGATTCTGAAAATGTTATCAACGTTCGGTCTTTGGAAAACTGTCCACTTGCTAATAACAGTTAACAGTTTTCTAAACTCGAGAATGTTTGTTTACCTACTTACTATTGCGGTAAAGTTAGACTCGCGGTCAGTTTATGATAGGATATGCAGCTTTTCTCTCAGAATTGTGGGCCCTGAATTAGTGTAAAGTTTTTCAAGATAAGTTATATCTGATGTTCTTGATAGATATTTCCTTTATATAGGCAATACATCAAACGCCCTCCCAAATGATGAGTTAATCTTTTAGAGATAGAACATGCCACTTAAAAACTTACGATCTATTGTCTACATAGATTTAAAAGTAGTAGTATTAAACAAAAAAAGCAATTAAGAATTCGGGGTGATCCAAACAGTTGAAGCTTGTAAATGAATTTATGTAAGAACATGCACTTTTCTCACATAACATGTTTAGTCTTATTTTTAATGACATATATGCAAATGTATAACTATGCAAAACTAGGCGAATATCCGTTACAGAACGGGTAACATAAAGTGTTTCGAGCTTTAAAGAATATCTGCGAAAATGTAAATAAAAATGTATGATGCAAATGTCATGCCTAGAATCCTTTCAGGGAATTTTACTTAATTGCTGTCTAATGACTATCGATCAAATTTAATGCAAACCTGAAATATTTACATTTTTAAATATTAGACTGTGCCCGTGGTATCCTCCTCCCCCCAAAATTTAAAATATACTAATTAAATTGAGATTTGGGGAATGTTTATGGATTTATTTTTAATACCACTTGTTTAATTTTCACAAAAAGACGGAGTCTCTTAATTTTAACAAATGGTGTTAACCCCATTCCTGCCGTTTCTAATAAATCTAAATTTAACTTAATCTAGCCCCCCCCCTGTCGACCTTTACGACTTACGTTGTTTCCAAAGTCATGAAGATCGGTTCATTAGTTAAATATCAAATCTTAAATATTAAAATAAACACTTACTTCACTTTATATAAATACAGAGCGTTCTAAATATTTTAACAACCTGTAACATTGTATATACCTGAAAGTTAATATGTTGAGCCTATTACTTCGCTAGTGAAAGCCCCATTTATCACACATTTTAAACAATTGCAACATGTTTTGAAATCCGTTCTCTTTCCGAGAATAAATATCTTACTTGTTTTTTCGATATTGGTTACCAGTCCGTTGACGTGTATCCCAACTACTATATTAATCACATATAACGAAAGAACAGAACAGAATTAGACTGTAATATTACGGTCAATTCGCAAAGAAACAATGAATAAACAGATGCGATTGCTTAAACTTTCTGATGAACGCTCTTTATTTTGGTTTCAAACAGTTAACTCTCAATGATTTAATTAAGGAATGGGTTTTAGTAAAATATTTAACGGTCAATGAAAGGTCTGATATATTCGCCATGCTCGAAATACGGAGAACTTTTGGCAAATCACAATGGAAGCTTTGTTTGTGAAAACAACTAAAGGTTTACACCAAGACAATCGTTAAAACTTCAATTTTGTGTAACATCGTTCACGTTTTATTTTTATCAAACTGGAAATGGCCCGGACATGTTATCCACATAAACGACTTGAGATTGATTCTTCTGTTGCTCAACGAAGTAGCAAAAGACAGATTTGTCAAAGCTTGCTTAAAGGAGGCGTTAAATCAAACGTGAATTAGGACCACTCTCTAATGATGTCATTATGAACACACACCGATTCTTAAATCTCTACATAGAGTAAAGAATGTATTTGTTCCCAAATGCCAAAAGTGGATATTACGCAAATATCCTGTTATCAGCGCTGAAATTTTGTGTCTGCACAGTAAATATTTAACTAGAAACACTGGTTTAGAATTACATATTGAATATAGCAGCGAAAAAGTAAAACAAAGATGTCGTTTGTTTTTAGCAAACTATTTAACCTTGCCAGACGGACAAAACTAAATGAATACCAACGAACACGGATCTTCTTAATATGCGCCCATTTAATTTGCGCGTGTTACGATGAAAGTGTTATTTACAATTTAAGTATACAAGGACACCAGGTTTAGACATTTTAAAAGTATTATTTTTTAATTGAGAGTGATTAAATAACACATTTTTGTAGCTGCAATTGCTTTCCTGAAATCGTGTTGTAATTGCGTACATACAGGAGTGACGTCATAAAGTGTGTTATGATTTACGCGCAAAAGTTGTACTATGAGACTTAATGGATTCCAATATAGCATTTAGAGTCGACATTGAGAATTACTTCATCACTGCACCTCCGTATGCATCTCTAAAACAGATAAAACCCATCAAATTTTTGAAAGACGCTTATTCATGTCATTTTTTAAAAATCATACAAGCTATGTTTAATCAAATATTCATTTTTAACTCGGAGTCTTGTTCATGTATATTTATTGTTGTTTCATTTTTATAGTCAGTGACAGCGGTGCAGGTGCAAACAAATGACAACAATTAGAAGCATATAGACGCATATATACATAGAGTGCATAAATAAAACGTATGAACTAGCTCAAAGATAATGCCAGTAAACAGCAAAAGAACTGAAGGGTGAAAAGAAGAATTATTTAATTACAAAAAATTATATCAAAATAAATAATACAACAAAAGAATAAAAATAAACGAGATAACTATTTGTTACTTATCTGTTAATAAGCGGGAATCCTTTCCTGTAGACACACACTTGGTTGTCATTAAGACACATGTATAAAGATACTTAGGAAAAACTGCCCTTTATAAATAATCAAACATTGTTAATTCCATTTGATATGTTCAATTCTCTCGTATGTGTTTTCGTCATTAAACTGGTAATCCATCTTCTACAATAACTTTTAGCATCGCGAAGTTTTTGGTCTTGATAAGGTGAAACTAATTAGTACAACTATCATAACTATAACTGTCCTGAACTGATGACATGAATCTTAATGTTTCAGGTTACAAAATAACCAAATCGGTAATGAACACGAAGTCAACGTCACGGTGTTGTTATAGTGAGCAGTTTTTGTCTCTTTAATTATCTCGAACTTGTTGTTCGAACTCCAACTTTAGCAGACACTCCCTACTCATATGTATGGCACAGGATAGAATTAAAATAAGATAGTTAAGAGAGGGCGTCAGAATGCAAATATAAGAGGAAACTAAACCGCTCCCTTATATCGAATCACACAACTGATAAGACGTCTATATCTATATCAGTTTCACTTCATAGCAAATCCAAATCAACGAATAGATATGCTAAGGCACAATACCAAAGAGTTATTCATTTTACTGACACGGTATTGAATCATGTGTGTTTAGAAGAAACTTTTAGGAAATAAACGTTACACGAGTCAGAAAAACTAAAGTTATTCGACGATAATAGCATTTCCGCTAAACGCTGGCAGAATAGAATGCATTGCGCTTTAATGCCTTTTGTAACTATTAAACATTATATCGATTAGTAACGGATTTAAATAAAGACTAAGCACATGATTTATTTATCAAATACTTTTTTTAAAACATAAAATAAATGTGTTTTAACAATTGGAATAAAAATCAGTTAATACAATAACATGCGTGCGCGTGCGCGTACGAGTGAGTACTCAACAATCATTCAAGTAACACAGTACATTCGAAAAATATATCACTTGTTTCATTTTACTTCCGTCGAAGTTCTCAGAAACTAAGGGGTCCTTTACTGGTGTAAACACTTGGTCTCTATACAGGATACATAGATATTTGAATATTCCATTAAAGTGCCCTTTATATCTGAAACGTTGAGTTAGAAAAAAGTCAAGAACATTACTTTTCCTCTTCTCAATTTAACAGTTTAATATGTTATAGCATATATTTATTGTGGTCTATTTGTCTTACAGGAAGCCAGGAAAATAATTCATCTAGTCTGGTGGAGTATCTAGCTAAGTAACATCTAGTTGAGGTAACAGTACTTAGAGAAGGTGAACCATTCCCCGTATGAGTCGATGTATAGCTGTGTGGAAGGGATCTTATTTGGGCTTAAAATACTATGTTCTTTAGAATATTTTATCAGGGTTTACTTGTGGGGTGAAGTATCCTCATCTCATGTTGTCCTGACAAACCCTTGTACAGAAAGACGAAATACACTCGAGGATTGTGTCTAGTAGGTAATTTAAACTCCAATATATATATATATATATATATATATATATATATATATATATGAAGAAGAATGGAAAGGAATTAGAGAAGCAAAAGCCAAATCAAATTCCAATTCAATTGCTCAGAGCAAGGTATATTCCACAAAAAGGCTTGCTCTGAGCAATTGAATTGAAATTTGATTTGGCTTTTGCTTCTCTAATTCCTTTCCATTCTTCTTCATATCTACCTGCTCTATCCTGGATATTGAGCTGTATACTTTTTCACAATAGGTTTTACCTTTCCTAAAAGTTCGCTTTTAGTACACCACTTTATTATATATACATATATATATATGGGAAGAGAAGGATGAAGGTAATCCGACGTGATGGTAAAATGAAAAAGGAAAACCAAAAACTGGATGTTTTTTATGTGTACATCAAGCAGCGAAATGTGTGGGTGTGTGTGTGTGTGTGTGTGTTGGTATGTGTGAATTATTTCCCCTTTTTTAGAATTTACTTGATTCTAATTTTTATGGACTGTATTTCAATATCATAAAGATTGATAATACTACGGGCTAAAAGTTATCTATATAGGAAATGTGCATCAGACTCAGTCTAATTATATATGTGATATATATACTATTATAAATCTGGTTGACTGGGGTGTATGATTGTTTGATTGTTACCAACTTGCCAGCATAACTACTGAAGAATCAAGCGATATATTAACCAAAAAAATTATAATTACTCTTTTATCAAATACATCTTCAAGTATATATATATTTATATAAATATGTGTTTCTTATTAAACTTCACTAATAAGAAATAGGATGATACGATAAACGCTCAGAAATGAACAGAGCTAAACGAAATACAGAATATGTCGACAGAAAAAGAAGAGTGAAGGAAAGGTGGACGGTGCAGAAAGATTAAGAATAGATAGAATGGGGGCAGAGAGAGATAGTTAATACTATATATATATATATATATATATATATATATATATATATATATATATATATATATATATATATATATATATATATGAATAAATTGAAACTAATCCGACCTGAAGATGATTTGACAGATCAAATGGAAAGTACTCACAAAAAATGAAAGAACATAGAACAAGAAACCCATGGAACTTACATGCAGCAATTTGACCGAACCACTAAATGGACCATTCGGATGCGCTCCTTTGTCATCTCCATATTTTTATATACGTGCGAATCATGGGCCCAAATTGCGGAAACTTTAGAGAATAATGTAGGCCACAAAGAAAACTCCTAAAAATATCATACAAGGACCATATTATGTATGAATAAGTTAAGAGCAGACTCATAAAATCAGTCGGACCATATGAAGAGCTTATGCCCACTGTTAACACGAGGAAAATTTAGTAGTACGGCTACAATAATGTCTTGCAAAAAAATATTGCAAGGAATTGTATAGGGAGAAATAATGAGAGGCAGACTAAGAAAATGATGGGATGACAACATTTAAGATTGGACAGGACTGGAGCTTAGTAGTACGCTTATGAAGGCAGAAGATCAAAGTTGGTGGAGAAAGCTGAATACTAGGTAATGGTTGGCGCCTCGACGGTCATCCAAATCACGGTAATAATGATGATGATGATGATGCTGATGATGATGACGATGATGACGATGATGATAATGATGTTGATGAACTCATTAACTAATTAACCGATCATTGTGAATTTTAGAACATATTTTCTGAAACCCGGTTACTTACATAGACACATTATTCTTTCTAAAGTTAATCTTTTACGAGCTGTGCTTATCCAAACTCGCCCTTCCTCCAAAATGTGTTTTATTGCATAGTTCATTTAGATACAAAAGTTTAATATAGAAAATAATTGATATTCATCAAATTCCGGTTATAATAAGGTATACGCTTTTTAATGTATCCTAATACACGTGTGATCATCAGTGATATTTATGTGTTTTATAAAATGCTACAATATTGAAGCTTTCATAATGAATTATGGAATAACTATCCTAAGTAACACAGTGAGTAACATACGCACCTTATTTTATTGTGTAAAATATAGTATTTATGTAGAACACAGAAAAATCGGAAAAAAACATGAAGAAAAAAACTAAAAGTAAAAATGAAATTTAAAAACAAAAGTAATTTATTTGTTAATGATATCTTTGGAAAAATATACGCATTTTTGTACTAGCTCTGCCAGAAAACTATCTAGAATATATATCATTTACATTAACAGCAGTGCGTCGTCAACCAAGATAGTATTGACAGATGGTCATAATATCAGAAGCCGTTTGAGTGCTCTGGGGGTGAGGATTCAAAGCACATGCTGCTAACCCAAAGCTCCAATAGTGCAAACGTTGAAATCTGCTGACTGACGCCGGTGAACCTGCGAATTAGTACGAGTAACTTTGATTATTTCCTTATCTCTCTTATTTTTGTTGCGTATTCTTGTCGTGTAACAGTCTCTCTCTTTCTCCCACGTTTATTGCCACTAGAAAGAGTGGCATCAGTTGCAGACAATCAATCATATAGTGTAGACTGAAGTCTAGCGCCAGGGAAACAAATACTTTTTCAATAGGCAGAAAGAAAGCAATGTGTACGATGGAATACTTTGGACATTTGTTTTACTAACTAATCAATTTTCAGCGAATATATTCCCGAGAATCACAGATAATGATTTTTTTTGGAGAGAATTCATGATGTAAGCCGTAGAACAACCCGGTATTATCATACGATTGCGTTTAAGGATATTGGACAGCGTGGGCACAGATATTAGAAACAATGACCAACCGCTGTTTGAAGAAAGGATGCGGCTTTTATGGCCCTAGGCGCTTGTAAATCTGTGTCACGACGACACACATTCCTGCCAGAGACGTCCCCACGGCATAAACACAAAAAATATACTACCTGGGGCAGGATAATGTTACAAGTGGTCGCTACAAAATGAATGGTGTAGGTGAACATCGCAGAAAAAGCGTTTATAAGTATGGATGCCTGGGTGTCCAGAAACATTATATACACGAGATAAGCTGCTGTTGGTTTTAAAAACCGAATAAAATTAAACTATTATAATTGTATACGTAAGTGTTTGTCCTCAGTCTTTTAACCAGAACAATACCATTTATAATCCGAATTCAAATCAGTTACTCTCTTCCACTTTTCTTTTAATTCTCTTTTTGAAAGACCAGATCAGAAAGAGTGCGGTTGAAGACTGTTCAACCTTTTTCATGGCAAAGTTCTTCACATCTATTTTTGTTTCAGATAACAGGAGGTCATGTATTATATATACAGTTTTAATACCGGCGTTGTTCTTTGTTATAAAGCAACTGATATATTAAACCGAAACAGACGTATATTCTAAATACACTTATTTCCCTTATTGCACTTATTAAATTTGTGTTGCTTCTTTTTTATTATTATCGTGTTTTATCATCCTATAAATTGGTCAAGCTTACTGACCTCTGAAATGATTTCTATCTTTTTATCGAAAAATAAAATTGCGATTCATCTTATTTAGTTGTTTACGACTGACTGGATTTCGCTGGACACTATGAAACCTTTTCTGATGTGCCGAACCGACGTGTCAGAGAACGAACGCGACCACAATCAGACGTCACTGTTCATTACGAGATTGATATTCGCATCTTAATGGGAAGTATTGTTCGTTGGTCGGTTTTCTGTCACGCTTCAGTGTGAAATAGAATTTCTATGGCGTCAACACATCTTTATCAAAGGCATTTTCTCTTCTTTTGCTTGCGCTTAGGTATCATTTTTTGTTTGTGTTTTGTCATGGGTGTGTTTGAATAAGAATGTATATTGGTGTTTAACGCGGAGATAAAACGGGCGCATCTCACGAATCTTTTATTATTGTTTTGTATATTTTTTATTTTCTCTTACGGTTTGATTCATGTCTGATCAAGTAATAGGAAGATCAAATGACGTGTAGAAAGCACTGCGAAAAAATATATCTAATAACGCGTGTGATAAAGTTATTGTAAAGGTAGTAAAAATGCCGACTTTGATAAAAGTCAAAACTGCTCGAGAGATCATCAATTATGGCAATCGTTGTAGATAAAAAAAAAACGAGGCTACGGTGACAAGATTAAAACTAAGGCTGGCATGATGGCCCCACTTTGTCTGGGAACAAATGACAATCGGTCAATATAGAGTAACACTAGGGGCAATTCGAGGTTGAGCTTTCCTATGAATCGGCATTATTTAGAACAGCTGGTCGTTTTGTAGTCAGAGCTCAGTTCCGTTGCGTCGAATTACTGGCATTTTCGTGTCATCAAACGCCGGAAAGGCATTGGAACAACGTATACAAATAATTCAAGGGGGCGCGATAGAGCTCTATCCCTTAATATTATTCAAATACGGCCTATGCTAGAAATCTCATTTCTTTGATCAATCATAACTCAAAAACCAATGAACAAAATTAGTTAAAATTTTGCACAAATATTTTATTTGATAGGTTCTATAAGTGTGTAGAATTTCAGCATCAGTAGCCAAGGCAACCCAGAGATCCAGAAAGGTCAGGCATGATTTTGTGTTATCCGTGTGTACGTACGTACGTATGTGCCACCCTGTATTTTATCAACTATTTGATGGATTCAGCTGATTTTTGGCAGAGATAGAGGTTCTAGGGTCTAGTTGATGGCATTTAAATTTCAGTTTACCATATGAGTTAGTTTTTCTAAAAATTAAAAAAAAACTTATACTCCAACGTATGCATGTACTAATCCGATAAAAATACTGAGTCACTGAAAACCTCTCATAATCCCTTGCCGGATGTACCCGGTCTTGCCATAAATTCTGTCCAGATGTATCAATAACATCATAGGAAGGCTACGTTAAGAGGGTGCAGATGAAAAGGAGGAAGAATAAGTAAGTGTGATTTTCGTAGTGCTCTGGATGCCTCCTTAATTTTCTAAGTACTCGGCGTTTTCCAGGAGAAAAGTGCTCAATATCCTAGAAAGAATTACTGTAGTGATAAGTTTGGATAATATTTTAACGCCATCAACGTTTCTCTTCAGACTATTGTGCACATGGAAATGAGGAGAAATTAGTAAGAGTGATTTTAGTAGTGCTCCGGATGCCTCCTTGATTTTCTAAGTACTCGGCGTTGTCCGGGAGAATAGTGCCTAATATCCTAGATAGAGGTACTCTAGTGATAAGTTTGTATGATATTTTAACGCCATCTACGTTTCTCTTCAGACTATTGTGCACATGGAAATGAAGGGAAATTAGTAAGAGTGATTTTAGTAGTACTCTGGGTGCCTTCTTGATTTTCTAAGTACTCGGTGTTGTCCGGAAGAAAAGTGCTCAATGTGGTTAATAGTATTTTACACATCTGCATTACGTGAGTTAACCCTTGCTTGCTACCTGGAATGGATCGAACAAAGACAGTGAGTAAAAAAAACATTAAGCTCACTAGCCAAGAAACCGAACTTTCTTTTTTTATCACGTTCGTGTAAGACTTCCTGTCAGAGATCACATACGCTAACATGTAGCGCTTACTCCTATTATTCTATTCCCTTATTGAATTTAACCTTTAAACATATTTTTGCACATCAACATTTAAATATTTCAACATCACTCTCTTATAGTTATGTACGATTAAGCGAAGTTAGTGTGCTACTCTTCTTATGCTATATGATTTGTTCACGGAAGAGATTTTTTTAACATAGTTCACCCAAAAAACGGCAGGCCGCCACTATAGACTTAGAGGACTACTGCGAATTAAGGTGTAAGTTTTCGAAGCCATCCTAAGTTGAGCGCTGTGCATTAATATGTATGTTTATATTAGTTTTAACTTTCTGCATGTCAGCGCAGTCGGGAGAAGAGGGAGCAGGCAGGGAGTCTTAGAGGCCAGTAATACGAGGAAAGCAGCTATTAGGGTAGAAGCCTCTTCAGCCTCAGGGGAACTCCACAGTGAATACATGGGGTTTGACTTATTGTCGAGTTAGTCTAGTGAATTTATGTCCAGGAGACAATAGTGCAGCAAGTTCATGAGAGCACAATCAATTGAAGTATTTGTAAAACATGCACAAAGAAGCCCATCATTACGGCGATTGTACAGGAACTGGAGCTTGGTTGATAGTGAAGGAACTATTAAGTTGGCGAGTCTTTGTTAGGCTTTGCTTAAGAGGGAGAGAATAGTGGATGATGTGACAACAATACTCTATGCGTAGTCGGATAATGGTGTTGTATAGATATAGGATAATGTCAGGTGTGAGAAGTTTACTAATACGGTAGAGGGAACCGACCTACTTTGCAGCAGCATTGACAATGTCTTCAATGCCTTTATTCCAATTCTATTACATGTGAATGATAGGCCAAGGAGTTTGAATGTTGAACTCTCAGGTAGAGTGTTATTGTCCATAGCAATCGGTGTCTGTAGAAATGTATTGTAGTTATTGAAATCCAATGAGCTTTGTCTTTGTGGCATTAAAAGTTACCATCCATTCATGACCCCAATCCACTACAGCCTCGGTGTATTTTTCTAAGGATTCAGCCATTACCCCGGATATATGCGCATCTGTTTTGCCCACATGACGAGAGTAGAGTGTGGTGTAGTCAGTAAATATACCTATCTCGGTCTTCATGAAATCAGAGAGGTCGTTTATAAAAATAAGGAACAGTAGATCACCAAGGATATATCTCTGGAGTACACCAGCATTTATTTCATGTTGCTTAGATGAACGGCCATGGAGGGCAACCTGGATTTTTCTTTTGATTAAGAAAAATGTAATTATATTAAATATGTGTCAGGTAATACTATATGAGTGCATTTTTAGGAGAATACTTTCAGGACATACTCTGTGAAAGGTTTTGGATATATCAAGCGCTTACCCCCTAGCTTCACCTGCCTTCTCCAGTGTATGGTATATGCGTTCAAAGATTCTCGTTAGGATATCCGCAGAAGATCGTGCTTATCTAAATCCGCACTTTTATAAAAAAGAAGTTTAACATTAACTAGGTGCCGGACTATCGCTAGATTGATTAAGGAGTCAAGGATGTTCGCAAATATCGGGAGTAGACTGATTGGGTGCTAGTTTTTTTAGGATCATTTCTCTCTCAAGAATTCTTGACAACTGGTACAACAGAGGAAATTTTCTAGCTTTCAGGGAAGCAAGATTCAGCAAGGCATTTGTTGTAGAGTTAAAAGAGGGCAAGGGACAGGTTAAGCAGAGTATTTCTTTATTACTAATACTGGTATAAGATCAGGGCCACAAGCGTTAGATGTGTCAACGTGTTTATTATGTTCCTGACCTAGGATGGGGTGATTACCGTATTTTCAAGTGAGGCTTCAGTCTGCAATGGGTATTTAGGGAGGGGGGTTTACTGATTCCAAAGCGGAGATTACGGTGAAACGCTGTGTAAGTACTTCAGCCCGATCACTTGTCATGCAAACAACATCGTTGTAGTTTGATATCGGGGATTATTGATTGAGCATTGTTCACCACACTATTGTAGATTTTCCGGAAATCGCGAGTACCTAGTTGCTGTGACTAGTTGCGTTTTTAGTTATCTCTGTAAACCTATTTTTGCGTAATCTATCGCTACTTTACAACCATTTATTGATTCTGTACATTTCTGTCGATTCGCAGTAGACTTATAGCGGTCGAATTTTCGGAATGCTTAGTGCCTCTTAGCAATAGCAGCTGCATATTCTGAGGTGAACCATTGAGGAGAGTGAGGTTTGCTGATGAATTGTCGCATGGGAACATAGAAGTCAATGGCTGCTTGACCCATTCGGTAAACTCATTGGTACACTGATCAGCAGAGAGTAAGAGGTTTTCGATCAATGCAGGGTCGCTGATGTGATATCTGAAGGATTCAAAATCAGCATACTCGTAGTATTCGTCGTTTTGAGCAACGGTTCATCAGCTTTTTGACGAGTTTTTAGGGTGATATCAATGATTAGCACAATGTGATCAGAGTTTGCGAGGGGGCTATGGATATTCGCCACACTAGCCTCTGGTAGTGAGGTAAATAACAGGTCGGGAAGTGACGCTTACTGGTCCGCACGCACCGGGAGGCGGGTTGGGAAAGTGAGTGTGAGAGGGAGTGAGCTAAAAAGAAATAAAACGTAGAGTTACCAGCTGCATCAGTAAAGCTGGAGAATTCCAGCCAGTCACGATAGTGTGCAATAACATCTCCAAATACATGTATTTAGGCATTCGAGTCGAGGAGACAGCGTTAAGCAGGGTACAGTTCTGTTTCGAAAAAGAACTGTATAAAAAATATACCTTACCGACATTGTGATGTAAGATCAATCTAAGCACATGTAGGCTGGGTCATCTCATTCTAACCTATGTTATTTAGTCATGGGGAGGGTGTTCCGAACATACATTTCTAGCCCGTGCATATGTGTGTCAGTCATTACGGTAGGGTGGGACGTAATCAGGCATGTCAAAGTGGTGAGAGGATATTGAGGAGTGAAGGTTTATTTAACTTAGTGCTAGAATATTAGTGAAGTTCGTCAGAAAAAAGGGTCTACGTCGTTTATGTTGATTCGGGTATTTATGAATGCGAGCTTCAAGTACAGAGGCAAGTATGATTTTGTTATCTAGTTTAGGTTTGATTTTCTTACCTTGTACGTTCATGATTGTTTTGATATATAGTAAACTGGGCAATGTAGGAGCTTATTTGGTGTCAATAAGCTCACCCAACTTGTCCATTAGTGGTGACTTGATCCATAGGGGTGGTTACCTCGGGAAAGCCCGCTGGTGATAAGTGTAGGGTCCCTTACCATGCGCGGCATGGCACATACAGTTGGCCACGATATTATGCAACTGTTCTTAGCGCGTCCTAAGAGTTTGGGCTCCTTCACTGACAGTCGGAAATATCAGCCAAACAAGCTGACTAACATTTACTCTATACATGTCGGAACGAGAGCGACTTAGACTAGTCATGTAGGACTTAGTGACGAAACAAATTTCTCCAATTGACCCAGATAGAGAGAAAGAGAGACTGCGTTTATTGTCCTAGTCAGGAAACAAAGCCAGGCACTGGGTGTTTTTATAGGCGTTCCAGCGCTAGTACCTCTGCTGCGTCTGGCTAATTGACAAAGAAGGGGTGCGAAGATCGGGCGATAAGCAAAGCCTATCTACTCCTTAGGCAATTATTAGTTTGCAAACCGGATACATTGCTCGAGATTCCAGATCTAGGAAGGCTGTTGATCAGGATTCAGTAGGCCTCCCTCCTCAACAGTTTGATGCAAAGACGTTAGTGGTTAGTAGGAAAGTGTTATTATCAGAGTGTGTAGCCTGCTACATTGATTACCTGACAAGATCTACGGGTTCAACACACCGAGAGAAGGTAGCCTGCGCCCGTGTGCTAGTAGGGTATTTGCGAGCTCCCGCAAGTAAAAAACATACTCCACATATATTTATATATGTATATATGTACATAGAATAAGTTTAGACTACGCCTTCTAGAGATAGTAAGGGACCGAGGCAATCAATAAACATACCAGTAATGTTTAAAGCATGCAAAGAAACACTTAGCTTGACTCTGGTTAATCTATTCGATTTTAGTGCCATGTGTTCGCAGTATTATTTGATAGGCGGACAGTATCTAAATGACCAGATCAAAACAAAGATACCAATTACGTAAGAATAAGATGGAGGGTGGAATATATCCTTCTATGGGTGGTCAGACCTTTTTATTTCTTAGTATTATTGCCTACCCATTCTTTTAAATTTTATTTTTATAATTTAACATCGAAAAAGGCATTTCTCATGTCAGAAAAATGACAGAGACTGAGTGAAGAGGAAATCATTTAGTATTTTTTTTAAAAAGCGCACGAATAAAACAAAACAAAATAAAACAACAGAAAATAAATACAATTAAATTAAATAAGAAGTTTAAATTTATAAGAATATCAATCATATTTAAAGCATGCAAATAAAAACTTAGCTGGAATTTGGTGAATCTATTCGATTCATGAGGATTTAAACCTGCTCACGTATTTCAAGGTACAATTAGCATGAACAGCTAAATTATGTAGCGTTTCGTGTATTACTGACTAATTAGTCTATTCATGGCATTTCCGGACTGCAGCAACTCTGTTTTCTGTTGACAACAAGGAGAATATTAGTTAATTTAATATATGTGTCGTAAATTGAAATTCTCATTATAAATGTATGTGTCGACGGAAGCGCCATTGAAACAAATCAGAGTACATATATTTTCGATTAGGATGCATGCCATTGTTTGGCTATATTTGCTATTACAATATGTGCTATATTTATGTATGATTATATTTTGGCTCTGGTTTATTGGTAATACAAATATCGAGATATAATTGAGAAGATATTTTTCAGAACGTGAATACCATCATAAAGTGTCCCTTTAAAATATCATTTAAATCATCTTAACAACTTCAAATACA
Organism: Sepiola atlantica; assembly: GCA_963556195.1. Classification (NCBI taxonomy): domain Eukaryota; kingdom Metazoa; phylum Mollusca; class Cephalopoda; order Sepiida; family Sepiolidae; genus Sepiola; species Sepiola atlantica. The sequence continues at coordinate 28,664,052 of OY744540.1, read as the reverse complement.
TGTTGTTATTTGAGAGCAATTAAATATACTAGTTGTGTATTGATTTGATTTTGATTTAGTGAATTAGTTGAATATCGGGTCTTGTGTACAAAAATAACACCTGGATAGATTAGAACAAAAGAGACACTGACAGAGAAATGCACCTGGTTTACACAGTTGATCGATATAGTAACATAGCTTTTCGGAACTATAATATCTATTGATTGGTTAAAAGCTATTTGCACTGGAGTTCGGCTTTTGCTATTTACAGCTTCCTAAAGATAAATCAATACTATTGTAAATATAGGTGAGTTCAATTTGAGCCGTGATCATATCTCCCACATGTCGATGGATGTCATCATCGACCATCGGCTGTTGACGAGTTATCTCGGTAACAAGGCATAAATTAAACAGTTATGTGCACTGTACCGGTTTGGCGTGTATTAAGGGTCGAGCACAGGTACTACACCAACGAATTTGACTCAAATCTGATACTGATACGGGTGCGGTCAAAACAGATACGTCGTCCTTGGAGTATTGTATTACCAGTATGCAGCCGTTATGATTGGTCAATTCTTTTGTGTAGCAGTTCATTTTATTGTCCAATCACATCTCTCCACTACGCCATATGTGGACGGTTCATCGACGCACTGCTGTCTGTACCGGACGCTCCAGGCATCCATGAACATTCTGAATTTCTAAATACAGACGACAATGTCATTGTCAGCTAGTAGCTCGTGCCACTTACAATCAAACACCGATTAACATTTTTTGACTCCGGCCTAACGCGAAAAATCAAACGTCTATCTTATTCGGCTGTTGCACAACGTTCAAGTAAGCCTGTCGTAACTCGAAGCCTTCTACACATGGGAAAGTGATCCACCACATACTGAACATGCTTCTTCGTGTCATAGTTGAGACACCGATCACTCCACTTGTTCCTCGCCATAGTTGTTTACCGTGGTCTACTAGACTTTAAGTCTAAGCAGTCCGGCACCGTTGTACAATCTCTTCGAGTCGTTGCTAGTCAATGCGTATCATTTGACGGGCTTCTTAACGGATACTGCAGACGCTACATCCTCATTCATATATATATATATATATATATATATATATATATATATATATATATATATATATATATACATATATAAATATATATACATATATATACACATATATAGACACATATACCCCCCACACATTATATATATATATATATATATATATATATATATATATATATATATATATATATATATATAATCCAGCTAAAATATCCACACGATAGTAATCCAAAAAATGTCAACCGTGTGTATAAAACAGTTCTCAATATCCAATAGAGCTGTGTTATATGATTATTCTTATTTACACAGACATGTAAAATGTCCGCGACACTGGCATGTCGATGTTTTCGATCAACAGCTATCATAAACTGAGATCTCATAATACAGAGTTAAAATCCGACCTTAACCTTAGATCATATTTGGAGAAAAAACATATACATATATATATATGTATATATACATATATATATATATATATATATATATATATATATATATATATATACTGACATCGCTTACTTTATTGTTTAATCTTGTGCTAATACCGCCTCTAATATCGACCGCATTATTAAAAGCGACACACTCTTACGGAATTTCAACAATACAATATTTCCATCTTTTATCCATACATTTCTGCAGATGAATCTGCAGATATGCCATTATGAGATCCATGATGGACACATTTACACCCAGCTGTCTTGTTTCGATCAGATTATCTGCGCAGACAACTGCCGAACCAGTGAATGTGTCAACATATGCCTTGAGTTATCGATAGTCTATCACAGGATGCAACTTATGCTTGTTGGTTAGTAGCATGGCTATTAACGGTGACAGTCAATTCGGCGAGCAAGACTCCTTTGTATACCGCAGCAACCGACCACTATCAATCCATCTCGTCAGCCCATCTCGTACTCTCCTGACCACTTGCTTGGTACTAGATATTTAGAGATTCTATTTCCTAGCTTCTTCCCAGGATATAATCCACAGACCATGTCGAACTGCACACTAAATAAAACCTGCTTCTCAAAGCTTCATGTCTTATTCATGTGTAATATAAACACAAGTAATCGTCTTCATAGCATCAATACCAACCAACAGGTCGAAATACAGGGATATTTCGCCCGTAACTTACACAATAACTGTTGCCGTGTTTCCTGTTTGGGGGGTAGACAGTTCTATATCCGCTTGAAGCCAGTGTGGCTCACTACGTAATTACAACTATGAATGTTATTGCTATTTATCTATGTTTCGATTTTTTTAATTTACTTTTTTTTTCTTTTTTTTCTTATTACTGCGTTAACGGCTTTTTTCTCGACCACCATATGTTTTCAAATAAAAACTCACGTGTCATAAACATCTATTTTCGCGTCTTCTATTGTTATGATTTGTTGTTGACTCGCATATTACCTGTCAACTTATCGTTATATATATATATATATATATATATATATATATATATATATATATATATATATATATATATATATATATATATTGTATTGTTTATGTAAATATATTGTATTGTCTATATATATACACATATCTATTTATATATATATACATATATATATACATATATATTTATATATATATTGTATTGTTTATGTAAATATATTACACACCGAGGATGCCAGGTTTTGGCGAAATATCTGTATCACTTTAAACTAACAAAAAAAAATGCTAGTTTTAATAAAAAAAAGAAAAGAATATCGGTTTCGATTTATTTATTTTTTTTTTATAAAAAAAATTGATATCGCATCTTAATGCTTTTTAAAAAAAAATATGAACCTTAAACACTTACACAAATCACGTGCTGCATTCACGTTCTTCATATTTGATGATGGAAAACAACATCTTGCCCATTTGGCCCGGCTGTATAACAACAAGCCGGTAAAGGGATAAAAAATACAAATCCAATGACATCAGGATATATTACACACCGAGGATGCCAGGTTTTGGCGAAATATCTGTATCACATTAAACTTACAAAAAAAAATGCTAGTTTTAATAAAAAGAAAAAAAAATCGGTTTCGATTTATTATTTTTCTTTTTTATAAAAAAAATTGATATCGCATCTTAATGCTTCAAAAGGTATTTATTTTACCTATTCCTTCTTAAATTTAACAATAGATGCTTTAAAAAAAATATGAACGTTAAACACTTATACAAATCACGATCTGCATTCACGTTCTTCATATTTGATGATGGGAAACAACATCTTGCCCATTTGGCCCGGCTGTATAACAACAAGCCGGTAAAGAGATCAAATATACAAATCCAATGACATCAGGATATATTACACACCGAGGATGCCAGGTTTTGGCGAAATATCTGTATCACTTTAAACTAACAAAAAAAAAATGCTAGTTTTAATAAAAAAAAGAAAAAAAAATCGGTTTCGATTCATTATTTTTCTTTTTTATAAAAAAAATTGATATCGCATCTTAATGCTTCACCAGGTTTTTATTTTACCTATTCCTTCTTAAATTTAACAATAGATGCTTTAAAAAAAATATGAACCTTAAACACTTATATATATATATATGTATATATATATATATGCACAGATATATATATATATATATATATATAAATATATGGATACACATATATATATACATATATATGTATATATATACATATATATGTATATATACATATATATGCATATATATTTATACAAATATATATATATATATATATATATATATATCTGTGCATATATATACATATATTTATATATATATATATATATATATATATATCTGTGCATATATATACATATATTTATATATATATATATATATATATATATATATATATATATATATATATATATATATATATATATAAGTGTTTAAGGTTCATATTTTTTTAAAGCATCTATTGTTAAATTTAAGAAGGAATAGGTAAAATAAAAACCTGGTGAAGCATTAAGATGCGATATCAATTTTTTTTATAAAAAAGAAAAATAATAAATCGAAACCGATTTTTTTTTTTTTTAATTAAAACTAGCATTTTTTTTTTGTTAGTTTAAAGTGATACAGATATTTCGCCAAAACCTGGCATCCTCGGTTATATATGCATATATATTTATACAGATATATGGATAAACACATATATATATATACATATATATGTATATATATACCTATATATATACATATATATACATATATATGTATATATACACATATATATATATACATATATATATACATATATATGTATTTATACATATATATATACATATATATATGTATATATACATATATATGTATATACATATGTATATATACATATATATGTATATACATATAAACACATATATATGTACATATATATACATATATGTGTATATAAATATAGGTGTATATATACATATATATGTATACACATACATATATATATATCCATATATATATATGTATGTACATATATATACATACATATGTATACACATACCTATACATACATATATATATATCCATATATATATATATATATATATATATATGTATGTATATACATATATATATATACATATATAAATGTATATACAAACATGTATTCATATACAAATATATATATGTATATATGCACAAATATATCTGTATACATATATACATATATATGTATATACATAAATATATGTATATATACATATATATGTGTACATATACGTAAAGTAATCCAACTGAATATGTGATTATATATATGTATATATATATATATATATATATATATATATATATATATATATATATATTATATATATATATATAATACCATATTTTGTTGGACTCTCTTAATATAATACTCCCGTACATTACATATAAACCTGAAGTAGGGAAAGTGAACAAAGAAAAAAGAAGAAACAGTAGAAGAACAATAAAAATAATAGGAACGATAGCAAGAAATGAAATTACAAATGGCTTATGTAACATATGCATCTGATACAAAGTTTCGCATGAACCATAAACATATGTGTACTGTCAATTACTACAATTAGTGTAATGCTCTGTGGTGAATCACGGGTATTATAGACAAATCAATTTCTTTCATGAACTACATATACTTCATTGGACAAAGATCTACTCACAGACTAATGGATCAGAAATATACGATTATTTTTACTGAATATGCTATAGTTGCTATATATAGCAAATCATGCTTTCATTAATTTTCGCAAACATTAGACAAATCAAAATCAATTGTAAGCTGGTTAAGAGTAGCATTTTTTTTATTAAGAATCGATATACGTTTAAAATGTGTGTGATCAGACAGTTATTATCATCAAAATAAAACGTTGTGTGTACGAGCCATGCGGTTGTCAGTTCTCCTGTATTCTACGAAGAGTAGACCATGTATCGCAGACATATGAAGGTTCTTGAGAGATTCCTGAAAACGTGGTTTCACAAATATCCTATATATTAAGTTTTAATTGTTTACACCAGCCATGAATGTGAAGTGTCGAGCATTGTTGTAGGTATTATACGTAGTAAGGCACGCTAACAGGGATCTTAGTTATAATGAGTGATCACAGGGATGTTATATTGGGAACTGCTGCATGGAAAACATCCAATACACACACTTTAGTAAGATGTAATTAACGAACAATCTGAAACCCCTCGATATGAACGTAAATAACTGTGAAAGGATATCTCTGGAGCGATCGGTCTGGCTCAAGTGGACGTATGATGACTGTGGCTGAGTTGGGGCAATGCTAATATAGTACTCTATCATGAAATGTACTTTGCGGAAGCAATCAGTGCCAAACGTTCCAGACATTTTACACCTGAACATGTTTTTATGTGACTCAGTATGTTTGTTACAGCTGGGTTACTGAGACACACAAAATCACATAGTAAGAACTTAATAAACAACTGTCAAAGAAGAGTTTAATATACCTAAGTATAAACAGACACCTGTAGCCGTGTATGAAATATCTGCAGCAATACTATTAAAAATGCATCGGGCTTTCTGAGCAATCTGCGTGCACACTACCGGTTATTGCCTTCTTCTGTGAAGAAGTTGCAATGATCATATGTAACACACATACACACACACACACACACACACACACATATATATATATATATATATATATATACACATATATATATGTATATATGTATATATATATATATAATATATATATATATATATATATACATTCTTTAAAATCGAATGTCCTAACTGTTAGAAAATGGCCGTAGTAAAGAAGCGCATTTACCGAGCCAAAGGATAATAATTACCTGATTCCATATTTGATATGGCTCTTGCCGACATTAAACAAGTTCCAATTAGTAATACTTTCCTAAACCACATCATCGACGAGCAGATCGAATAATCTTTAGCCGCGATGACTTGAAACACTAACAACAATAATATTAATAACATCAATGTATTTGATCGCAACCAAATGCACCTAATAATGACGTAGACAAGATACAATTATATACTAGCTTAAATTGCGTCCCGGCGTGTCCCGGGGTAATATAAAAAAGGGTTTATTTAAAAATATATATATTAGATCATCACCTATGTAAACAAATTTTTCAAAAGAACCCACTGTATGCTATGTAGGTAATTAAAATAGGAATTAAATAGTTGTCAAAAAGCTAGCCCCTCCTGTCAGAAATAAGGCCCATAAATGCTATTACATATGTCTAGTTTTAACGCAAATAAGTTGAAAAATGGATACGTAAAGCAAGAAAATGTTGTAGCTTTGCAGCTGTTAGCCTACACCTACCACTTATCTTAAGTCTGTGCGACCAAAAAACCAACTCTAATAAAAAAATTACAAATTCGAAAAAAATCAGAAAACTGTCCATTTGTGATCTATTTGCGTTGTATTTTATATTGTGTTTCTAACAAAACATACTGTATCTAAAACATCACATGGGAAAGTGACAAGGTCCAATACATTTTAAAAAAATAAGTCACCCGTTTCTCGCAAAAAAATAAAGCTCATCAGTACTATTAAATATCAATATTTTAAACACAAATAGGTCGCAAACAGAAATGTAAAGAAAATAGAAATGTATTCGGCAAATACCACCCATCGATTGGCTTTAACGCATGTGGTCGGCAATACAGAATATTTACAAAACATGTGTCTTTTTGCGATTTTTTTTTATGCTATACGGACTTACTTTTTTATTGCCAGATCCAGACGTACAGCAGACAAAGCCACAAGAAGACTGCAACAAATTAATATCTTTATTTCAGACAAAATTGTTTTAAAAGCAAATACACTTAGAATATTCTTTAAAATCAGAGTGTTGCGACTAAATTTCTTTACAGCAAGTTATACCCTATTTTAATCACGTAAATTACTTACATTCATTTTTTTTCGTTTTGTTTTTCAGAAGTGATATGCTAATAGTTATTTCTCTGAAGTTAAATCATTATTTTATATTCCTCCGGGGTCTGCCGGTGAACAAATAACTTAAACAACTAAACCGTGACCAATCTGGGCTCTGTGTTTATACTACATCTTCTGTTCTGTGATGTAGCAAATAAAAAGCAATCCTTCTAGACTGAGGGGATTAGCAAAGTAGTATTTTTTTAAAGAAAGGTGAACAAATATTGAAAAAAGATCGAACAAGACGTGAATATTATCATGTAATCTATTTTCTCAGTGATTACTGCTTCAGTAACTCAGGATAAAATAGTTGTAGAATCAGAACACTAGAAATAATATTTCAAGGGAAAAAACACGCAAAACATTAAAATTACAAATGAATGCAGGGTTAGAGGTAGCCAGTACCTAACATGGGAGGTGACGCTGGTTAAATTTAATTCAGTATTGCATATAGGATCTGAAAGAAACACACTTGTGAAATCAATGCATGTGCGAATTATATGTGCCAGAAGTTTACATACAATCTTGATTACGTTTTTTTTTCAAAAAATCATGCTTTAAATTTAAGAAACATATTTGAATTCCTATTACAGTCACGTAAATTATTTCGAGTAAAATATGTTCAACTGATTTTTATTTTAACCCTTTTTTAGTAAATGAAAACATTAAAAACATAAGTTGTAGCAAGTGCTGTGGTACACGTTATTAAACGCCACAATTAAAACAAGGCATACAAATGTAGTCGCCATATTTATAAACTATCGAAACGAAATTATCAAGTGTTATCGTACACGTAAAAGACCACAGTTTACACAATATAAACAATCCTTTTTTCGTGAGAAGACATCATTTTTATCACGTGTAAGTGTAAGAACAAAACAACATTTTATTTATTTTTACGTTTAAAAAATAAATATGTATTTCATTCAATTTGATGAAATGTCTTTGATACTTTTATTTTGCTTTCAAGTACTTACGCTAAGTCGATTTTAGCGTAGGACCAACTCTTATGAATTCTTCGGATCGAAGAAGATGTTTAAAATTTGAAAGTGTCACGTGACCCCGTCAAATTGAATGATATAAATATTTTTTTTTTTTAACGAGGAAATAAATACAATGTTTTTCTGTACACGTAAAAATTATATTTATATTTATATAAACCAGCTCATTACTTACAAATAACAAATAGATGTGTACATTTTCCAAATCTCGTCACGGCATAACGAGCTCCTACAATAACAGAATTTGCAAAAAACTATAATTTATTTTGTTAAATATTATTTTCTTCTAATTGAAATTTATTTTCGAATTTCTTAATTAATACCAATATTAAAAACTGAAAACTATTTTTTTTAAATTCGTTTATTCTGAATCAGAACGGTCGTTATAATCTTCGGGAGATGTGCTCAGTTAGTCGAGCTACAGCGAACCACATCAGATATGACTGAATACATCAAGCTTGCGAGTTCGAATCGCGCTCACAGCATCAACTTTGTTTATTTTTGTATTATTTGTAGTTAAAATGTGCCATAATATATGTTTTACGTTCACAAAAATTCTCGGCGATCAAAAGACAGAACTCCTGACATCCTGACAGAGAACCTCTTGATTTCATTATAAGTAGATTATTGTTATTTTGTTGGAAGTGACGTGTTTTAGTAGTTAAATGCAGATATTTTATGGGGTGCGTGTCGGTAATGAATTATGTTTTAATTACTGAATCAATCCATTAATACCCTTTGGAAACATAAAATACATGTATCTCTCCTCCAGCTATATTAAAAAGGTAATGTGGCCTGGCCTCTCAATAATGTAGATCGAAAACCTAAAAATAGCACGCGTCTTCCTGCAATTCTTATACTCACTGGATTCAATCAATGCCGATTGAGTAGAGTTTCATTCAGTATTGACTCACCTCGAGGCAACCTTACAGGGGGTATCATTGTCTTCTGAGACTGAAGACAAAACATAGACTTCCTTATATATATATATATATATATATATATATATATATATATATGAAGCAATCCAACAAAAGATATAAGCGTCAACTAATATCTTATAAGTAGTGAAACATCCGGATAAAAACTGAAGCTCAATATACTGGATAGAGCATAAATATTATAATATAAAATGAAGTAATAAAATAAGGTGTCAATCAAATTTTATTGGAATTCAAAGTATCAAGCAAAGGATACTTTGCTTTAACTTTGAATTCTAATAAAATTTGATTGACACCTTATTTTATTACTTCATTTCATATTATAATTATAATATATATATATATATATATATATATATATATATATATATATATATATATATAGAGAGAGAGAGAGAGAGAGAGAGACAGACAGACAGAGACAGAGAGAAAGAGAGAGAGAGAGACGGTGGGGTAGAGAGAGAGGGGAGGGAAATAGAGAGATAAAGGGAAACTGAGAATATAATAATCTGCAGTCAGTTGTTTCGTCTTTTTAAGAATCATCAGTGTTGCTAGACATAACGAGATCAGAAAGGCACGCCATAGTTCGCGTTATATTCCATAAAAACTGACCCAAAACCTATCCATTAAATGACTCCATACATTTTGTTCAAATGTTTCACTATACAGAAAACCGTAAATGTTACCACTCGTTTCATATATGATGTTATTTATTTCAGGATGTAACATTTTAAACTACTTAACGTAATGCGATTTTGATCTGTGATGCAATCCAACATTGTTTAATTTAAATCGTCAACGACCTCCAGGAACAATACGAAAAACGTTTTCTGCTCGGTTCTTCGACGCTTTTTAAAAAAGTATCTTCTTTCTCCAATGTATTTGTTCATCTCTATTGACACCTAGGGATGATTCGGCGAAGAATCGAAAACGTTCGTGAAACCTATGGAACATTCATTATTATTATTTTTTAATATTATTTATCAATAAAAAAAATAAAAAGGTATAATTAAAAAGACGAATTCTGTTATGTGTATCAATGTTTGCATAAATGAGAAAATTCTTACTAAATACACACACAATATATATATATATATATATATATATATATATGTGTATATATATATATATATATATATATATATATATATATATATGTATATATATATATATATATATATATATATATCGGTTTCGATGTATCTCAGTGCTTTTTCCATTTTTTCGATTCTTGTTTCGAATTTATCATTTAATAAATTCATCCGACAATAGATTCTCTCAAATATACGTGTATATTTGTGTTATTGTATAAGTTGTTTCATAATTAACTTTTTTATGAACAGCAGATTTGCCATAATAAAATTGTCTCGACCGCATTGTATCTACGTAAATAATGTCTCACTTAAATTGACAAGGTAACAAGATTACAAAATCTTAAGCGAAAAATGATTTTATACGATATTTTGTAATGTTATTATATCTTTTGTTATTTTGACGTAAATATGTGCTATGGCAAATATAATACCGAAGGGCACTTTTTAACTCATTTATATTGAGTGCTATTTTTTACGTGATTTAAAATATCTATGCGGATTTCATAACTATGCAGAGCTATCGTGTATTACGTCAAGTGTATTATTTACAGCCTTTTCTTGTAGTATGCACAGATGTATTGTTTTTCACTAAGTAATAAGATCGGTTAGCTGAGTGCTCTTTTATTATGTAACCATGTATGTAAGATATCTAAAAATAAAGGATGAACATTTTTTTTTATAAACTTATTGGAATATTTGTCGTGGAAAGAAAACTGAGTCATACAATTCTGCCCTCCCAAGTAATTCATAATATTTGACTTTGAATTGTAGAGCTATGAATATATTCAGAATTTTTTAAATTACATAAGTATAGTGGCAGTTTCTGAATTAATTGTTAGTAAACTCATAGCGTTTACATTTAGAGAATCAATTGCGGAGCCTTGTTATGTGGTCTTATTTGCTAGGATTTTTAAACTATAAACCAAATTGTATATAAAGCATAGCCCTACTCCCATTTCATGAATGTGCTTGTATTGATCCAAATTAAATATACTTATGCAATAATTCTGGTTAATATACCCTTAGAATATATATTTGTTTATCTCAATAGACTTAGGAAAATTTTATGAACAAACAACTAGACAGAAATACGACGTATCTTTAGTACTCCAGTTAAAATTATTATTTTTATTTTTTTTGTAATTCTCACAATATCTGATAATGTAGGGAAGTTCCCAACTTCTTTCTAACCAGTTTTATTTTCCTCGAGTAAAAATAATATAATATTTGTATTGTCTTAAAAAGATACATTTTTAAACAAAGAACAGGTTCTAACATATATTACTTCATTATTAACCTTATGCTGGCTACGAAGTTTAAGAAATAATAATGTATGAAGCGAGGATAACAAAGCAAAAATGGTCGTCATATAATAAACGAATATAATCTTAGTAAATACCCATCAAAATTGAGGTATGCCCCCTCGCAGATGTTTTTTTAACTATTAAGTATTATCTCATTCGAAAGATAAACTGTCAGCCATATTCTGAAAAGTAATAACCGTTTCAGACGAAGCGGCTTGCTATTAACCGAAAACGGCGTTCTTGGACCTTAACCCCTATCAACACTGGCATTTAGAGAAATGTGTACCCCCCACACACACTACTGAAGCTGCTACGTAAATCCTCAATGCCATTTTTAATTATTTATATTTTCATTGTTTTATGCAACTGACTTCTTTTCTTTTAATTTCTGTCTTTGTTTTGTTCGTAACACGATTTCTATTTATTCATTTTTTTTCTGTTTCCTTTTGGGTTTCTCTTGAATACGCTCCCAAATTTTACTAAATTCTCCACAGTACAATGAATCGACTTTTACCCACAAATCCTCGTGCGATTTAATTCCGGTAGCTTGCGCTTTATTTTCAAACATGCTGGCTTGTATCGACGGAAGGCTAGAATTCAAGTCTTGCAAAAAAAGAGAATATTCCACTTGAAATGTGTAATAGAAAATGGCGGAGTTAATGAAAGGAAAAAGAGAAACGAAATGAGATACGTAAACTAAATCCCTTCTACACTGAGTTATTCAACAAGGTTCTACCGACACTTTCATTCTAAACTTTGCTTTTAAATCAATGACCCAGCATGCATCACCAAAATTCGTTAGCTTCATCACCACACACACACTACTTAAGCTGCTAGGTAAATCCTCAATGTCATTTTTAATTATTTATATTTTCATTGTTTTATGTAACTGACTTATTTTCTTTTAATTTCTCTCTTTCTCTTATTCCTAACACGATTTATGTTTGTTTTCTGTTTTTCTTTCTTGATTTACCTCTCCCATTTGAAATATTATCCACAGTACAATGAATTGATATTACCCACAAATTCCCGTGCTATTTACTTCCAATAGTTTACGTCATATGTTCAAACATGCTGGCTTATGTTGAAGGACGGGTAAAATCCAACTCATGCGAAAAAGGAGAATATTCCACTTGAAATGTGTGAAAAGAAAATGGCGGAATGAGTGGGAAAAAGTAACGGAAGTCGATACGTAACCGCATGTTTAAAGATACCCCCAGTTTCCCTATTTTAATTCAAGGTAATTCTATTCTCAAATTTATTGGTCGGAAATTACCATTCTCAATATTTACTGAATTATGCGAGGGAAACATATCTTCAATTTTCTGTTTCCCCGAGAGTGTACACTAACACTTATTCAATCCACATATATACATATATATTGTACATGTATTACATTAGTGTATGTAGATTCTAATTTGTTGAAACTCCAGTGTTTATCAAAAGTGCCTAATAACAAGTAGAGCTTTTCGTTAGTATAATTTTCATTTATACACACATTATTCGTTACATATGTGCATACATGTTTCGGTTGTACTCTTCACAGAAAGTCAGCCTCTTCAGACATGAATTGGAAAACTTTATTATTAAGTATATGTTAGGGGTGGGCGGTTGGTACGTGTTTATAATTTCACCGGTCAAGCTTAGTATCGAATTACATTCTTTACTCGTATACTCTTTCAATTCCTGTATATATATATTTTTATTATTTTTATTACTTTTATCATTAATTTTAAAACTCTTGTTCCGTACTTTTCCTGTTTTAGTTACTTAACGGCTTAGTTGAATTCATTACGTTTCAATTTAACACACACAGTCTTAATCTAGATACATACATGTTAACGCATACACATCTCATCATATATACACACAAATATATATCTAGATAACAATACAGACATCTCCGTATCAAGACACTCCGATCTTTATAAATAAAATACATAAACGAACACATCGTCAGATACATAAGTTCACACCCAGACGAACATATATATAGAGAGAGGACTTGAATTCCTACTGGGGAGGACGTGAATGCCAACTAGACACAACCCTCGGGTGTCTTCGATCTCTCTGTACAGTGGTTTGTCAGAGACTCTGACATAACGATACTTTTTACTTGAAATACCCCCGGACCTAATATTTTTTTTAAATGGTGTGCTGTCTCCTCAAACCATCCAGCACGTCTCCCGAATTGCGGACGGGGGAGCCCCCCCTACTCATAGAGGTCAGCTTCAAATAAGCAATTAGAAGCAGTAGACACTGCGGAAATGAATAAAAACAAAAATAAATATTGGCAAGCAGGCACCCAGGATAAAAAGGGCCCATCAACCCGTTCATACACCAGGCGGGAAAATGTAAGCAATGGTGTAAACCTCCCTGCCTCTGGAAATGGTGCTCCAGCCAATACAGAGGCCAACCAAAGTAAGCCATGAGGCCTTGAGACAAAAGGTGGTGGCCCCCTATCCCCATCAAATGCAGCAACAACAAAAAAACATAAGAGGATGAAAAGCCCAACCATGGACGGTTGCACAAAAGGTGTTATTATTTTGCTACAACTACTCAAAGTTTGAAAAGTGGAGCAACACATGCAATGAAATTCTAGCTGATAAGATCCAAGAATCTACCCTCTCTCTATATATAAACTACACAAATATATACGTATATATCTATATATATATATATATATATATATATATATATATATATATGTGTGTGTGTGTGTGTGTATAAATACATTTACGTCTTATATTTTACTTATACCATATATACACATGCATATATAAACACCCCCCTATATGTGTGCATATACATATAACACATACACAACCACACAGAGTTGCATTTAAATACGCCAATTCACCTACGCATACGAACGCAAATAATACATATAAAAAATATAAAAATATAATACTTTTCCATCAGTATAAACATACCACTACACATACAAGATTAATCCATGTATCCCTATACATACGCACACATACATCTCTAAATGTCGTCTTATAGGTTTGGCCTTTATTATGCAATTTAAAACAGTTTTTTGAATTCATCAATTAAATGTAGTTTTTTTTTAATAAAAAATCAAAAAATTGATGTCTAATAACTAGTGTTACAAATTCACAATAATCTGATTATCTGAATTTTAGCGTAGGGGCTGAACGTTATCCCCCCCCCCATATGCATAACACTACATTCTTCTAAATGTATCCCACATATAAATATCTGCATATATAAACCTACCTTATTATTTATGATATATATATATATATATATATATATATATATATATATATATATTTATATAGGTAGTTTGGTAGTTTTGTTTTACGGCATATCAACCCTTTTTGGGTTATTTAATGCTGAATCTGGTCATTATAGTAAAAGATTTATGCTTCAAGTTCTAAAAATAAAATAAAAAAGGGGAGGGAGAAAGGGAGAGGGGCTGTTGTTTTTGTTTTTGGTTTTGTAGAACATAATTAAGTTTTACAAAAAAAAAAAAAAACAAACAAAAGAAAAACGTCAATGTAGGTGAATTTCGTCTCAGGGAGCCACAGGGCAGCCTGATCTGGTATCACCAGGGTATATATATATGTATACGGAAAATCAAAAAGTAAAGCTATAACTATATCATTTATGTATTTGTCAACGTTTCGTCTTTATTGTAGACTTCCTCAAGATGAAGAAACCTGCAGAAAAAATAATATAGTCATTAATTATATTTGCCTAAAAACGTTTGAGTTTCGACATTTCTGTGAATGAAAAAGGCAAAGATAAAAAAGGCGATTTTGGTTAACCCGCTATCAGCAGCCGTTTACACAGTTCAAGGGAAAGAAGAAATGGGGGTATTTACGCCCTAACCCGTAGTCATAATCGGTAACGCTCGGTTTTGACACAAATGAGCCAGACGCCATCTATTTCCCTAAGCTAAAAATAGAAATAAAAATTTATACCTTTGAACTATCACCCCATTTTCTTGTTCCCCTGAATTGTGTAAACTGCTGCGAATAATGAGTTTACTAAATCGACTTTTTTGATGTGTGCTTTTTTCATCACAGCAATGGCGTAACTCCAACGTGCTTAGGCAAATCAAAAGTAATAACTGTAGTATTTTGTTTGCATTTTTCTGCATCCCGAGGAAGTCTAATACAAAGCGAAACGTTGATGAATACATATAGTTCTTGGCTTTTCTTTCTCATTTTACGTCGGGTCATTTTATAGACATTTATATATATATATATATATATATATATATATATATATATATATATATATATATATATATATATATATATATATGTGTGTGTGTGTGTGTGTGTATATACATATATATATATATATATATGTATATATATACATATATGTATATATATACATATATATATATATGTATATATATACATATATGTGTGTGTGTGTATATATACATATATATATATATGTATATATATACATATATGTATATATATACATATATATATATGTATATATATACATATATATATGTGTATATATATATACATATATATATGTATATACATATATATATATGTATATATATACATATATATATGTGTATATATATACATATATATATATGTATATATATACATATATATACATATATATATATATGTATATATATACACACATATATATACATATATATATATATACATATACATATATATATATATATGTATATATACATATATATATATATATATATATATACATATACATATATATATATATATGTATATATACATATATATATATATATATATATATATATATATATTCAGTGAGAGATACAGGGCGAGAAATACCAAGTAAAACAAATATATATAAGTAGAGAGATAGAGAGATAGATAGATAGATCGATATGCTATGCGAATATTGTTGGATCATAATGTTAACATTCAACGTAAGCTATATGCGTAATGTTTAAATGTGGACTCTGTAGATGTGCGATGTATTAATGGACGATATTTTTGCTTGTTTACGTCTGCTGTTGTCGCGTTCGAATTCTAACGTTGTCAGACTATTTCTATTTTTTATTTGACGTTATTTTTCATTGGCTATACTCTCAACGAAAGACGATAAACCCAAAAGTGAGCTGACTGATTTCTTGCCGGCCCTTTACATCATGTGTGCCTTGACAGAATCATCTCATTTGAACTCACATATAAATAAGAAAATAATTAAAGCAACATTGTCCTTACTAATGTGAAACAATTAAATGTGGTGATTTAAGTGTGATATTAGTAATTCACAATGCCTAGAAAATGCTATTAAAATGTAGATATTTACATATATATGAATTAAATCTTCCTATCTTAGGTAGAGCTTATTGATAAGGATATCACCAACCCTCATTAGTTGTAAGGCATAGTTCATTGGGAATAACAAAATCGAGCTCCCGAAATTTGACAATGTTTACATTGAGATATCATTTACAATCATTCAGCGTCGCCCGATAGCGCAGGGGAAAAGGCGCCGACTGTCAGCTCGACGGTTGAATTTCAATCCAGGCTTGAGCCACTAATTGGTCTAGCCGCACTAAATTGTTGTGATACAGCGAAACAGTCTGTATCTGGATAACATATATATATTACGCATCTTCGGTAGGCTAAGTGTACATGTGCGAGCCAAATGATATGTCTAATGAATTTTAATTTCAATGTCTTCACTCACTTTATAGTCTAAAGAAACTCGTTAGCGTCAGACCGTGTGTTTATCAACTTAAACTGTGTCTAATGTTTATACACTGTTTGTATGCATTCTATATTTTATTGAACACTTTTTAAAAAATGGTTTTAAGTTCATGATGTTAATATATTTTAACCTTATTAATTAATAGGCCGGGAACTCTTAGTGACTTTAATAACAAGCAGTACTAATAGCGAAACGAACGATTCGAATACATACGTAGATCACTCTAAACTGCTTGGGTAAATTTAGCCGCCGGTTCGCTATTTACAAAGTAAAATTCCTCCCTAATTAATAACTAGGTAACTATGGCCGAGCGGTTAAGAGTCTTGACTACAAATCAGTGGCGATTTGTGATCGGGGTTCACGCCCGCCGACGGTTGGGAATTAGCTTCCTGCACTGAAGATTGCGTTAGCATGAAACATCGATGTCTGTAAGTAATAAATAATTAATATTTATTTATAAATATTATATATATATATATATATATATATATATATATATATATATGTATATATATATTTATATATATTTATTTATCATTTAATTGGGTATCTGTACTCGCTGTAGAATACAAAAAATACCTTCAGAAAAATTAAAAAAATATAAATGGTATAATCAAACATAGGGTTCTGTTATTTTTAACAAAGTTTGCTATTAGAAAACTGCCTAAATACACAAACAATATATATATATATATATATATATATATATATATATATATATATATATATATCCATATGTATATATATATATATATAGATACATATACATATATGTATATATATATATATATATATACATATATATATATATATATATAAATATACATATATGTATATATACATACATATATATATATATATATATAGTTGTTCATATATACATATATACAGGGTGGGCCAAAATAAGGGTCCTATCTTTAAATTTGAATAACTTGAATTTGAATGACTTCCACAAAATAAAAGTTAAACTCACCAAACTTTATGTGTGTGTAGACTGACCCTTCCGAGATTTTTTTGAAATAAACAAAACAAATTTTAGCCGAAAAACACTTCTTAAAACTTACAAAAACTAAAGTATTGTTTTTTACACTGTTTTGAGTTTTTTAAGCAAAAATAATGTTTTCTAAATGAGGGTACGTTCCTTAGGGCTAATACGGCTCAGTCTTGCTTCGGAAGGGGTCCTTTACTTATTCTAAAAAACAAATTTTAAAAAATCAATAAATAAAAAAGTTATGAATTTTTTAAAATAGGACCCTTATTTTTGCCCACCCTATACATATATTTCTCTCTATATATATGTATACATATATATATGCATATCTTTATATATATATATATATATATATATATATATATATATATATATATATATATATATATATATATATATGCGTGTGTGTGTGTTTCTATGGCATTCACGATTGTTTCGAAGTTCACCTGTTTTCCTCTTTCCGTTTGAAGATTACTAGATATTGTTTTTAAGAAAGCCAGACTGGCGTCTTATACATTGCGTTTGATTAAATCATAACTGATAATAACATTTCGTCTTGTTTCTGTCGCGGTTTTGTCCGTCGACAGAGACGTATGGGTATTGTGTTAATGGCGATGGCTTCTTTCTATTCACTGATAATGACATTATACAAATTGCCGAGCACGCTATACAATTGCGAACCAGCAAAGTGCCAATCGCATTCTGCGCATCAGTCCCCACCCCTGTTTCCCTCTTTGTCCTTATGTGTTGATCATCTGCAAGCGAAACTAGAAATTCGTTCAAAGAAACGTGTCTCAAAGCAAATTATTAAAGGGGCGAGAGAGAAAGACAGATACTTAGAAATAGAGAAAGAGAAGAAAAGTGGGGGCGAGAGAAGGCGTGAGAGAGAAAGAGAGAGAGACAGAGATTTTGAAAGCGAGAAAGAGAGGAGGAGAACGTGCAAGAGAGAGGGGCCGAAAAACAAAACTAGCATAAAAATAAACAACGGTCATGTTAAGAAAGTGATGTTATTCTGCTGGTTGTTCTGCTTATATTGCAGAGACAGAAGTGTTGTAGAAATATGCACATGACTCTATAGAGTTCTGTCCATATTTAAATGTGAGTATTGATTTACTCCTCTCCAGGAGTTAGGCACAAGGCCAGTTTTATCTTACTCCCACAAGTAAGATGTGACCCAAGGTCGGGTCGGGAAAGTGGGGTTTAAAAATTGCCTGGACAGCCCCGTCGGCATTCCCCGGTAGGGGCACCTCAGAGAGTAAGCAATAAACTTACTCCTCCCCAGAGAGGGGAGGCGAAGTCTGGGAGGGTGGACCTCCTAGAACTGAACAGGACCGACCCATAGACCGGCGTAAATCAAGCCCCGAAGGCCAAGACAATACCCGTCTATGGGGTGCAGTATCCATCGGAACAGATACTACACTTTGATCTTAGCCAAAAGGCAAAGAACAGGTGAGTAGCAACGGTATTATTTACTCCTCTCCAGGAGTTAGCCACAAGGCCAGTTTTATCTTACTCCCACAAGTAAGATGTGACCCAAGGTCGGGTCGGGAAAGTGGGGTTTAAAAATTGCCTGGACAGCCCCGTCGGCATTCCCCGGTAGGGGCACATCAGAGAGTAAGCAATAAACTTACTCCTCCCCAGAGAGGGGAGGCGAAGTCTGGGAGGGTGGACCTCCTAGAACTGAACAGGACCGACCCATAGACCGGCGTAAATCAAGCCCCGAAGGCCAAGACAATACCAGTCTATGGGGTGCAGTATCCATCGGAACAGATACTACACTTTGATCTTAGCCAAAATGCAAAGAACAGGTGAGTAGCAACGGTATTATTTACTCCTCTCCAGGAGTTAGGCACAAGACCAGTTTTATCCTACTCCCACAAGTAAGATGTGACCCAAGGTCGGGTCGGAAAGTGGGGGTTGAAAAGCCAACGCCCGAGAGGTGAGCACTCTGACCATCAAAAATTGCCTGGGCAGCCCCGTCGGCATTCCCCGGTAGGGGCGCCTCAGGCAGTAAGCAATAAACTTACTCCTCCCCAAAGAGGGGAGGCGAAGTCTGGGAGGGTGGACCTCCTAGAACTGCACAGGACCGGCCCAATAGACCGGCGTAAATCAAGCCCCGAAGGCCAAGACAATACCAGTCTATGGGGTGCAGTATCTATCGGAACAGATACTACACTTTGATCTTAGCCAAAAGGCCCAGAACAGGTGAGTAGCAACGGTATCCTAAGGGTTATGAACGCACATTCATAAACGCACAGAGTCATAAGGATACTCTCTTTCTGACACGAAAAAACAATTCTTACCTAACTTATCAATATTTATAAACATATCAATATATAGAAATTGACATATTTATGTGAGAAAGGAGCGTCGGAAAGAATAAAGAAATCACTCTTGAGATTTGAGTTTCCTTGTCGGTTCTAAAGATAGTGCGTTGTTGGGTTTATGCATACCGTTGTAGTTGTGAAAAAACGTACTATATCTATTGTGTTTTATCACTCTATGACACATCTGTCGTACGTGTTTGTTATACAGTCGATGTGTAGCTTTCGGGCTGAGCTATGGTTCTAGTCAATGCTAGGACGTCCAACTTCTCCAGCTTTAACTTCTCTTAAAAAAAGAGTGAATGTCGACGTGGTTGCTGAGGCATTCACCTAGTGGTAACTAGATAAATGCGTACAGAGATGTATATTTATGAAACGTACTCGCTCTAGTTTATTTTTATTAAGATATTGGGTAAACAACTTACGTGTGATGGAGATAGTAGAACATAAACCGTTCAGCATGGTTATTGCGTTTATGCTATACCCACCTTATAAAGCAATGACCTATCTTATTTGAGTATGCGGATCTTTCTTGTTCTATTCTTATATCAAGTAACACTGTCATTTCAACAATGTATGTGTAAACGTTATCACGTTGCCACATCTTTTCTCGTTAGATTACAGAAGTTAAGCGATCGTGAGCCTGGTAAGTGTTAAATGAGTAACTGTTTGGAAATATCTGATGTGTATATTTGAGGAATCTCTTCTTATCCCTGAATTATTCCTAGTCTTCCTTGGTTTTCCCTAGCACTGCCTCAAGTAATGATGGTTATGGGGAGTTTTCTTCGACATAGCCCCCCGTGCAAGCACACTTTTCAGGGGGTATTGATTGTCTCAGGTGACTGAAATGAGGCATTATTGATTTATCCGATCATGTAATACGTGAACAAATTTGCGCTATAAATACATAAACGGTTTCCGTTCAAATTTCCGTACTGATTTCCGAGTTAGACATAAATATTCCAGAGTTTGGCATGTACCTGAAAATAGTCGGATGGTAACATCAGTCGAAACGTTGTGATGATAACGTTCAATATAATAGTGTGTCATTCCCGCTTACTTTCTGCTTACCTTTGTCGTGTGTACCCGGATTTCGTCTAGTTGTTTATTGTGTCTCGTCTTCTGAACGACAACGCTTGAATGCTGACTGTTTTTTTAGAAGTGCTATCTAACATTAAACATACAGCGAGTTAGTGGTTGGTTTGTACGTCAGAGGGAGAGGAAATAAAGATGTTTTGGCTATTTTGTGCCACTGATCCA
The DNA here is from genome assembly GCA_963556195.1 of Sepiola atlantica. Classification (NCBI taxonomy): domain Eukaryota; kingdom Metazoa; phylum Mollusca; class Cephalopoda; order Sepiida; family Sepiolidae; genus Sepiola; species Sepiola atlantica. The sequence goes on along the minus strand of OY744540.1, from coordinate 28,642,006 downwards.
ATGCCCACCCCGCCTACTGGCCTTTTCACTAATTCATCGGTCGATGAGTCAGGAACAAAGATATCGACGAAGCCTCCCATAATCATGACGTCACTTCCGACTTCCGCTTCCCTCGTACGCACTTACAAGAAGCGCTCCTACCTTCTGCGCCAACCACTATCTAACAATAACAGTAGTCCGAATAATCCAAATGATACAAAACATGCAAATTATAAATCATCATCCTAAAAATTCCGAGACATACCTCTATTATTATAACTAGCAAATATATGCTCCCTCCGGTCGCATATTTTTGCTAGGCTGCCGTATCAGAAATGAAGGCTCACGCGTAAGCCAATGGAGCCCCAGTCATATTTCTGTGGTGGTTAGACATTGATTTTCTGTGTTTATGACCAAGAATATTTTTAGTTGAAAATAAAGGAAAAAAAAATTCGACCCTACCCCGATTTTTGTTGTACCCTCGCCCATAAATAGAAAGACCTGTAGTTTAAAAAGAAAGAAAAAAATGTTTTGTACCCCCCTCATTTTTTTTATATTACCAGTCATTGAAATATTTTTAAGTTAAGTAAAAAAACAAACATTTTTTTTACCGCCTTCCCCCAATTCTTTTATCACCCCCCCCTATATATGTAAATATTTTTAATTAAAAAGAAAAAAAACACCTAACCCTAACTGTAACGACGGGGGCAAAGTTAGCGTGGGTCCTAAAATGAAAAAGCACCAAAAAATCAAATACAGTGAACACAGTGTGTGTGTGTGTGGGGGGGGGGGTGTTTGTTTAATGACCTTTTTTTAATTAAACAATTTGATTCTACAATCAGTTGTATAGTTTTCCAGTACAATGTGTTAGTTTATTTTGTTGACATTAAAGAAAAAAAAATCACATCTTTTTTTTTAATAAATAAAACATGGAATCATAAATTCTGTTGAAGTCGTGAAAACATGATAATATTGGATATGAAAGTATTAAGAAATCAAATACAGTAAACACGAAAAGTTTTTTAATTCTCGGAAAGAAAAAGTTTACCTGAACTGTGTGTGTGTGGGTGTGTGCGTGCGCACGCGCGTTTTTATATAGTAATTTTTAAATCAATTATTAGTTTAATTAAACAATTTGATTTTTTTTAAACATAATGGCTAAGAATAAACAAACTTAGGACGGGTTTAAAAATGGAAAACTGAGCATGGTGAATACCAGCATTGTTGTTTACATATTTAATGTGGCATATTAACATCGTCTGCTTAATCAGATCGCCATATTTAATTACCGGAGGGAGGGAGGACACTACTGATTAAAAAGCCAATCGGCTGCTTAATCAGATCACCATATTTAATTACCGGAGGGAGGGAGGACACCACTGATTAAACACCCAATGACTTTGCAATTTTAACAGTACTCGCGGTTTAGAAAACACGCCGGTTATGATGAAAATGGCTGTAATTAATTATATGAATAATTTTTATTAATATAACCTCATCGGAAAATATTGTGAATACATATGTAAATTTGATAATAGCAGTTATAAGTGTATATTTGTAAATATGAATTTAATTGAAGGTTTAAAGGAATGACTTATGTAAATAGGAAAACCCATCTGGTGTCTTAACGGCTTTTAATGACAGTATATAAAGAATTTCAAAAAGATTAGTTTCAGTAAAAAAAGATTAGTTTCAGTAAAATAGTCATACTGGAGTTTCGGCTTTAGACAGACAGACAGATACATAAACTCCATTATTAATAGATATAATGTATGCACTGTATAATCACATTTACAGATCAGTGTCTGTTAGATAATCAGAGTTAACTTACGTTGAACGTGGTCTATACAAAACTCATTTAATTTTATCAGGTACTGTATTTAGTGGAACTCTCTGCTCATATCGACATTGTTTTCAGTCGTCATGGACTTCTCCTTGCAAATGGTATCAAGCTGTTTCTATTAATGAACAGCGTAGTTGAGATTGCGCAATACTTGCTTTACAATTGACTCTCTGCCAAGACATCCTTACATGAAATGCCCATTGTCTTTCGGGAGTTAAATGTAATCCGTGACGTATAAGCGAACATAAAATAACTTATTACACTGGTCAACACATATTTTTTTCTGTTTGGGAGCTTATACATGATTTTTGATAATTTGAATACGCTCAATCCAAATATATGACAATTTTTTCCTCATCAGGTCAGATTTTTGATGTACCGGAAATTAAATTATAAAACCTTTTTAATCTCCCTTCTTGAAATTTGAATTTTTATTTCCTCAAATTAAAGAGGTACAATCTCGCTATTTCCTTTTACCTTGTGGTATCATCTCATAGGTTTCTCTAAACCGTAAGCATTACTCGTAATTTCACATAGATTATGTATGGCAATTATGCTCTAGTTGAAGAAAATTTGCGTTTACAACTTTTCAAATTCACCTAAAAAAAGTAAGTCATAATAAAGGTTTTTCTCGTCTCTCCAAACATCAAGCCCGCTGTCTCAATTATTTTTTTGCAAGTTTGCATACTATGTTAGGTTTTCATGATTTTTCCTTATCTCCAGGAATACCTTAAAAGTATACAAATAAAATGCAATTATTAAATCGCCAATGTTAATTCTGTTTTCTACCAAAGAAAATTTACCACAACTTTAACAGAATACATCATGGTAGTTCAGGCATTTCCGGTTTGATGTACGTATATTCATTGTACAATTTTTTTCAGGAATTGGAATAGCTCTTCTCACCTGTAACTAACGAATCAAAGAGTTAAAGTATCACATAATATATACATTTACCAATTGATATTTCAAAGGAAATGTACATCAAAATGAAAGAACTATATCAACTAGATATATTTTCCTTGCATGCCAGCAGGGAAATTACGTGGGTAATTTGCTTCCACTACTAAAGAACTTCTTATGCTAATACAATATCTTAATAAATATATCTACATGAATCATGCAAACTATACAATTTAGTTTAATATGATTCATATAAAAGCTATCAAGTATATATTAAACAGTGAACACATGCTTAAAACGCATTATACAGCCTTCTTACCCGAATCAAGTATCGTACAATCATATCAATACATAAAAAATAATAATTTCAAAAGTAAGAATATTTGAACTGATTTGGCAAAAGTGACTTCATATTTGAATTCAGCGGCTTGAAGGTACCCCGAATCATTTAGGTGTTTCTAGACAACACAGTCAAAACAGAATTCGGTGACCAGTGGCATATATTGCTATTATTAGTATTATTTACAGTAGGAGTAATTGAGCTCTTATTTTTATTAAACAACGTGATTACTGGTACATTTTGGTGCGTGATTTGTAATGCTGTTTAACTAATACATGATATGTTCCTAGTGGTGCGCGTGTCCTGTAACTGTCCAGGGAAATTAATGAGATCAATATCCGCAATCTGACAGAGGTAAATTGAGCGGAAAAGAACAAAGAACCAGACCCTGTTTTACTCGAAATGCTGGGTCTTATTGTACGATATTAGAAGTATTCTAAAACAGAACTGTATAATAGTGAAATGAAAATAAATAACTGGATCAAGACGAATAGTTTATTAATGCTATAAACTATATATATATAGTATGTAGATAGTGTTTTTTGTTATATACAAAAGCTATTTTTCTTGTTATCGTGAATAGATAGTGTCCACTTTAATCTCATTCTCACGTCGATGAGTAGGTCAATTCTATAAATATTTGGATTATTTTTCAGCATTTGTACTACAAGTAGTAAGAGTAGTACTATGTTTACTTAGAAGAAATTACAGTTGCTTTCCTTAGGACAGCTCTGACAGGTCAATAGTTATGCATTCATACTTGTTGCATGTATGCCTAATATTTGTAAAGTATATAACTATGCATCATCATGTTATTAGAAAAAACATCATCATCGCTATAAAGATCAGTCGTGGTAATACTAGTTTTTAAATTTCATAATTATTTATTCCAAACGAGGCATATTGCAACTGAGACGATTAGGGGCGGATTTATAGGTGTTATCATAAGTGCAGAGTTGTGCAGCAAGATGTTTGTTCAGATTATATTTAAAAGTATGCGTGTTGGTACAATCGGAAACACAGGGAGCAGTGAGTAAATTCAAAAGACAGACCGTCGGAAGAAAGAAATTAGGAGAGTAGAACTGGAGAGTTCTTCACTGAAGGGGTGGAATTTTGATCCTAGTTGGGACAGTTGCTGGTATTTACTTTTAAGCGGTACAATATAAGCCGCCTCTGTAGTAGTAGTGGTAGTAGTATTCGTTGTAGTCGTTTTAGGCGTTGTCGTCTTTGTAGTAGTATTCGTTGTAGTCGTTGTAGTAGTTGACGTCGTTGTTGTAGTAGTATTCTTTGTAGTCGTTGTCGTCGTTGTAGTAGTATTCGTTGTAATCGTTGTCGCCGTTGTAGTAGTATTATTCGTTGTAGTCATTGTCGTCGTTGTAGTAGTATTATTCGTTGTAGTCGTTGTCGTCGTTGTAGTAGTATTATTCGCTGTAGTCGTTGTCGTCGTTGTAGTAGTAGTATTCGTTGTGGTCGTTGTAGTAGTTGTCGTAGTTGTAGTAGTAGTATTCGTTGTCGTCGTTGTAGTAGTATTCGTTGTAGTCGTTGTCGTCGTTGTAGTAGTATTATTCGTTGTAGTCGTTGTCGTCGGTGTAGTAGTAGTATTCGTTGTAGTCGTTGTAGTAGTTGTCGTCGTAGTAGTAGTAGTATTCGTTGTAGTCGTTGTCGTCGTTGAAGTAGTAATATTCGTTGTAGTCGTTGTAGTAGTAGTATTCGTTGTAGCCGTTGTCGTCGTTGTAGCTGCTTTCGTCCTTGTAGTAGTAGTATTCGTTGTAGTCGTTGTCGTCGTAGCAGCCAATTATAGGTATCCGTGAGAAATAAACATGATTTTATTTAGATAATGAATGCTAATATAATTTCGATAACGTCGCACACCAATAACAACAGAGTGGCGTTTTTTTTTTTTACTTTAGTAGATACATTTTACTCAGATGCAACTGGGCACATTAGGGACTTACACAGCTACTCATATAATTTACCTCCCTATATGTAACACAATGTAACTTTAATATAGGGGTATATTATCATCATAACTTTTTTCCATTCAAGAAAAGCAGTATAACATCAACAGCTGATGATGTTTTTAGGGTTTTTTTCAGTGTACGGATATAATGGAACCAAGGAAAATAAAACGGGTGCACTTTTATTTACGCCTTAAAACAAGTTTCATATCTAGTGACAAGTTGTGAAACGCATACATCAGCGTGTTTAATAGATCAAGCAAAATTCAAGTAATAGTCAGATTTTCACAAAATTGCCGATACTTATTAATTATTAGACTAATGTATCTATAAAATGCTTTTTTCGTAAAATATATAAAGGAAAATACTTTTTTCTACATAATTACCCCACCCTTATTTCATCTTTTGAAATCTGAAAAACATATATTCTAATTGAAAGTTTAATGTTATATAAAGTGAAAGTGTCTTAAAAAGCACATCAGCTTTACTTTTTTTTTATTAGTGAACACTTTTGGGAAAAGTATCCGTGAATTTATAAATCAACAGTTGAAATAAATACGATGTTATTATGGTTTGAATGTTTCACTTCATTAGCTCGCTAATATACATTCTGATCTGGTTAATTGCAAAGAAAAGGATGTTCTAAAAAATAATTAATTTTTCGGAGACCATAATTCATTAAATTACACCATTTAGACATTTTAAAGTGTAATCATTATTTTGAAAATATGTTTTTCTCAATCTTTCAAAATATTTGAATATTATATAAACTCGTAAAATACCGACATTTCCTTCGACCGATTAATGTGTGCTGTTTATTAGATCGAGGTAAGCATGAGTTGTTGAATTCCTGACATTGTCAAACTATAGAAGATCATAATATACTTCATTAGCGTCAATTCATAAGGAGAAAGCAAACGTGCGTTAATCATATTGTTCTGTGTTTTTTGTTGCTTACATTCTTAAAGCTGAAAAAAAATGCTGTCTTTATGACAAAAGTCAGTATTATACACTTTTTATAATTTTTACATTTTTCAAATTTAAAGGCTTATCCATTCAACATTTACGTTTTAATTTTAATTTATTCGGCGAAAATACGACGTGACTTAAAACTTATTTTCAATTTAGAATGGTTTTATTTATTTTCAATCATTAATAAATCACAATACTTTTTACATTTTCATTTCTAATTTGATTTTTATTATATATAAAACTAAAGCCAACCACTAAAAAAAACAACATAATAGCTAAAATCCTTACTTCAATTAGTCGTTTTACACTATTTTTTAATATTTATTTTGATGAAATTCAAACCTTTTCCGTTCAAAGTGTTCACTTCAGTTATATCATGTTAGTTATTACATGTCTAGTATACCATCTAAGTTACTTGTTTCCCTTTTGTGCATTCCTACATTTCTATCATTATCGATGATGTCATTTTTTGGTTTGGTAGTTTGGTAGTTTTGTTTTACGGCATATCAACCCTTTTTGGGTTATTTAATGCCGAATCTGGTCTTGTTTTCTTCTCTTTTTTGTTTCTTTCCCCTCTTAATATCTGTTTCTATTTAACCCATAGTTGGGACCCTAACAGGTACTACCACTCCGGGTCAGGGTGGACCTGGGAGCAATGGTAATTAATAGGAGGCTCCACATTCCCCAAAGTCCGTAAGCCGGATCTCACCATCGGATGTAGTTTAAGGTCATATCCAGGACCGGGAGTAGGGTAGGAAAAATAAAAATAAAAAAAGCGGAGGGAGAAAGGGAGAGGGGCTGTTGTTTTTGTTTTTGGTTTTGTAGAACATAATTAAGTTTTACAAAAAAAAAAAAAAAAAAAAAAAAATACAAAACAAGAAAAACGTCAATGAAGGTGAATTTCGTCTCAGGGAGCCAGAGGGCAGCCTGATCTGGTATCACCAGGTCATGTTTTGGTGCACGTTAGTGTTCATATGACAGGATCCGTATCGTAACTTAATGGTTTTTCTAAGCGCCGATAAAGGACAAGGTATTTTTCAAGTAGTTTTTTAATTAGATGATTTCGATTAATTACGTTATGATCTGTCTACAATTATATCAGCGTAAATCTTGGCGTCGTTTATGTCTGGAAGTTATACTGATTAAATTTACAGCTTCATAATCTCGCGGTAGACTCTGTTATAATATATCAGTTTCAAAGCAAATGCACATACATCTGACATCTAACAGCTTTACTGGTGATACCAGATCAGGCTGCCCTGTGGCTCCCTGAGACGAAATTCACCTACATTGACGTTTTTTTTTTTTTTTTTTTTTGTAAAACTTAATTATGTTCTACAAAACCAAAACCAAAAACAACAGCCCCTCTCCCTTTCTCCCTCCCCTTTTTTATTTTATTTTTAGAACTTGAAGCATAAATCTTTTACTATAATGACCGGATTCGGCATTAAATAACCCAAAAAGGGTTGATATGCCGTAAAACAAAACTACCAAACCAAAAACGATGATTAAACATTTGAAGATATAAAGAACTTGAAGCATAAAAACTTTTACTATAATGACCGGATTCGGCATTAAATAACCCAAAAGGGGTTGATATGCCGTAAAACAAAACTACCAAACCAAAAACCATGATTAAACATTTGAAGATATAAAGAACTTGAAGCATAAAAACTTTTACTATAATGACCGGATTCGGCATTAAATAACCCAAAAGGGGTTGATATGCCGTAAAACAAAACTACCAAACCAAAAACGATGATTAAACATTTGAAGATATAAAGAACTTGAAGCATAAAAACTTTTACTATAATGACCAGATTCGGCATTAAATAACCCAAAAAGGGTTGATATGCCGTAAAACAAAACTACCAAATCAAAAACTATGATAAAACATTTGAAGATATAAAGAACTTGAAGCATAAAAACTTTTACTATAATGACCAGATTCGGCATTAAATAACCCAAAAAGGGTTGATATGCCGTAAAACAAAACTACCAAATCAAAAACCATGATAAAACATTTGAAGATATAAAGAACTTGAAGCATAAAAACTTTTACTATAATGACCAGATTCGGCATTAAATAACCCAAAAAGGGTTGATATGCCGTAAAACAAAACTACCAAATCAAAAACCATGATAAAACATTTGAAGATATAAAGAACTTGAAGCATAAAAACTTTTACTATAATGACCAGATTCGGCATTAAATAACCCAAAAAGGGTTGATATGCCGTAAAACAAAACTACCAAACTACCAAACCTAACAGTTTTATTGATCGTGTGCCGGGTACATCATGTGTAAGGAGTGGAAGAGTCTCTAGTATAAAAATATTATTATTAACAACATTATCGAGGATAGGGTTTCCTCATAGAACCCCGTACATATTTCAGGCATGTTTAACTTACGTATTCTTTTGTTTTATATTGTAAAAGTGGTAAATAGAGTATTAGTTCTAACGAAAGAACATATTCATAGTTTTTTTTTACCGTCCAAATAACTATCATCTTATATTGATTAACTACATTTAAAACTATTTTAAGTAGATGAGGAAAGTAATCTATATTTGATCCTATATAATAAATTATATGAATAATTTTCAAAACACGTCGTTATTTTGTTGAATTATATATTTTTTTGTTATTCGGGTAAACACATTGGATGACATTTTACTAAAGACTTATTGGTACAGTTTTAGATATTGACCCTAATTTCCGTGACTGCCCGGCAGCAGCAAGCCGACAGCTAACGGAAGCGTCCGAGACCTGCCGAGTCGGCAGACGACAACAATGTAAGACGATGAATATACGTAAAGAAAAAGAAATGCATATATTTTTATACAAAAAATGAAATAAATGAACAAACCCATAGCTGAAATGAATAAACTTTTTTTTAATTAATATTTAACCATTTTATGTAAGAAAATTTTTTATAAACGCTAACATTTTAAACCATTTTTTTTGTAACTGAAATAAACTGTTTTTATAAACTGTAGAACGCGAAAATAATAACTTTTTAAAACCATTTTTTTTTTTTTTTGCAATTACGCATTGTTTTTTTGTTGTTTTTTCCATTATTTTAGCTGGAGGGGTAAGGGCTTGTTTTTCGTTTTTGGAGGGGGGCTTAGCGAAATACAGGCAGAAGAGGAGGATGGGGTCGTCGCCGAGGATGTGGAAGGAGGCGGAGGAGCAGAAGATTGTTGGTCGCCGACGCCTGGATAAAGTACGGCTATCTGCGATAATATGGCGTCGAAAGGGTCTTTTTTGAAAGTCTGACGCCACATGAATTCCCGCAGATAGCCGTCTATCAGGGTCCTGCTCGTCCCGCATTCTTTCTTGTTCCTCTGCTTCGCTTCCTTCCACATTCTCTCGACATGATTAGTGCATGCCCCCGTCGTCGGGTCCACGAAATGTTGGGCGTGATTCACGGTTAGGTGGCGATATCCATCCTCCTCTCCTAACCTGATGTAAGTCCTCCAGCAATCGGAGACGACCGTGGTGGTCCCAGGGGCGACGTACTGTCTGATTATTGGAAGGAGGGTTTCGGCATTTCTGTTTGGTACCGTCACCAGGAAACCCTCCTTCTCTGCGGGGTCGTATCCCCCGAAGACCCAGAGCGGCTGAAGAACACGGCCGACGTTGTTTTTTCTGCGGTTGAACAGACTCTCGTCTATCTCAACCGTATGCCCTGGGCCTCCGAGTCGTCTGGGGTTTCGGGCTAGGTGTTCGATGCACACCTCCCGCAGAAAATGTTTCCAGTCCACTTGCGTGGCACTAGACAGTACGCCGCATTCCTTTACTAAATTTTTACCGGTCGCCATATCATGGGACCACAGGTAGATCATTTTTAAAATTGTTGATATGGCGAGTTTCGACCGCGAAAAAAACGTCCCCGATCGCAACGAAATCCAAGCCCGGCATTCCTGGGTGGGGCATCTCCAGGCATATTTTTCAGTAACTGTCTTTCGCGGTACTAGCCGGCAAAGTCGGCCGCCGCCGCATCGCATATCTTTTGCCAGCAGAGCTTTCAGCTGGCAAAAGTTAATGCACTGCTCCGGAGAGGCAATTGAACTACACAACACTTCAAAATTCATTGTCAACAAGTGCCAAGCGTCTCTCCTTCAAATCAATATTGTCTGCCAGCCTCGTTTTCGATTTCGGCAGGTCTCGGACGCTTCCGTTAGCTGTCGGCTTGCTGCTGCCGGGCAGTCACGGAAATTAGGGTCAATATCTAAAACAGTACCGACTTATTTGTAACAGAATAATTATTTTAGTATATAATTGAAAAGCAATTGAAAAGTATTTTTTCGATTATTGTTGTAAAGTACGAAGACATTGAGTTAAATGAAGACATTATGTATGAGATGCAATTCGTAAAATACTTGCGGACTGTATGTTATCGCTAAGGAAATAATATTTAGATGTTTACCATTTTAAAATGATTTTTCTAAAATCGAATTTATAGAATTTCCCTGTTGTCGATTAAAACGTGACAATCTTTTTTGTATTTAATGGGTACTTTTTCGATAATAAGCTTTCCTATAAAAACGAGAAGAGTTTTTAACGCAATTAATATCATTACAATAAAGTATTTTAGTTGATTAACGTTCGTCTTAAAAATTATAAACTAATATCATTACAATAAAGTATTTTAGTTGATTAACGTTCGTCTTAAAAATTATAAACTAATATCATTACAATAAAGTATTTTAGTTGATTAACGTTCGTCTTAAATATTTTAAACTAATATCATTACAATAAAGGATTTTAGTTGATTAACGTTCGTCTTAAAAATTATAAACTAATATCATTACAATAAAGTATTTTAGTTGATTAACGTTCGTCTTAAATATTATAAACTAATATCATTACAATAAAGTATTTTAGTTGATTAACGTTCGTCTTAAAAATTATAAACTAATATCATTACAATAAAGTATTTTAGTTGATATACGTTCATCTTAAATATTATAAACTAATATCATTACAATAAAGTATTTTTGTTGATTAACGTTCATCTTAAATATTATAAACTAATATCATTACAGTACAGTATTTTAGTTGATTAACGTTCATCTTAAATATTATAAACTAATTATCTAGCAAGTATTTCTAGCTACGAAGACAGTAATGCGTAAATTAAGGCGCCATGTAATTTCCACGGATCTTGCTAATTGTAAGTAATACATATGCGTTGAAAATCATTGCTTTTTTTTCTCTAATTATTTTTCATACATCTTTTCGAAGGACCTAAAATATAATAATTTATTCTTTGTTTCCGGTGTAGAAGCTAATAAAATCATTTCACGGTTAGGCTGTTTTCATATAAATGTTAATTGATAGAGAAAGTTGTTTTGTATTTATTAATGTGTCAAGGATAAGCGTTACTGAGATATATAGATTGCCAATTGAATAATTATGATTTTATGAGATGATATATCGTAATTAATGTAATGTATAAGATTTGACGACTAATAAGAATGGTATATGACAAGGTGTTATTGAAATTAGATTTTAAAATGAATATCCTGTAGTTATCAGGTAAGCAATGTTGCAATATGTTCGCGATATAGGGAATTCTTGGGCAATCATTCTGTTCACGGAAATTAAATTTGATATTAGGCCCTCAAATGGAAACACCGACAATTGTCGTAGAGAGACTGGTTCCTGTTGTTAACATTTTACGAGGGTAAATAAGAGATTAAAAATTATTCGAGAACTTTCCATAGAAAAACGATAGAGAAGAAAAAGACTACGAATACCCAATAAGGTGTGAACTCGATGTTGAACTTAGTAAAAGCAAGAGAGAGTGGTCTGACCTAGACCTCGGTATATGTTCTTTTCTCAGTAAAGATTTGATTCATATACAATCAGTGGTTTGCATCGTGAGTCGATACATTCTAGAGCTAAATAGTTATCCAACCATTTTGCTTACAACTTTAGAAAACGTATGGGCACATACGTTTTTTTAGATTATAAATGGGCATCAGTAATGTGAGCTGATAATTATAGCAAGTGTATTAAAAAATAATCAATTTTTAGGTTCGGTACATAAAATTTTCAAAGAATTGAAAAACATCATCATACTATTGTTTTTTGTTTTAAATAGCATTTTGCTATGAGTATGTTTCTACATTTAGCTTTATATATTAAACAACCTAATAGAAATGGCATAGTTATATTAGAAACAAACTTAACTTTATTTTTAAAGTTAAGTTAGGAAGACAACATATAGAGATGCGAAAACTCGAGTAGAGAGATAGAGGAAGAATGGAGAAAGTAAGTTCAATATGAAATTGGGAGACATTTATATGCTGGATAGGAATGAATACATATAGAGAGAGCGAGAGGGATAGGTATTATACTACCAAGTATAATAGATCCATCATATATGCTTGTCGTTATGCCTATTACTATATAGAGATAGTCTAATAAAAACTCGGGGTAAACGAGTGCTGTAATATATATGTGTTTCATAATCTTTTAGATAACAGTCGGTAATTGAATTATTTGCATTGCTCACGCTACTGTTGCAATCATCGACGCTATTCTCACAAAGTTAGGTATTATAACGTATTACTACGAATCAGTGGCGATTTGTGATCGGGGTTCGCGCCCACCGACCGTTGAGAATTAGTTCCTACACTGAAGTTTGCGTTAGCATGAAACATCGATGCCTGTAGGTATTTAAATAATAAATATTTATTTATAAATATTATTATTATATATATATATATATATTTATATAAATATAATTATTTATTTAAAAGCTATACATTAAAGAGCTCATAGATATAACATGGGTTCATTGACACGAGTAGGCTTTTACTGGGTAGAAAATACACAGCACATTTCAAATCGTCAGGTTGATAAAAGAGAACAGGCGACGGTTAACACCGCTTTCATTGTCCGGTAATATTTCTCGAAGTATCCCTTATGGGACAATTACCCTGTAAACAGGGGCGGGCTATATAGTGGGGGTTGGCCTTAATTGTAACTTAGTATAACGTAAATACTTCAATTCATCTTGATTAGTGATTACGGATGTTACATGTTTATATGTGTCTAGTGTGTATTTTTATTCATGGCTGATGTTTTGGAGTGTCATCTATTAAAGACCAGCATGCGGCTTAAATTTGAGCCTTACCGACTGTTATTAATTTACAGAATAGCAATACATTAATTCAATTAAATAATGTATGTGTTACATTTATATATTTATTCTTGGGTACGTTCATATGTTTAAGTTTATTAATTAAGGGAGCGTTATTTTAACGATAGGTTGAGTTATGTAAGACACGGGCGCTCGTATATCCATGGTATTTAATCTTTTCTCGCGCTACGTTCCGCTCTACCTGTAAGAATAAGGTGTTTGCTAGAGCAACAAATATGCGATCTTTTGTATTCTGTACGTAACTTTTAAATGTATGCAAAATATAGTGCTAAGCGGTTAAAATTTACATATGAAAAATTTGAAAAACCTAAAAAAAAAAATGTTTTAGAAACACATTCAATGATCAGCTAAAACGAATAATTTCATTTAATGGCTTTTCTCTAGCGGTATACAAGGCAAGAAAATACGGAGCATTCTGAGTTTACACACACACACACACATATATATATATATATATATATATGTATATATATATATAATTTATTACCTACTTATGCAATCTTCAGTGGATTAAGTTAATTTCTGACGGTCGCAAATAATCACTAATTCGCAGTCAAGAGTTCTACCCACCGCAAATTAGCTTGGTGGAATTTTACTTTGTAAATGTCAAGTCGGCGGGTATTTACAACGAGCAGCGAAGAGTGATCAACAACAACAAACTGTGTTTGTCTCGCAATGAAGCTAGTTATTAAACTCTCGCAGATGCTCGGCCTTAGGAAAGGTTTCTTTTAACAATATTTATAAATAAATATTAATTAGTTATTACCTGCAGACATCGATGTTTCATGCTTACGCAATCTTCAGTGCAGGAAGTGTATTTCCGACGGCTGGCTGGCGCTAACTCCGATCACAAATTGCAACTTATTTGCAGTCAAGTGTCCTACCCGTTGGCCACCGCAAATTAGCTTGGAGGAATTTAACTTTATAAATGTCTAGTCGGCAGGTATTTACAAGCCGGAGCGAAAAGTGATCAACAACAACAAACTATATATATATATATATATATATATATATATATATATATATAAATGAATAAATGCGAAAGTTTTATTTATCTATCCTAACTATATTAACATCAAAACACGTGAGGATTATTTCATTCTAATGATATACTAATATATTGAAATATATGAAATGCCCTACAGATAGGCACCTCCAACTCACTCAAACAACTCTCGATTTGTTTATTTGTCTATTTATTAATTTTAAAGTTTTTAATAAATTAATATTCTGTAATATCACTTTCTACTTTGTATCGTTACATTTTCCTCTACATACGCAATCGTTTAATCGAACGTGCTATTAAAGATGGCGAATATATTTTTCCACCGAATTTTCATTTAAACGTTTCACGATGACAATGAAACTTGCCATGCCGTTTAATGTTATCTAAATAAATGCACACGTTATGTTCCACCTATTCTAACTATATTGAGATTAAAACCGTTTATGCTTATTTAATTCTCTGTAGTATATTTTCATCTGTCATGATACATTCCTAACAGGAGGGAAGGCCGTACACTATACATTCGTTCCTCAAGATACTATTCCCTCACGATTACCAGTTGTGTGTGTGGGGAGTTAGTGTACTATTTATTCTGTTGTCATGATATCATCCTCCCAGGCATTAACCCCTCCTTTTTTTTTGGGGGGGGGGGTCAGTTTATGTAGTTCGTTCATCATGATATCATCCTCTCATCCTCTTATTTGCATATTTATTTATCTATAAGTTCCTAATGAATTGATATTTTCTAATCTGTTAATACAGAAATGCATGTGTTTATTATTTTTTAATAAATGTGTTGCTGTTTTTTGTTGGTGTTGTTGTTGTTGTTGTTGTTGTTGTGGTTCTTGTTTTTATTGTTTCTCTTGCTATTCTTATTTAGTTCCTCCCACGAGAGCAGAGTTAGGCACTATGACACCCTGGATTGAAACAAAAAATTCAATTGCCTCGGTCTAGAAAGATTTTTCCTTCACTGTCAGAGAACAAAAAAACTAAGTGAAGATTCAGTACAGATATTATAGTGTGATGCTAGCCAAAAGGCCAGAGAGTTTACATGTGTGTAGTGATGATGATGATGATGATGATGATGATGATGATGATGATGATGATGATGATAGAAAAGTAATAAACCTCCTAGTCTAAATACAATTTTGATTTATATTACTTAATGTATTTTTAAAGAACGGTTGCGTGCGCCAGAGCATTCAGAATATTTTGGTGCTTGGTTTAAACCCTAAACTATTAGAATTGCTCATTATGAATAATGGAATATTTATTCTAGGAAACAGGGTGATGAACATGGGCATTTTATTTTTATAAACTTTTCTTTTAAGAGTTACCAGTGTAACCCTATATTCTCAAAAGAAAAAAAAAGTAAAACAAATGCTCTGTTCATCGTTTATAGATTATATTTGAAAAGGCAATAATAGTTACATTAACACATAAAACACCCCTACCAATTAAAGCTATTTACTATAGTTCGTACCAAAAATATACGCACTACTTAGTTACATTTTGTACATTTACATTTTATACATTTACTGTTTGAATATATATTTATACACACACATACACCCACACACACACACATATATATATATATATATATATATATATATATATATATATATATATATATATATATATATATATGCTTAGATAGCACATGATTATTTATGCAGGCTGCATTAAATACTCTGTTTCTCTTTTATTTCTTATTTTCTCTACGCGGCAAGCGAGGTTCATAGTTTCGGGGGGTAGTTTGAACATCATGGCTCCGAATGTGTTTCGTTGGCCATCGCTCAAGCGCTTTCGGTCTCGCGATCGTCATCAGGAGCTGAGTCTTATTTATCCTCTTCGTGCTGCTATCTTTTTTATAGCACGAAGAGGAAAAATCAGACTCAGCTCCTAATGACGGTCGCGAGACCGAAAGCGCTTGAGCGATGGCCAACGAAACACATTCGGAGCAATAAAACTCGCTGGCCGCGTAGAAAAGATAAGAAATAAGAGACAGAAAGAGTATTCAATGCAGCCTTCATAAATAATCATTTGCTACCTAAGCATATATATATATATATATATATATATATATATATATATATATATATATACATATATATATATAGGTGTTCAGACTATCACCCGACACCAGAAAACTCGCTAACCGCGCCGAGATGATAACAAAGAAGATGAGAAAAAGACAAAAACAAATACGTACTATTCAATGAAGCCTATATATATATATATATATATATATATATATATATATATATTAATGTGTTCGTGCGCGAGCATGTGTAAGACGCAAATGTACTAATAGATATTTTGAATAAGTCATCAAAACAATATGTATACTTTTAATTGTTGTGTATGCATTTATATTGATATGTCATATTTGCGTCTATCGGGCTTATAATCTTCCAGTTCAATGTTTTCAAAATGCATTATAAATGCTATCATATGTTCAATTCTCAAGTGTATATGTCTCGTCTTTTTCATATCTGCTGACATAATCACTTATTGCTTTACAAGTGTGCACATTGCCTTTCTCATTAATTGCAAGCAACAGCGACGTACACTCCATTCTTCAGTAGATAGACATCTAATGAAGCCCGTCTAATTCTCGTACAGAAAGCGATAAACAGTTAGATGAAACAATGCTATTTCATGCAAACGTATAATTAGACGGTGAAGCCTTTGTGAAATTAAAGTTTTATAAATTGTTTCATTTTGCGTCATTCCTTCTCTTATACATCCATATACATCTGTTTCCGTATAACTTTATCTATTTTCATAGTAATACAGAGTTCATCAACGCATCGTTAATCAAGGCTTTCATTTATATACATTAATTCATATAAATAAATAATAGCACATTCATCGGTGTTGAAATATAATTATGTTTTAAAAAATCTATTTCATTTGTTCTAATTAGCCCTTTTTGCAATTTAATCAACAAGTCACTAAACTCTTAATAGGTCCCTGTCTATTCTTCTCAGACAATTTTAACATGTACTTTGACCTTTTCTTCTTATGTTGTACAGTTTCTACTCATATCGCTTGCAACAATCTATCTATTTCTCTCGTTGTTTATT
Source organism: Sepiola atlantica (assembly GCA_963556195.1). Lineage (NCBI taxonomy): Eukaryota > Metazoa > Mollusca > Cephalopoda > Sepiida > Sepiolidae > Sepiola > Sepiola atlantica. The sequence goes on along the minus strand of OY744540.1, from coordinate 28,624,736 downwards.
AACAGTTAATGTTAATTAAACAAACTAGAAAATCACAAATTGAAATAATCCATTTAAAACGAAATAGAATATCACCACGATTATTAATAATATATGATAATTGACATATAACTAGAATTAAAAGGGGAGATAAATAGCAAGAGAGTACTTTTGGATTTTTTCGTTTTACTTTTTAACATGTAACTGGCTTTGCAAAATATCACATTTTACTGATTCAAACTAGATATAACTAGATGCCAATGGATGACTATTTTGCAGTATTAAAAATACTACGTAACCAGTACCGAGCTAATTATACTTTCTCTGAATTAACAAGTGAGTTTAGAGCCTTAAGATTTTTTCATGAGTTTGTCGAAATTAAGTATTCTTACACATCGTGACTTTATCTACCTGGCTTCAAGCATTTCCGATTCTATCGCTTACTTATCCAAAGTTTCGCACAAGACGATTCTATATTGTAACACATGTTGATAGTAGTCCGTTCTGACCATGATAACTGATTAAAAAAACACACACATCCATTACTTAATTCATACAGGGCAAGGCAATATAGTTTTGTTATTTGCGGATGAACTACGGATGAGCTGGCATCGTTGAAATATTTGCATGAAGTAACTTAGACACATCTCTGTGTTGGGATATAGAAGGGGCGATAATAAAGAAGACAACACGGTGGTATATTTACAAGAGTGTGTATTTACAGAAATACAGAATAGTATGTTAAAGAAAGATTGCCCCGAAACTGCGTCGAGACTTCGTCGTAACCTCTTATATACATAATATCGGTAAAAAGATCGATCACTATTACCCCATGAGACTCCCAGACTGTGACGTTTGTTTGGTTCAAAAATTAGGATCCACCATGAAATTCCAATAACCCATGATGTTTGTCGATATTCAAGAGTTTCTTTATAATTACATAATTTCTGAAATCATATCCAGAGCTTCTTATAACTTCTTGACCTTTTCAAGGTGAAAGACAACTTTGGTTTTGATTTTGAAAATACTAAAAAAAAAATTTCTATGTAAGGTAGAGATTTATCAAAAATACTTCTCTGCGTCTGAAGTTTCATATTAAATCTATTCGATGTAAATAGGCATTTCATGTATTGTTGTTTATTGATGCTTTTGTTAGAATTATCTCTATCAAGAAGTTATTTGAACAGGAGATAATTTGTGTATTAACATTAAATACACGTCATCTATTTAATTAATTATTTTGTTTACAGATAGACCTCAGTTTATTCAGCTGGATGAAACATTATTACTTTCGCTTCAATTGTTATAATTTCACATTTCTATACGTCTCATCAGTGAATTAACCAATCACCTTGCTATATCTTATTTGGACAGAACTCTTAACGACAAATGAATATTCTGTCAAGGCGGGCTTCATGAAACTTATCATCGCGTATACATCCATTTGCGAGTGTCTTTTGTCTAGAGACACGTGGTTCCTCATCTTTATGTCTCATATCTACATGCCTAAATGTAGCAAGATCAGAAACCTGGTGTCCAGTATATATATATATATATATATATATATATATATATGTGTGTGTGTGTGTGTGTATGGGTGTGTGTGTGTGTGTGTGTGATGCAGTGGTTACTACCGCAGACGGTACACTGTGTGCCGGGGCCGATACCTTTCTGCTCTACTGAATGACTTTGACTAATACTTTCACAATAAGCAAGATCCAAGATGGGTAAATTTTATTTCTCGAAAGGAACACATTTGCACAACCTTTATGCCCGCTTACAAAGAATAAAATAAAGATATAATGATGCCAAACATTATGTCTAGAATCTATATTCTAATTTTGATAAAAACTCACTGCATTTAAAGTGTCAAAAATAAAATGAGATAGCTTAACAATGGTTAAGAATGACTTGATATTCATGGACTCCCCCTAAATTACTTCTTAATATCTATGGATTCAACATAACGCAATTCTTAGAGGGTTCAATTTTAACATGGATCGCTGAACTCCTTTTAAAGAGAAGCTACTATTTGGAAATATATATGTCTGATGTATAATACCTAGTGTTAACGTTTCACAAGTATGCGAGTTTTCCGGATGTTCACGAATATCTTCTAGGCACTTTTTACCCCTTTTGAATTAAACTAATTGTTACACCGGCCGCTCTAACAGAAGAGAAATTACATCGGTTCTCACTATTAATAAACGGGAGAGAGAAAAATGACAGACTTGTCACTGTCTAGCCAAGTGCCAGACAGTTTCCTTAACTTGTAGCTTTTATGTTAATACACTTGTTATCTTACCCCAACCTCGACTTTACTTCCTCTTTTTACTGTTGGACTACTTCACAGCACTAATAAATAAAATAAGCACATACAAAGAGCCATACGCATTGGCACTGTGTAACAAATGCATATTAATCGTTTGATTAGTATTGGAATGAGTCATATGCATGCAAATATATAAACACATAAACATTACAAACTATAAAGGTAGATATACGGTGCATGTTGAAACTCGATGTCACAACTTCGGGATTATGTTAAATATGTTTGAGACTATTTGTGTAATATAATTCTATGCTTAGTGTATTCACCTTTATGCCCCACCTCTTGGTCAGCGTAGTCTTTGGAGTATACTAATTATAATATTATTTACCTGTCCTTGTCTGTCGTATTTTGGTAAATAAAGATGGCCAATATTTGCAGGATGCTAACAGGGTAGCCATATTGGTTAAGAAAAGACCCATCACCAATCTTTTTTTCTGGGCTCGGCAGATCTTATATTTGTTTGGTTATTTTTTTGTACATTTGTTGGTGTGTGTGTCCTGCAACATAGGTTGTGTTTACGTATTCTACATACTTGCACAATAACACATGTTGTATAGTTATAAGTTGTAAACAATGTTGACCGAAATATGTTCAATGTCGTATGCCTCGAAAACTCGAACGTTTTCAAACCGATATACTATATTAAAAATGCTCCCAAATGTATGCCATCGACTTTGCAAACGCTCTTCTTTCGCTCTTTCGCTCTTTTACTCTCTCTTTCTTTCTGTCTCTCTTACTCTCTCTCTCTCTCTCTATCTCTCTCTCTCTGTATGTATATATATATATATGTCAATATATATATATATATATATATATATATATATATATATATATGTGTGTACGAATATATATATATATATATATATATGTATATACATATATGTATGTATATATATTTATATGTATACATACATAAATATACACATACATATCTGTAAATGTATAAGCATAAATAAATACACATGTATATA
>OY744540.1:28611454-28616454 GCA_963556195.1 Sepiola atlantica | reverse complement strand
ATGTTCTCCTAGTTGCTGTGAAGATATAGGTATTATCAACAGTCTAAAAAAACACGAACTTTCCTCCAAATGTATTACCTCAGTTTTTATTAGTGTTGCTGCTATTGTGATGTCATAGTTTCGAGCCCTTATATAATGAATTTATTTTTAGATTCATAATTCACGCTTACTATTTTTTAACGCACATTCAAACGATATCCGAATAAATAAGGTCATGAATAGACATAATCAATTCGATAGTCATTAGTGTGAATTCAAAATGTTTATTTAAATATATATGATGTAGATTTTATTTTTATATAATTCATTTTCAGGTATCTGATTTATTTCTGAAGATTGTAGACACTTGTAAAATCTACGAAGCTAACATGCGCACATAGTAGAAGCATATTCCGCTAGTTAATGTTCTATGGTTGCAGCGTAGAGTAAATCCCAACAGCACGTTGAAAAGCGTCAGCTCCGATCCCGGAAGTTGATCATGCGTGCTGTTACAAACTTCCGTGAGACATGCAATGCCAACATGAAAACATCCCTGGAGGGACATTGCGGCCATTCCAGTTGACATGCTAAGCGGCTCTTTTGTTGGATTAAGAGAAAAGAGAGAGAGAACGGGAGAGAGAAAGAGAGATAAATATATATAGAGAGAGAAGAAGCGAGAAAGTATTTGACTGATCCTATGTGGTTTGTAAACATCTAAGGGATTTAATCTGCTCATCTTAAATAATAAGCTGAACTTGTGACCTTTTGTTATAATCTAAGATACTAGCATTTAAGCGTTATCCAATAAGTTTGGCACAGCGAATAGATAGTGAACATGGACAGAGATGAACACAAAAAAACAGTCAAACATATATATTTCATTTTATTTTATATAGTTTTATTAATTTTATACCTACATGAACGTAATCCATTGACACGTGTGTCTGGCTCACACCCGTAATCAGCATGGCTAACTTAGACAAGGATCGAACCTTCGATATTGATGTACAAAAGTCAAGCGTTGTATCCCTTGACTATAACGCCTTGCCTAGTAATATGGACGGTTTTTATCACCTAAATATTTATTTTATTTGATGTAATTGCTTTTCTAGGTGATTGTACCTTTTAACCTATTGCATTCACATTATTAATTAGTTACTAAGTGATACATATTAATGCAGAAAATTGCAATTTTAGTCGCCCTTAACTTTATAGGACGTATTTTCCGTTAATATATATATATCTATATATATATATATCTTTATTAATCTTATACGACCTGTTTCCGGATTAAAATTGTCATTATTTTAGTATATATATCATAAATAAATATTTTCATGATAATTTATACCACGCATTTCTATAGGAGACTTTGTACGTCGGACTGCCGATTGATCTCTCGATCAGCTCTTATCTCACATTAAACATTACACTCTATAATTATTCTAAAGCTGAGGTAATTAAGTTGTCTTTATTTAAGACTTTTATCTGATACATGCTAATCATAAAAATACAACTATGATTTTCGTCATTTTAAGGATTGAGTTATGTTTGATAAAACTGGCATTTACACTTCTCTTATAAACCGTTATCTGCAAACACCTGGAGTAAATAATGCCTTTCTAGCCTTCTCTCTATCACTGTTATCCGCTGTTTGACCCCCACTCTAAATCTATATATCTCTATCACTATCGCATCGACCTTTCTCCACTCGGTATATGTTTTCTTGGTTTATATGAATTGCTCCAGACAATACTTGAAGCCACTTCATGTAAGCAGCTAAAAATATTACTTCAAGGTCAAACACTATAAAGATTAGATTGATAGATTCCAACCAAGAAAACAGCAATCCCTCCCCCTTGTCAGGAACATCGCCTATGGAATGTGGCGACTAAAGGAGATAATTAAAATAGCGTCAGTTACAAGTAAACTGAAAGTCTACTCTCCTAAAATATTAAATAGTTATGTTTATTAAAAGTAACAAGTAATAAAGGAGAGATATAATACAAAGATAGGGACTTTTTTTCTTTATAAATACACGTACATATTACCATTAGCATTAACACTATTTTAACTATATTTATGTAGTACGTAGGTTGATGAGAAATAATAAAATAGATATAGCGAGCATAAACAGAACAGGCTAATTTGTGACGTTCATATATAAATGACTGTTCCTATAAAACTCACATTTAAGCTGATTTAAATAATATACCACAAGTTCAATTCTTCTATTATGAATATTACTCATTAAACAAACAGATTAAATGAGCATAGCCTAATTTCTACTCAGCTTTCAGGTATACGTGACATCTCTTTGGAGTATTGTCATTATCAACCTTGTTTCTCTTATTATTATTGTGAAGGGAGAAAAGGAATAACCATGGGCTAAAACGTTATTTTGTTTTAAATTTTCGAATATAGTTGGATGTGTTGTCTGAAGTTTGACTGTCATCGATTAGTTGGAAAAGGCATTCTCGTCAGTCTGCCATATATATGTTTGAATTAGAATTTATTTGGTGCATCATTTTTAAGTCTGCACTGCTGTTTTAGTGAGTCTACTACGATTATAATTTAAAGAGCATTTATTATTACACTCTTCTCTCTTAGACTGTATCAGTACGTTAGTATGTTGTAATTATATATGAAACAGTTTTGAGAACTATACGAACCAAATGAAACAAACACATTTTAGTTAAATTTCGTCTACAAATCAATATGATGCTATGTATGTTGGTAAGTCCGAAACGCATAAGATTACAATCCATATTTGTTGTCATGTTACTAGTTTGTCTCGCTTAGGTTTGGAATGCAATTTTCTTAGTAAACGATCGAATTTTATGGATTTTATTTGAGAGGATGTATCTTTACAGCATCAAACATGTGAATTAGTCTGTATCTCATGCTTATATCTTATATTATTTTATTTGATATTTTTTCAATAATTATCTACTAAACTTTAGAATAAAAGTGTATTTAAAAAATAATGTGTAAATCAGGAATAAGTGTCACACAGAAAATCTTAATATATATAAGATATACAGGAGAAGATAGAATGAACAAATGTTAATCTGAGGCAAATGTTTGCACATAAAATATTATATCTCTTACATTATTGTATTAATTATTAACAATTCTCTACATCGTAGCAAGCTTTCTAACTTGAATCATTAGTCTCTGCGTCTAATTTAAGAATTGATGTATCATTGTTTACCAGACCTAAATTGTGTATAAATATTTTAATGTATCTATGCATATCTATGAGAAGTGATGAACGCACATTTCTTGGTATTTCAAGCTTTATTTTTACATGACATTTTCTCAGGCTAAACGCGAGAATTGAATGGGAACGTATTCAGGAAATTCTTTCTTTGTTTTCAATCTGGACATTATTGATTAGCTGACTGGAAGCAACAACGGTAAAAGTATTGTTAGGGACAGTTGCAAAATAAATTCCCTGAAGGAGCCGATCACTCACAATTCTTTTGCTTCTTTAACTCAGTCGAAGGTTGCGATAGAATCCATTTTTCTTGGACACCGAGTTCCCGAAATCCCGCTAGAAATACGATACACAAAATGTGTGTGTTTTCGAACGCTACGTTATTTAAAAGTTGCAATCGCTATTCAATTGCAAACCTATCCCTAGTTCTCATTGAAAAAATCTGCGGGTCCTGTGTTTTTGTTGTCGACATATAATAACGCTGTACTTACAAAGAATACCATTATTTATTCTACTTTGAATTCATTCGAAAATTCAGATACTGGATCATGTTTGCTAAGATATTTTTCTTCGATAAATAAATATAGTAAGTGTTTAAATCTGTATTGTTACTGCATTTTACTTTTTTCTTATGTACTCATAATATATAAGTGTAATTAGTATTTATATTTTTATATAGAAGTGCGGATACTTATTTTGTCAGATAATTTGCGTACGTGTTTATAGTATGTACAGGTGCAAGTACGTAAACTAGATAGGTGCGCTAAACAAAGCGATATACTTTTTCATTAAATGCAAACAGTAACAATGACAAATGTAAAAGATTGGTTGACTGAACCAAGTGTAAGAGTTTGAATAAGAAGTACATACATAGCTAAGAGAGATAGTTTGATAAATAGCGATATGTGTTAATTGTTTAAGTAATTATATTTATATTAAAGTAATACATGTTTCAGACTTAAAAAGATCTCATAGAAATGAATATACATTTACATGCATCTTATGAAATTAAAGTGTATAAGAAAAACAATGTTCGCGTCTACTCTCAGTACGTTAGCATGTAAATATACATGCTATAACTTAAAGGGTAATAGTTGATCGTAACGAAACGCTGTAGCATTATTAAAGCATATCAATATGTGTATATCAATTAACATTAGATGAGTGGCTATTCTCAAATGTAATGAAGCTAAATAAGCATTAGATAAAAGATAATAAACCAGTATTATGAAACGAAAAGACCAGTTGGTAAACAATTATTGTGTTATTTTTACATTAATATTGTAGTTATATTCTGAGTACACACATATAAAACATTATATATAAATATATATATATATATAACCATATATATATATATGTATATATACATATATATGTATATAAATATATATATATATATATATGTATATAAATATATATATATATATATATATAATTGTATATAAATATATATATGTATAGGTATATATATATGTACATATATATGTATATGTAAATATATACATATATGTATATATGTATATATGTATATATAAATATATACATATACGTATATATGTATATATGTATATATAAATATATATATATATGTATATCTATACACATATATACATATGTGTATATATGTATATATGTATATATAAATATATATATATATATGTATATATATACACATATATACATATGTGTATATATGTATATATGTATATATAAATATATATATATATATGTATATATATACACACATATACATATGTGTATGTATATATATATATGTATATATAAATATATATATATG
>OY744540.1:28601454-28608954 GCA_963556195.1 Sepiola atlantica | reverse complement strand
TAAATAATATTACTAATTGTAACGGAATCTACAATTCGACAACAAACAACGGCCGGACACAGTACTGAACAGTATGTGTCGGCATCTGATTTTCGATTAGGCGTGAGCACATGCTTTTTGAAGCTTTGTTTTCATCAGTGCAGCAGTAATTTTTTTTTACCAAACAAGAAAAAAATAATGCTTCAAAAAAGTGACGTAATCGCGGGTGCCATAAAGACAAGTACGCTTTTTAGGAATATATGGTTCTTGTCGAAAAAGTGGACTATTAGTTTTAGTTGATGAAGTCTTTCGAACATATGTTCGATAATATTTATGTGTTTACCTGCTTGTATCATATTCGCGACAAACAGACGGACAAACTATTTGTATTTCGGAAAGAGCAAACTTGCTTGGAACAAGAAGAAGCTGATATAGCTCGGCAAATCTATGTTCCTGTGTAATACTTCTGAGCCAGTAAAATTGCGTCTTATGAACAAATGTACGGAGAGGGAGAGTATGGTATATTGTTTGGCCATATATAGTAAAGGACAAAAATAGATTATACTATAATATACGAAAAACGGTACTACAAGAGTAGTATGTACAACAACATATTACGGCTGTACATGAGTGGCAATGGTATTTCTGACTGTCACATTGTAACATCGTACATTTTGATATATATATAACAAGTCTTTAAACATATTGTGCAGAACTTAATGTAAAAAGCAATGAACGCGCGAGAAAAAAAGTAATATTTAACACCGACTATGAAGCAACCTAAGGCAGTATACCATATTTTTTTTATCTAAATGCTGTTTTTAATGTTATTCAGGCCGAATAAATGTTTGAAATTTGTACTGTATTGTATATATAAGATATATATTGATAGCGAAATAGACGAATATCTATTGGTAGTTCAATCTATTTAAAACAGTTGAGTCAAATACAGTAGTTCTGTATGTTTTCTAGTTCTATGACTATATTTACCATGTTAAGGCGCGTGACAGAAAAAACACACTCTGAAACGGTAGGTCATTGTTTTTGCAATAGTTAAAGTTACTGCATGTAATGAAGCCCTTTCTGCGAATGGCTCTAGTTTTAATTGAAATAGTACAAACTTATACCAATCGCATTAATATTTTTGCCATTTTACCTGGTAATACACAGTATAAATGTATGCCACACAGTTGGTATTATTGAATATATTATCCTTATTGTAAATACGAAACAGTGAACATACGAATAGTGACATTCATTTCAACGTCCCCTTGTAAAAGAAGATGGCTGCAGTGATAGGCGACCGGTTCTGACGTCACAGTCTTACGAAGATTATGCAAAAAAGAAGGACATCCTGTGACTATGTATACATTTTCAGTACTACACACACACGTTAATTAAAATTGATCAATATATTAACTTCCAATTTATTATTCTATGTAAGGTAACATTTTCTGTTTATGCATAATAATTCAGTAGAATATAAAGATTCTAACATAAGTAATATCATTTAAGCATGATTAATAATCGAACATCACAAATATTTATGGGTACATATTGTTCACAATTGTTTATGAATCACTTTAAGCACAATCGAATTATCGATTCGTTAAAGGTCCAGTTAACAATAAGATGGTTAATGTACACGTACAGCTAAATATTCAACAAATTCAAGAAATAATATTTCATTTATTTATACTTTTTATCTTCTCATGGCTGGCTATAATAGTTTAATTTCAGAGTAAAATTATATATATATATATATATATATATATATATATATATAGGTATGTATGTATGTATATATATATATATATATATATATATATATATATATATGGGCAGCATCTTCTCTTGCAGGCACGTATTGTTAAATATAAGAGACACCTCATGTCTAGATATCCTTTGGTAGATTCTTTCAATAGTCCGAATTATGGTCTTAGTTTCGGAGGGGAAGTGGCTGATGAATTTGCCATAATTTGCATCTATCTTCGAAGTACTTTCGGACCAATCTTGGTCCATCTTCAGGGGGAATGATGTTAATCAGGTCGAGACCATGTGTAGGATTTAAAGAAGGTGTTTGGCGGGAATTATGTACTAAGTACGAAAATATATTGGAGCTATAAACATTTTAGAATATTATTACTGATATTAAAGTTCATTCTATTAATTAGTTTTTTTTTGTTTTTATGTATAGGGCTTCTAATATATGGAGTTTTTGTTTGGTAGTACTAAGTTCTAAGATGTTGGTATTTTCTACTAAGAGTTTTCTGAATTCATCATGAATCTTTATATATATATATATATACATATATATATATATAGGTAGCAAATTGTTATAAATACATGTATGATTAACGACAACAAAATGTTCGCCTTTCGTTATTTTTTTAATAGCTTTGTTAACTAACGTTCATATTTGGTGTAATGGTTTAGCGACAGTAATATCCTAGTGTTTGCTTCCAGTCCGGACATCCAAACACAATGGTACTGTATTTATTCTTTCAAAGTTTAAAATAGTATTTAAAATTTCAGAACTTTTGGCAAGTGTACACATTGGTCTTTATTCATTCACGAACTAAGTCAGAAGAACGTCTCAGTATTTGATGAACAACATAAATATTACATGAATAACACATAGTGTCAGATCACATACATCATCTAATATTAGAAGAATATTCGATGGAGTTTCATGAAGAAAAAAGAAAAAAACAAAAATAACGCGAATGAAAGAAAAAAAAGATTCCGGAGGAGAAGCAGAACACACAGAAAACAAAATATAATTAGGAAATCAGATCAAAATATTTCGCGCATTTTCTTTCTAGATTATTGCAAGTTTCTCAAGGCGTTCTGTGTAATAAGCAACCCAAGGGTAGCATGCGTCGTCCTTGACTGATTGCATCGCACTTAAACGTGCGTATCTGAGCATGGAAAAAGGTGTATTGATGGAAGTGAAAGAATAGTGATTTACATTAAATATTTCGTTCATTTAACAATATGTTCGGTGTCAGTTCTTTCATATAAGTTTATTGTATTCCCCTGTTTGTTTTTAAATCTGAACTAATTATGTTAAAAATTGTTGAACCAATATCAAGATAAATACAGTGGTGAGAGAATTTTTAGGAAAAATAATGTACTCTCTTTTATTCGTAACTTTCGTCTATTTCCAAGTCTTTAGGGTAATAGTTATATATTACTGCTGTGCTTAGAAAAATGCGGACGAAAACGTATGTGCATCAATACAATTGTATATCATATTACGTTTCTATTTTGATACGATGTCTCATTCTCTTTCGGCGAATGAGTAGACTCAGAGTAAGTCTTTATTGATAGAAAGTTTATCAGGGGGTGGGGTTTATCAAGCTCTCGAATTCGTTCGCGAATCAATATTTGTCAATCTCAATTTCAGCCAGAGAATATAACATTCCTAGAACACTTGCACATCCTCAACTACAACTCCTATTCAGAGAATCATCCCTACACAATATAGACACCCCCTCATATTGTAGCTATACTGTTATAAAAGTATTAATACGTAATTTCAAGCCATGTATAATAATAATAATAATCACATTGCCACACTGGTTCCTGTTAGATCACCGAAGTTCAGTGATGTTTAGCGTTAACAGGACTAGATGGATGACGATTTGGGAATGCCAAACATTTCATGTAGACGCTTAGCTATGGGAAAATATCGTCGCCAACTACCAGTGCTTAGCGTGAACTATGGAAACACGTCCTTAACCACAGCCACCAATAAGTTGGACATAAACTAGAGAGGGGTTCCTCCTCTAGGAGTGATCAAACCGCTGATGCTTGTGGTGATTGATTGTATATTTAACGAATGGGTGCATTTCGTCCGATTTCATGGCAGATGCTGATTTACATATCCTTCATCGTTAAACAACCGGATGTTCTTCATCCGATAAAGTAGTGGCTTTGTCTCTATCAGTTGGATGACATTTCCTCCGGTCAACCTGTACAACAGTCCCGATATTAAACATAATATCGTTTTTAAAAAGTACGTGAATGTAGACATTGCGGCATACAATTTAATATGGATTTTATATATAACACAACAATTTATAGAAATAACTCTGATTATACAGACCTACCGCATTTGAGATTTTCTTAGGTTCGGAAATTGTTGGATATATATGTAAGTTCATGTACTTTTTCTATTGTATAGTATTTATGTAAGTAACTCATTACAAATACATATCTAATACAGATCACTGCAACTCACTATTTTGTTCATGAAATCCGTTTGGTATAGGTTTTATATTGGTAGGAGAATAGCTAAGTTATTGTTAAAATCTATAATTTGCATCTGTTTTTTTTCACATGAAGGAAATGGATGTATTTTCAACCTAACACAGGAATATGGAATTAAGAGTTGAGACCACTTTTAAATGAATACAACTTACCTAGAGTACGTGTCTTTGAATAAAAATCAAATAACTTTCTTATTGTCTTATTTTGTATGAAGGCAGTGAAACTTTCCCAACATTTACAGCCACAATCAATATATTTACAATGATTCTACCCGTGTCAAAAGTAAATACCGAACAGCTTATAAAGCAAAATGATCAGTTACAGTTATTTGTATCTAACGGTAGTTTGTTAGGCATTACCTACAAGAATACTTTATAATGTAAACATAGTAGACATGCCTCATGAAATTAATTTACAAATGTATATTTATATAAATACACACAACTCTATATATATGTAGCATGTATCTCGTATCAGCAGAAAAAAATTAATAAAAGTGATCGATCGTAAAAATACAAAAGACAAATATGTATTTTGTTTCTAAATGTCTACATTATAAATGTGTATGTCCGTTAGATGTCATCAAGGTTTTCTTTACCTGTTAACCTGAACAACAAAGTCACGTTACACATCACCGTGTTGGACTCTTAACCTTCACTAGAATTATTAACTGATGAATTTTCTCTAACCGGAAATTCTGATGTAAAAATGATATTCCCCATCTTATGGTTATGAAATTAAAAGGATCGAGTATCCTGATTGCAGTAATGTATTGTTTATAAAAAAAAAATATATATATATATATGTGTGTGTGTATATATATATATGTATATATATACATGTATATACATATATGCATATATATATATATATGTATATATATATTATATATGTATGTATATAAATATATAATATAAAACTTATAAACATACTTATTTTTAAATATTTATTTATTGATTAATTTATATATTTATATATATATTTGGCAGAAGTTTAGAGCATATCGTTACAATCTGTTTAAACCTCAACAAGGATAGAAACAGCACGGGACCGCCTTTTATAGACTCTTTTCAGCTACTGTTGTGAGATGGTGTAACGGTATTTTAATATTCTATCTTGTTTGTTCTCGTTTGGGGCTTTCATCAGTATATTTTGTAATATATTGCAGTATTGGTAAGTGGAACAAGACATTCCTTCATGGATCTATGATATCAAGCCTATGCCACGTATATATATATATATATATATATATATATATATATATATATATATGAGAAAAAGAGAGAGGAGGAAGGGATGAATTAGCACAAGACCCATGGGAATATACTAATATATAATTCAGTTGTAGGAAATAACATCAATTCTTTAAATTAGATCTTTTTTATCTTCCCATTTAGTTATATATATATATATATATATATATATATATATATATATATATATATGCATGTATATATATATATATGTCTGTATATATATGTATATATATATATACATATACATATATATGTCTATATATATAGTTATACAAACATGTATATATATACATACATCTATATACACATACACATATATATATATATATATATATATATATATACATACATACATATGCATATATTTATACATACATACACATAATATATATATATATATATATATATATATATATATATATATATATATATATATATATATATATATATATATTAAGTAATATTCTCAGGAAAGTGTCTCAGGATACCAAAATCAATTTTCGAATAATCTCACGCCACCGATCTCTTATAATTTCTCTAGTGAATATTTACTGATTAGAACAAATCTTCCACAATTATCTTCTTCTTTATTTTTCTTCTGGTTTCTTGATTTTTATTGGTCCATGCGCACAAAAATAGGGCAATTGATTTTCTATGTATAGAACACAATCGTCATCATGCATGCATGCATTTATAGACAGAAGTACACAATCATGAACCCGTTTGCACTTTATTATATTGCCGTAATGAAGAAAACTTGCGATACAATGCCACTGCATCGCGTCTATTGCATAGCTTTTTATGCTTGGTAGACGCAATGTCTTCTTTTCTACACACACACTCTCTCTCTCTCTCTCTCTCTCTCTCTCTCTCTCTCTCTCTCGCGAAAGAGTAGTCTTATATTCCACGTATCTTTAAGATATAGTTGCCGTTTGTTGTTCTGGACCATATTTGCTTAATCTGACACTGTTAATACAACTAATCAATAAATTATACTAATAAATCAAATACTTGCACATACCAACGTAATTAATTATGCAATAAAACTAGCATGATTTTCTAAAACACTCCCTAAACACATTAAACAGCACTCAGCCGACATCCTCTCCAAAAAAAAAATACTCGTTCAATATATTTGCATTAAAATACTCGGTAGATGTGCGCTTTCATTTTGGGTATTTTGATCATCACAATCAATAATACTAGATGAAGAAGACGTGTTAAATATTGAATTTTATGCGTCAACTAAAACTATGCAATTCACATCCACATGTATATATATATATATATATATATATATATATATATATATGTATATATATATATATATATGTGTTTATATATATACTTTTTAAAGCGAAAAGGACACAAATAAACACAATTTTAAAAAAAATTTAAAAAAGCTCTATTTATTTCTCTCTTTGCAGCTTTAAAAATTACAAATTTTACATGCATTCAAACAGTGGACATATTTTATTCAAAAAATAAACGTGTGTACTAAGGCACACCACTTTTAATCGGATAATACACACTTAACTTCAGTAAGAACAGAACAATAAATGGCAACATGTCGCTTAAAAAAAGAAAGAACACATAGTGTCTATATCATCCTGATGAACAATTTATTAGGAATCCAAAATTTGAATTTTAAATAAATGATATTAAAAAAACTAAAAAAAACTACACTTATTAATGTTATCGCTGCTTAAAAAAATACAAATTTAAAAAGCATTAAAACAGTAGAAATATTTTATATATATATATATATATATATATATATATATATATATATATACATATATGTATATATGTATATATATACATGTATATGTATGTATATATACATGTATATGTATGTATATATATATATGTGTATATATATATATATATGTATATATATATACATGTATATGTATGTATACACATATATATATATGTATATATATATGTATATATATATGTATATATATGTATATATACATGTATATGT
>OY744540.1:28568954-28598954 GCA_963556195.1 Sepiola atlantica | reverse complement strand
TTACTGAGCTGACTGTCGTTCACAGTCATAAGAAATATATATTGTTATTAGAAAATTTATTTACTATGATTAAAACGTCAAATAGCGTAATGAAATGTAGATCAATGACCACTTCCAAGAGAAAAAGGGGAGACCACACGAGAATTATATTAACCCTAAAGGCCAATCTTTTTACTTACATAAGGAGGGGTTTAATAACTAAACATAAATTTCTCCCATGAATGAAAGATTTAACTATGAGTGTGATCTTATGACAAATAAACTCATACACTATGTAACCGATGCACGTTAAGCGCTATTTATGATGTGGGTGTGTCTATAGCTGATCCAGGTGTTTACTAATACAATTCACATTTTGTAATCGGCCCTAGCATATAGCAGGGGAGATGTGTTATTAGATTCTTCTCTTCAAACTCTGCACCGTCCGACACACATATTCAGTATCGCATCGCCAATTGACCTTATGAAAAATATTGCTAATATGCACGGGCGTGGATCCTTTTTATGCAAATATTTTATAAAAATTCATCAGAAAACACAATTTTAAGTTCCAAAACATGATAGAAACAACGTATAGCTGCAGAAATTTGGTTAACAAACTTCATGCTAACATTACTTCAGCAAGGTAACCTGCGGTTCGTCGGATGTATTAGAGAATCAAAAAGGTGGGATCATGTTAATGAGCTTACTTGGAGGCAATATTTGCATTCACAATATCTGAGAGGGTAGCCAATATTGATAAGAACTGGTTTGAGTTACTAAATCACCGAATGAATCATTCCTTCACCGCAATGAGCAATATGTAATATAATTTATTTTCTTTAACTAAGACAGTAAGAGTCGTAATGCTTGTATAAGCTGGTAAATCTTTGTTTGCGGTAAACATATGTAAACAACGATGAATCAGATTTACGCACTTGTACATCAAAGAAAATCAAGGCTAGAATTATGCTCTTTCTAACAGGTAAACTTCAAGGCTAGATGTAATTGATCAAGTTCAGTAAAAAAAATAACAAGGAATGTGACTTATCGTTCAACACGTGTAAATACCATCGATGTATTGTAATAGATTAATGCACTATTGGTACGAGCCAAAAGAGTATACGCATAAACACCCACGAAGATATTTGCCAAGCAAAAACCAAGAGAAGACACCATAGAAATATCGTCAGTTTGCTGGCGATAACTAAATTCGACAGACATAGTAGAAAACTGCATACATTCTACAAACACCACTTTAGACATTGTTAGACTATCAATACATTTGCACAAATATCGATGGGGTCTAGCAAGATAACGCATGTAAACAGACTTATGATGCCAAAAGAACACATACACTGATTTTAATTGTATATATTTGAACACGGTCAAGAGGCCGAAAGCGCCAGAGGAATGGCCAACGACACAACGCTAGGTGACATAGTCCACCGGTTAACTCCCGAAAACCGAAGAATCGCTCGCGGCGTCGGGAAATTGGCAAGAAAGATCGTGAAGAGAAAAAACTCCGTGGTCTTTAATGACGCTTGCATGAAAAAATGACTTGCTGCAGAACTATACACCCCCCACACACACACATATATATATATATATATATTAGGGTAGGTCGATTTTACACTTTTTTCTAAATATTAAAAAAAGGCACGTTCCGAAAGTTGTATATAGACATATTAAATACTCATGCAAAAAATTAGATCAAAAACTTCAGCGGTTTTTTGAGCGTTTGGTATCAAAGATCGTAGACAAGAATATACTGAAAATTCCTCGTTTTTGCAAGATTTGCTTGAATATTGGTGTGAAAACCAAATAATTTTAGCATTTAAAAGCAGGGAATGTCCTTTTATTTTATAAAAATGATATGAATTAAAGAAATCTTCAAATTGAAAATTTGCCCCCCCCCCTCATTTTCAGTATCTGCTTTTGTAAACTACCTTTTAACGTTATGAATTAAACAGTAATATTTGAATACCTAAAAAAATGATTTTTCTGTTATTAGTGAAAATATAACAAGCAAAGAAATAAGGAAAAACCTAACACTATTTTAATGAAGCTTAATATAGAGAGTCAAATTGCTCCATATAAGACCCCTTAGACAAAAATGCTGGTCTCAATTTCTGACTCAAAACTTTGGCTGTAATGTGTTGATGCCTTGCTTCAAAACCATATACAGTTTGTGAAGCTTCTGTTATTAACTTAACTGCCCGTTCCACACCCTGAGAATGTGAGGGCAAATCTGGCAAGTCAAGCTTGGTTCCATTCATCAACGATTCTCGAAGTTCAGATTCAGTAAAATCTTCCGTCATTGGTGGTTCAAAAATGCCGCATAATTTTAAATCTATTAATTGTGTCCAATGTGTGGCATTAAAATTAATAGGTAGTATTCTTTTTAATCTTTTTCTGGTTGACTCCTCACTCCTGAAAGAACAAATTAATTAATTGAATTATTAAAAAATTCCAATCTGTACTGCTTTAATAATTATGGTGAAATTAGGTAAAATCTTTAAAAATCATTCTATAAATTGGAATAAATAATTGAGTCAGAGATATATGCATAAATATTACTTACCTAATGGCCAAAATTCTTTTTAAAGTTTCTTCTCTTACTTCAATCTCCTCAGATTTAACCATGGAATATAGAAAGTTTTCAGGCAGTAAACAAAATGTATTACCTTGTATATTTCTAAATGTGATATCTTGGATTTCCTGAGGCTGCTCCTTAATCCTCTGGGTCATATTAAAAATGTGCACTTACTGATTGTGGAATTTACTATTTCTTTTAATTTCAAACCAAAAAGTGGCATACACATTTACAATAAAATTTACTACATAGTGTAGTTTTGTTGTGTTCCTTTGTGGGTATGCACCACGAGTCCATAAACACATAAGCCTGATGGCCAAAGTTAACCATCTTGCTTGGTTTAAAGGACCAATTTTCCAGGAGGCATATCTAGAGTAAACCTTACCTCTAGAAATACCTACTGTGTATTCATAAAGGAGTCTTTGGTCAGAACTAAGATCATGTATTTCATCAATTTTGGAAAATGATATTTGGGGTAAATCATATCAATCATTTGAGCATAATTTCCCCAGAGGGCTACTGAATGTTGTAGGGCCCTTTGCGCAACCATCTATGTTTTTAAAAAGGGCTCTGAAAGGTAGTTCATTATGATGCAAAGAGCAACCAATTGTGTGAAGAGTTTTAAAAAGGTTTTTTTCTAAAATTGCAACCATTCCACCATCGCAACTTGTGTTGGTATTAGTGTTGTCAACAAGTATAGCCTTGATACTGTTCTCACTGTGGAATTCATGCAAAACATCCACCACTTGATTTGCATGAACAGCACCTGTTGCACCACTATTCGGAAGAACTCTATGTGTCAGATATTTACTTTCACATGGTGTTTCTTTTGTAAAAGTTAAATGGTGTTCTGGTCCCTTAGTTTTTTTCATAATTCTCTGTCTATTTTCATCCACAATTTCCTTATACATCAATGTGTCCTTATCCATTCTCCCATCAACTCCAATACATATATTTTAGGTGGGGTAAAAACTCTTGGCTGAAATAGTTTTATTTATCTACCTCCAACAAGGTAAGATGTGACACAAGGTCAGGAAAGTGGGATTAGATAACCCTGCGCTATAGAGGTGAGCACTCTGGCCATTAAAAAATTGACTGGGCAGCCCCGTCGGCATTCCCCTGTAGGGGCGCCTCAGACAGTTAGCAATAAACTTACTCCGCCCCAAAGAGGAAAGGCAAAGCCTGGGAGGATGCACCTCCTAGAATTGCACAGGACGGACAAGCCCCAATAGACGGGCGTAAATCCAGACCCAAAGGCCCGGACGATACCGGTTTATTTGGTGGGGTAAAAAACCCTGGCTGAAGTAGATTTTATTTATCTACCCCCAACAAGGTAAGATTGACAAAAGGTCAGGAAAGTGGGATGAGAAAGCCAGTGCTCGAGAGGTGAGCACTCTGGCCATTTAAAAATTGCCTGGGCAGCTTCGTCGGCATTCCCCGGTAGGGCCGCCTCAGACAGTAAGCAATAAACTTACTCCTCCCCAAAGAGGGAAGGCAAAACCTGGGAGATGCACCTCCTAGAACTGCACAGGACGGACAAGCCCCAATAGACGTGCGTAAATCCAGACCCAAAGGCCCGGACGATACCGGTTTATTTGGTGGGGTAAAACCCCCTGGCTGAACTAGTTTTTATTTATCTAACTCCCACAAGGTAAGGTGTGACAAAAGGTCGGGAAAGTGGGATTAGATAAGCCAGCGCTCGACAATTCAATATATATGTGTGATAATTAAACAGACAATCAACACGGGAAGTCAAATTCGCCCGATGAATTTTCAACCGGTGAATACCATAAAAAATATCCAATAAATAAAACGCCTATGTAAACAAATAATTATTTATATATAACATTAAATATCATAGTGTTTTATTCCTTTTTAATTTGAATATGTACATTTAATTTCTTAAGAAAAATAATAATAAACTTTAAAATATTTATTATTAAGTAATGTATTACTTTTTTTTGTTAAAACCCGGGTTTAATTGAAGGCGACACATCTGCCGGTGAAATCTCGGCAGTGAGAAAAAATCTCGATTTATTTGATCTTAAAGTTGCAATGCTCAAATAAATACAAAATTTTGAAGAAAAATATTTCTTGTGGTAACTTTTGACATTATTTGGCAACTTTCTTCGAGTGCGATAATTTACAGTTTCAAAATCGACCTCCCCTAATATATATATATATATATATATATATATATATATATATATATATATATATATATACACACACATACATATATATATATATACATATAAATATATATATAGATATAGTCTAACTAAGCTTTGAGTTATTTTAAACAAATAAAAGAAAAGCAAAATGCAGTTTAAATTCCCAGATAAACTAACTAAATCCGAGATATTGCAGACTTAGCATACGTTGGACAATTCATAAATAAAAAAGGAGGGATTCAAGTATCTAACAGTGAAACAAAAACAGGGGACTTTAACTTCAGCGTGAAATATTAAAACGGGGATCATCAGCTGTTTACCATGTAACTGTTCTGGAGATTTACAAACAGGGCAGTTATAATATTCATGGCTCTCCAATGGTACTGATCAAACGACCATTTCCCTAATAATCAAGTGTAAAAATAAGTCAGCTTAAATTTCACCAATATATACATACATAAATAATAATAATAATAATAATAATAATAATAATAATAATAATAATAATAATAACTAGCGGGACCCTGTGGAAATTCCACAGTGTTTTCTACATCAATCTGTATAATTTACTTTTAATAATATTATCCGGTCGCTATAAATATGCACATATTTTACACACAACAATTTTGCGTGACGGAATGGAAGTATATATATTTATTTATATTACTCGGTTGCCGGGGCAAAAGCTGTCTCTTCACTAAATCTTCTTAAATAGGAGTGTCAGATCGTGACAGACAAAATAAATAACACACACTCTATCGTATTTATATATTGATGATGATGGTGGTGGCGGCGGTGGCGGCGATGGCGGCGATGGCGGCGGTGGCGGCGGCGGCGGCGGCCTGAAACCGGCCCATTTGGTAAGCGTTTCCGCTAATGGAACGGGATATTTCGGTTGAGTCATAGAAAAGACTAAAACAAACATTGCTTAAACTCTCAGTATTATAAGGTCAGGATCAAAAACAGTAAAGCAGTCCTGGGAAAAGAGTGGCGCCCTCCCCTGCATCTCGGGTTAGCCGCTAATGTTAATAGATCCTCTACTGTAATCGGACAATTTAGCCTTTCATAAAGTCTGAAATTAGCGACCACCTCACCTAAAATAAGCGAACGCCATTTTTGATTGACGAATTTGACAATATAACTAAATAAATATTTGAAATAAAAAAAAATTAATTTCTCAGATGTTAACTATACAATATCATTGCCCTTGTCTTATTTTTACGTATCTATTTGGTACTTTGTTACATTGGGACCCGGGCTAACTTTGAGCCTGACCCTAACTTTAACCCTAACCCCCAATGACCCTGAACTTTATAGGTAACCCCCCCCCCAACCCTAACGACGGGGTCAAAGTTAGCGCGGGTCCCAATCTAATAAAGCACTATCTATTTGTTAGTAAGTTACGCTTGTTTTATTATCAGCACCTCCCGGATAAGAGTGAAATATTTTTAAAAAAATAATAATTTGCATTCACATAACGCGTGTACGATGGACACTCTACTTTCTCTTTCTTTCGTACGCGCTCTCTGTGTTTCACTTAAAAAAAAGAAATTCCACAGGTTTTTCTACATCAATCTGTATAATTTACTGTTAATAATATTATCCGGTGGCTAGAAATATGCACATATCTTACTCACCAAAATTTTGCGTGACGGGATGGAAGTATATATATTTATTATATTACTCGGTTGCCTGGGTAAAAGCTGTCTCTTCAGCAATCACCATCGGTCCGACTCTCCTCCCCCGTTGTCAGGGGCAAAAGTAAATACTAAATCTTATTAAATGGGAGTGTCAGATCGTGACACACAAAATAAGAAACTTAAATTCTCAGATGTTAACTATACACTATCATTGTCATTGTCTTATTTTTTACGTCTCTATTTGGTAGTTTGTTACATTGGGACCTGGGCTAACTTTGACCCTGACCCTAACATTAACACTAACCCCCATTGACCCTGAACTTTATAGCTAACCCTAACCCCTCACTGACCCTAACCCTAACGACGGCGTCAAAGTTAGCGCGGGTCCCAATGTAATAAAGTACCTTCTATTTGTTAGTAAGTTTACTTTTTGCGATTTATTTATTTGTTTTTATTGCGTTTTCACTCTTTCTCTATTTTCTCCCCCTCCCTCTCTTACGAACACACACTCTCTCTTTCTTTCGACCGCGCTCTCGGTGTTTCACTGAGAAAAAAAAAGAAGCAAACATTGCTTATTGTCCGTTCAAAACATTTAAAAAATAAATACTGGTCCCTTACCATCCAAAAATAACAAATAAATGTTTTAACACTGTTTTAACACTTGAAGTGGTGCAAAAAAAAAATACTTAGTTCAAACTATCATTGAAAAAAAAAACATTGCTTAACGTCTGTTAAAAAAACAACAACAACAACAACAAAAATAGACATGCACTAAAAACGCCAAAATAAAAACAAAAAATAGTTTTAAATTTTAAGCAACACAAAAAAGTACTTTTTGACCATGGGATTAAAAAAAATTATTATTTCTTCCCCTTCCCCTCGAAATGTAGAAAAAAAAATCTTAGAGGTTGGTTGGGATCGAACTATAAACCAGTCGGGCCAAAGACAAAAATACTACGTCGCTCACCGTTGCGCTAAAGGGAAATACTTAAAGAAATTATGTAGAAATTAGGCTAATTGAATGTTTTTCAAAATCTAAGTACAGCACGCATGCACAGAGCTTTTGCCGGAAGCGTGACACACGTACGTACACCTTAGCGTATTAATATATAGATAATAATAATATAATAATATATTACTCTTAAGACTACCGTGTCATATGGTAATTTGCATATAAAATAACATTAATAATAATAATAATAATAATAATAATAATAATAATAATAATAATAATAATAATAATAATAATAATATCTTAACACTACATCCATGAACCATTCTGCGATGTGGTAGCTAGCTATAAAATTATATAGGAAATAAAGTTGCATTAAACAAAAGAGAAACAAAGCTTAAGTACATTAGGTATCAGATAGGCAAGTAGATAAGAGGAAGGAAACCTAGGCATACATATCTAAATACCCAATATATAGTCTAAAGAAGCTTTGAATCATTTTAAACAAATAATAAACATGAAAATAGAGTGTACACTCCCAGAGTAACTAACTAAATCCAACATATCTCAGACTTAGCATTCGTTGGAAAATTCAGAAATAAAAAAAAAAGTTCATAAATAATATATATATATATATATATATATATATATGTATATATATATATATATATATATATATATATATGTATATATGTATATATATATATATATATATATATATATATATATATTATTTATGAACTTTATATATATATATATATATATATATATATGTATATTAAGATGTATATAAGTGTAATATGTTGATATTTGTGCATATTTTTGTGCTTTTGTCGTTGGTTATCCGCGTAATAGATTATTATTTACTCCTCTCCAGGAGTTAGGCACAAGGCCAGTTTTATCCTACTCCCACAAGTAAGATGTGACCCAAGGTCGGGTCGGAAAGTGGGGGTTGAAAAGCCAGCGCTCGAGAGGTGAGCACTCTGACCTTCTGACATTGGATAACAAGTGATTGAGTAGACTAGCTATGCACAGATAAGCTCACAGCAGGCGATGTACACGCACAACTTATTACGCTATAACGATTCTTTTAGAACGTTCGCTTCAAGTTTTAACCATTTATATTAAACATCTTCATGATTTTTTTAAGTTTCTACAATGTAAATGTATATTTGGCATGCATATCAGATGTTCACACTGTTGCTTCTTTCCCATATAATAGTTGTTTACGGGGCATCTCGTCGTCCATTCTACACGGTGTCCTGCTCAACGTATCTAAATACATATAATGCGCACTTCAATGGAATAAAACATAAGTTTACTCTAAAACAATGATGGTAAATATAACATATTTGCAATTAGGATTTAAGATCGTCCTCATATATGTTAGATGTAACCTCTACTTGACCTTGGTGTGTGTACGGTACGTTTTCCACGTTTTGTAAGAATTCAGCGTCATTCATTGCGGCACGATTTGCACACACTGAGATTATATTCATGATAATGGCTCTGTGTGAACACATGCGTTCTTATTCCCGAAATACACTGATAATTTAGTTTCGTATTTCTATTTTTGTTCTGGCTCAACCAATCGAATTAGTTAGATTCTTCCAAGGCAGGGCGATCGTAGATTGACAAATAGGTGTTAAAATTCTAAGACATGTTGTGTGGAGCCATGTCCGGCTCTTCATGTATACTTAATATGTAGCGCAGATCGCATAAAAATACAAGAGTATAAACACTAGACCTTGTGCTCACGTAGCAAGCTTCATTTTAATGATGATGTTTGTCATATCATATGCCTGTTTTATTGCTGAGACTCACCAATAGTTAAAGTTTTTTTATAACTGTTTATGTACTCACGTCAATAATTGAATTGTTTAGTAAATAATATGTTTTATAATGCATCATGGCGGGGTAAAGGTAAAGAAGTACCACCGATGTTAAAACGATGCTAATACAAACTCATGAATCAAAACTGATATTTGAACGTTTAAACTGATGCAAAAACGTAAACAACTAAATGTAGGTAAATGACAAATAATATAATACGCTGTTCGCAATACATTAAAAGCAATTACGATGCAAAGATAAAACATCTGCCATCTCATCACGATTTAGCTCCACCCACTCTATACATTTGCTAAATTATTCAGAAAATATCAAAAGTATCTTTTACGGTATGAAATAGCATACTTTTCTTCTGCGTTCAGACATATTCGTTGACTAGATTGACGCACATTTTTTAAATAATAATTCCATTTCTTTTTCCATGATATTTTCTTTCTTTCAATCACTAATTGTCTCTTATTCTCACTCTCTAACTGATTCTCCGGTAAACCATCGCCGCTCTCGCTCTCCTCCATTAGTTATCGCTATCACTTTCTAGCTCAATCCCTTTCGCACAAACCGCTACCATACTTCTTCTTTCCGATCTATATCTCTCAAACCACTTCCTTTCTCACTATTAAACTCGCTTTCTCAATCACTGTCTGTTTCACAACATCCTGTGTACTCTTTCTCTAGTCTACAACGATCCATCTCATTCTCTTGATCTGACTCTCTATCTCTTTTGCTTACTGACATATTCTTGATTGCTTTTGCAACCCCTCTCTCTGTATATACATCGTTCTCTCATTATCTCTTGTTGTTCTCTATAACTATATACTTTTCTCTGTTCTACGTATGTATCCGTTTGTAACTATTATTTTCCTGTTTTTCAATTCATCTGTTTTCCTACAAACACTCTCGCATTTCAAAAGATCTCTCGATTACCTTACTCTTCCTTTATTGCCTTCTTTCTCTCTCTCTCTCTCACACACACATAACTCACAAGCTATTATTATGTCTCCACTCTCTCTTTCCAGATCTCAAGATAGTATACTCCTACGCTGTTTTATTAATATTTACTTTTCTTATCATTCTGTTGTTGTGACTGTACTTTTAGAGCAGCAGTGTCATTGATATTGGCTATTCTATCGGGAAGCTCATGCCAAACGCCTACGCCTTCATTTCGCTCCCTGCTGCTTTCACTGCCTTTCGCCGCCACCTCACGCTATATATTATGCCCTATACATCATAGTATCACATATCTACTGTACTAACTAAATACTTTTCTCTGTCTTTTGGTCTCGCGAAGTCACTGTGCCAATCGTTCTCTCTCTTAATTGCTTATTCGTTATCTTTCTCGTTTACTTATTATTTATGTAAAATGATTTTCCTAATGTTTGTAGAAGCGTTTGGAGCGTTGTTTTTATCACCGCCACCTCCGGAAAAAGGCTGAGTTAAAATCCTGCCGAAATCATTACTCTAATTTCCTCTCTCATACAATTTAGCAAGTTATACGTTTGCAAGTATACGAAAATGACATAATAATGCCGAGTAAGAAATGCATCGATAAACCCTCATGATTTGGCTGTCTTGTTTAAGCCAGGTAATCAAAACATGCCCTCTAAAAGCCCGTGCATAAACGAAACACAAAGACAATTATTAAAGTAGCATTTTCTCTGTCTTACATATAGATATTACGGCATAATCAGGTTCTTGCTAACCACATGACACATATATATATATATATATATATATATATATATATATTCATATATATACATATATATATATATATATATATATATATATATATATATATATATATATAACTTCTGAGTATCTAACAACAATTACTCGATGAGATATTGCAGAAATAAACGCTTTTTAAAGATATACATCTGGCAATTAACATATCGTAGGGTAAATATGTTTTATGAATTTCTGATGATTTTGTACAAAGATGTTTCCTTGTAGCTTGATTTCCCTACATTTAACGCCGCCCTTTAACCTAACTTGCCCTTGTTGATAGGAAAGAACATCAATACATGACGTTGCATTGAAATGTCGCTACAGCAGCCATAATAAAGTGTGTGTTTACTCCAATCTGCGCCAAGTTTTAGTGTGCATGTTGTTGATCAAACAGCGTACCATTGAGTACGTTCTAAAAAACAAAGGTAACATCAACTGTTGGATAACCGAGAACAGTCACTGACGAACCTTTTTTGTTTCTCTCTTTTTCTAGCTTATGAAATCGTGTGTCTTGTGGACTATATCCCACTCTCGCTCTACTTTTGGTAGAGAGGCAAAATTCAGCAATGTCTATGTTCTTCCTTGTGTGGCGGACGCGGCGGACGCGGCGCGAGACAGCTCTCGATTTTTGAAAGTTTTTTAGAATAAGTGATTAAATGATGTATGTTATACAATATGCTTGTTCGCTTCTTTTCCGAAAGTGTGCAATGTTCAGCATGACGTCCTAACTTCAATCAGCTTTTAATTATCTCGAGATTAGTAATGACACCCAAAATCCGCCATGCAATACGACAGGATAACACCTTCATGACAGGAAATTTGACTATTGGGTAACCCTAAGGAGCAGGTAGTGTCGTGCCAGGACGGTAAGACCCCTTCTAAAGACGCCCTTAAACGACGCACACACCACGTTAAAGTCATCATGTAACAATAAGAACATATGTGGTCGATTTCTTTTAGGGGAAAGCAAGTGGTTTCTAATTTCAGAATACCGCCCTCGGCAAAACAAGGAGAACATCTTAATAATTTAATAGTTTTAATGAATTACAATCCCCTCAATTTATACTTTAAAGAAGAAAAATAATTGGATGAGTAAACAGAGTTTATCCACCCAACTTTTCTTGCCCCCAAATTGAGAAACCATTCGGCTATACGTTTTGATTTATCGCTAACTGGGCAGGAAGTGAGTGCTCATTTTACGTTAAATGTATATAGAAAAGTGATCCCTAACCTTATAATCGGAACTTTGTTCTTTTTCTATGAATAAAAAAACAGAACGGCCAAGTTTCTTATCCTCTAAAAAATCGCTTATTATGTTTTCAGGACTTGTCTTTTAAGTTTACTGATAAACAGCGTTTAGTATGAGGCATTTGATTTTACTGTTTGTTTGATAATTCCTTTGCTGTTAACTATTTTGCACTTTTACCAAGTGAGTTAATACTTATTTTAAAAGAGAGAGGAGGCTTATGTTATATTAAATCTAGTAATAAGAAAACCTTCACCCACTCCACAAAATCAATTACTAAAGACGTGTTTGTTGCTAGTAAACAACAGTGTTATTTTTGTAATAGGGATTTAAAAAATAATGGGGGTGAAGAAGAATTTCCGGTAATGAATTGTTCTTGCTTTGTGCTATATTTCTACCAGGCAACGCCAGGGAACGGGCCCTGTTAGTTTATTGTAATTATTCCTGTTTCCCTTCCATACGCCTCTATTGCCTTACTGTACTTAGATAAGAAGTTAGTAGTAGGGAGTTAAAAAAGAAGAAAAGTAAATCAATTTGATATGTTCCTCATGTTTTAAATTTCTTTCTACGTATTATTACGTGGAAAGCAATCTTCAATATTTTTGGAAAGAGACTAAAACAGGCAATAAAAACTAAATATATTTTGCCCGGGATTAACTATCACAGTAAGTTAGACCTGTAGATGTATTCAGATCAGTCATCTAAGATAAAGAAAACCTCCTATGTAAAACATCTGTACTTACTTGAAACGTTTTGTCACAACACAATTCGTGTAGGCGGGGGGGGGGGGCTAAATTCTTTATTGGTAAGTTTACTTGAACTGGAGACGAACATAAGTAGCTGGAATGAGCATCTACAATTGCTCAAAAAGCACATATTCTCTGCCTATCGCTCAGTGTTCTTTTCCTATTTGTACCTTCTAAAGGACTATTCAAACACACCCAGTGGTTAATCTTGTTTCCTTACTAGAAAAATGAGTGCCGTTTCAACATCAGTTTTTCTTTTTTCTGTGCAACTTGGGGGCACTTTCTTAGCACTTAGGTTAAGATGACTAGTTTTGGCCTATATTGTCCTGATAAGTTTTGGGTACAGCTTGAACAGATTCTCTGGCTGCTGTTTCTGACTGTTAATAGATTAGCATAACTATTTAATAGCGCTAAAAGCAGATTCTCTATCAACAGTTTTATAATATCTGGATAACTGTAGTGTAATTTCGTGCATGGAAATCGACCGTGTACATTATTACGGTGAGCGCTCACGAAGCCACAATATGCCAACTCCGATAATAGTTTCTTGTTGAAACGTGCAAACATCTCGAAAACACACACGTTGATCAACCCACTAAATACCCCTCAAATTACAGAATACTAATACAAAGAAAAAGTAATTCTTTCAAACCAGACGCCTTCAAAAAGACACCAGTTCGCCCCATCTCTTGAGGTTCAGGTTAAAAAATACCCTTGTTCCAAATACGATCATCGATGATAGGGCATCATTCCACCTCGTAAACTCTATCTACTTTTGTCAATCATTATTTTATCATATATCGCCTTATCTACATTATCTAACATAGTATAGTATTATCCTGTCATGAAGAGAAGTTTCAGTATTATTTTTCTCTCTCGATCCTACCTGATCACCGAGGAAAATGTAAGTATACACATTTGATGGCCAAATAGTTTAGACCAGAAAGATAATATATATATATATATATATATATATATATATATATATATATATACTTCTGGAAGTATATTTAATCCATAAGCCAACCTTTAACTTAACAGTAAGTTAAAGTGTTCTTTAATTGGTGATTGATGAAGTTTTATTTTCAAATCCATTAGAATGTCTCTAGCGAGACGACAATCCCATCAAATAGCGTTTAAATATAGATGAGAGCCAATTTCTTAATGGCAATCCCTTTAAGAGTAACCTTAGAAATCACGACTCGGTCGATCTGTCTACCTATTTATTGATGTATGTATCTATATAAGTATGTTTCCAGTAAATACGTTTTTAATTTAGAATGATAGCACTATATCTAAAGATGGTTGCTTACTCTTGTAGATAGTGAAACTCTTAGTGCTATAAATGTTGCTAGCTTAATACAGTATGATTTATCCTCATGTGAACATTGTTACTGAATTATGTAAACAACACTAATAAGAACGTCGTAATGGTGTGGGTGAAGAATGAATGAGTGGATTTTCTGATATTTGTAAAAACCTAGGTGCTAGTGTATGTCGAAAACTGATAACAACGGAAGTGTATTCACATATATACTCACGGATGCTATTTCACCTAATTGCACGGCATTGTTTACACATTGGAGATCAAATCAGAATGTCCTGAAAAATGTGGCACAGTCATTGACTCCGTTGATGTTCTTATAACTTTATTGGTTTTTTAAACGCCGAATAAACGGATTCAAACTCAACATTGACAAATGCTTACTGTATATGATTATAAATGCAGACATACACGATGCAATTCTGAACAGTCCACATTTGAGACTGCTCTAAAACGTCGACATCAATTAATTATCATAATGTGATTAGTGTTTTAACATGTATGATGACATATGTGTATACATATACATGTATTCCCGAAACAGTTTTTCGTGGTAAACAACTGATTATCCCTTAAAATAGTGTTAGAAACAAACTTATATAATAACTGTAAAAAATAAATTGACTTACATAGGTGATTTTCAGCTGAAAGACTTGGTACTAAAAGCGTTTTTTTTGTTTTTTTAATATAGTTTTAATTGTTAAGAAACTTCCGAGACTATATATATATATATATATATATATATATATATATATAAATGTAAGTTCGTAACTCGAGGCAGGAGCAATGCGATATAGGTACCGGAAGGTGGAACAGATGAACAAACATAAATGAGAAGAGAAAATTAGAATAGAATCTCAAATCAATGTATTAATATTTCACGATTTAAATACCAGAACAGTTAATAGAAAAAGTTTACTCCTAAGCAATTTAAATGATCCGGAAAAGAGGTACACTTTAAACTTTAATTTTCGAGAGTGGAACCACACATTATCAAAAGAAACATATCAAAAATATGACCGAGTGGTCGAAAAGGCGAGATGACACAACTGTTGACGAAATGCCGCAGAGAATTGGTGCCAGATTCGCAGAAAATGAGTTTAGATAAGCTAATTGGATATCAATATTAATTGTTCCTATTATATTGTTTTTTAAATTTATTGTATAATTATTAAAATTTAAGCTTGCCATCTTAGTAATATTTATTTATATATATACTTTATTATTTATTATTATTTTCTATTCTTTTTGTATTTTAATTCAATTTTAATTTTAAATTTGATAAATCTTTGTTAGCGAAAGTCGTTAATATGTTACTAGAAAATGAACGATCAAGGGGAGGCAACTGTTGAAATTCCATTTGGTTAGAATTAATTTAAATTCAAAACTGAAATCAATTGTGAAATAAAAGGTATTTTACTTGGGTACATGCTTCGGGCACACAGAGAGACAGACAGTTTGACTTCTGGAGATTTTTTAGCGAAAAAATTCACCCCTGATCACGTCGTTTTCTAAGATATTTCCCAACATCGCACTGCAGATATCTCTCTAAATAGTATGCGATCACGTGTCCTGTACCGTTCCAGTATATAGCATCTGACAGCATCCTGTCTCTTGGCAGACATAAAATGGTTGACTTCAATCCCACTATTACTTTGAAATAGACGGTTAGAATAACCAGCATTCTTATCCTCATCACAACATAAAATAAATAATTTCAATAAAATATGTAATAATTAATAAATATAGAACCAAGATGAGACTGGAATAAAATTAACTCAATTGTTATCGCTGGCATTTTATTCAGATGTCACATACTTTATAAATGTGCAAAATTGTTTAGCTAAACGCAATAATACATTCAAAAATATACTAGAACGTGCGTCAATATTCTATAAAATAATGTATTAAAATGCAGCGATTTTTATGTGCTGTTCACGATTAAAAAAGTAAACATTAACATAAAGAGTTCATCAAATTTGCCTAAGCAATGTACATTTCGTAAGATATACATACTTAATAAGAATCGTGTATTAATGAAAAAGAACATCATTAAGAAAACCAGAGGCCGTATCATCTTACATTTCTAAATGTAAATATGATCCATGAACGAATACAAATAAACAACATTTATAGAGAGGTATTGTTTACACATTTAGAACATACATCTCGTCTAGTTGTGTCTTGAGTCACCAGGCAATTAGCTTTGAAACATTCACGGAATACGCGCGATACCAGAAGCTCCCATAGTGACAGGTCAGTATCCTCTCCAGAGGAGACTCACTCGTTATATGAGGAACACATCTCCAGCAGTTTTATCATGTAGGGATATATGTGCAAAAGTCGGTGTTGAACAAGTGTATATATGCAAGGAAGTAAACCATACAACATTTAATATGTTACATTGTCTTGTCCCAATATGTTGTGGATGATGCATTGCTTTTTAGTGTATGCTCCACCAATTCCGTTAACTTCAGCGACATATACTGTCTAAGAATGTGATCCGTACAGTGGAATAGTTTCGACCGATGCCTTGAACACGTTCAGTTTAGTCTCTTTCTTGATACAAGCTTTCCCAATTTTGTCGAGAGAGTTGATCACACTTCACGCGTATTTATTACCTAATAAGTCGGTGAATATGCCTCTATATTTGAAGTACTGACCAAATTCACAGATACAAGCATAACAACAACGTCTGAAAGGAATTCAATTATTGTAATTATTTTTCGCTTTAAGTTTGTTCCTTATCTTCTACACTATGTTATCTTGTTTTAACAAAACGATTATTCCTTTTCTAATGCCCGCTATCGCTTCGCCATTTACTTTACATATATAACCTAAAATTATTTTACTTAAACTAATTGTTTATCAGCAGAAGGCAAAACAAATCGATGGGAAAACGAGTAAATGAATGTACCCAAATTGAAAACAGCACTACCAAATTAATGAAATAACACAATTATTTTTTCCGTCAACGAAATGCTGTCAATCAATCTCACGAGCTGTTACTGTTATTATATTCGTTTTCAATATATTTATATATTTTCAAAATATTCATAACATGAACGGAATGGCGCATGAAGGTAGTATATTTCGTTTATACAATGTATTGGCTACAAACGTGAATATATTTGTTTAGTCTTTTCGAATGTGAGCTGTTTTCCAACTTTCAAAAGTTAAACAAACTAAGTTCATTAATAAAATACTCCCGTAATAGAAATACTACTACTAATACTACTACTACTACTACTACTACTACTACTAATAATAATAATAATAATAATAATAATAATAATAATAATAATAATAGAATGTTTCCATGTTTAAATTAAAAATGAAAAAATAAGTATGTCTTTATTATTTTAAATTATTATTAAGATTAAGCCTCGGCTGCTTGGTTTATGAAAATTAAAATTGCATACATAATTGTTTTTCCTGTTTATAATTATCGGTTATCGTTACGATTCAGTCTCCATGCCTTGCTCATAAGTAATTAAATGAGCATTTGTCATAATTGAAGCGCGCCGGAAGCACATACGGTTTTTGTATTATATAAAAAAAAAATATTACACATGCAGAGAGTAGATGGTGTACGTATGCAACAGTGTCTTGTCCAACACTCACTTTCCAATATGTTCCATAACAATTGTTAAAAAAGTACGAATTAATAAATTCAAATTAGATCGGGATACGAAAAAACAACGTTCCTCGCAGAGATACATCTATAACCAACCAGTTCCCTGAGCGGACAGCTCAAACTTCAGCAATAATCAACATACTATCTGAAACCATCGACTAGAAAAAAACGTTGATCACAATTCCAAAAGAACCTACCGGAGTCCACAAATACATACGGTAGAATACTTTATTCGATTCGGCAGCTGAGAAAAGAGCCGGCTTACTTTACACAGACAGCAAGACATACTTATTATTGTTTATTCTGGACTAAAGTCGATCACTAACTGAAAATAATTACAAAAACTAACAACTAATTAACTCTTTTCTTCATTCATTTTCGAACAAAAGATATGCCTCGCATTTTTACAAATTCCATTGTGTGTCGTAACACAAGACCAAACAGAAGAAAACAAATACAGAAAAAGTAGATGAAATAAAAAGTAAATGCTATTATTAACACTTAGGATGTATACCTTGAGAAATATATCGTGTATAATAAAATGATCAGTGAATATACACATTAGGAGTTCAGTTTCAATTGTTTAAAGAAAAAATCATCTCAAACGTGTATATCTATCAGAGCTATACAATTCTCTTGACAGCCTGTGTTTATGTTAGAATATTACACCAAGTCAAAAAAGCCCGTTACCAGTCGATTTTAAACGTGAATCTTTTACCAATACATCCTGTGTGTTTTTCGAAAAATGAACCATCATAGAATATCTCGTCAAAAGATTGGCATAGCATATATGTTAGAAAAATATTAACTAAACAGCGATACCCAGTAGGAAGCAGGCAGAAGTCGGGATTCCAGAAAATAAATTATCTTTTAGCGACCCGTCCCCCAACAGGGTCTGCTAACAACAAGTAACAATGGAAAGAACGAATTTATTTGCTGGAGTAAACTCCGATAAAACTGTCTGGTAACTACTGAGATAAAAAAAAAACGAATTCATTTGCTGGAGTAAACTCCGATAAAACTGTCTGGTAACTACTGAGATAAAAAAAAAACGAATTTATTTGCTGGAGTAAACTCCGATAAAACTGTCTGGTAACTACTGAGATAAAAAAAACGAATTTAAATGCTGGAGTAAACTCCGATAAAACTGTCTGGTAACTACTGAGATAAAAAAAACGAATTTATTTGCTGGAGTAAACTCCGATAAAACTGTCTGGTAACTACTGAGATAAAAAAAACGAATTTATTTGCTGGAGTAAACTCCGATAAAACTGTCTGGTAACTACTGAGATAAAAAAAAACACTAAGAGAATGGCAGACCCTGACGATATATGTTTTGTAACAACCTCCTCCGGTCCTCTTAAACACATCTCTAACCACAAATACCCTTCTCTCATCTGCTTTAATATTGGTCAAATATCTCTGGAATGATGAACTAAAAATTCGGTATGTAACAGGTGTTCCTTTTTTACATATAGGTGAAACCAGAAAAAAGGCCCTCCTCCTCCATTTATGCATAACATACGGGAAAGTTAATTAATCGTAGTAATCATTGAAAAGATATTGTACTCTATAGTCATATACTTTTAAATAATCAACAAGGTTGATTTATTGGTAGAAAGACAAATCTACAAAAAATAAACAACGTCAAAATAAAATAAGTATAAATCAATGTGATCATCTACCCGAAAGTAAATGTTTTACTGTATTTCTTTTCGAAATAGAATATTTGTTTTTATTGTTCTCGTGTAGTAACAGAAGGCAACATAAATATAAAAGTAACCCAGGAAAAGAACAAAAAAATCAAAAAGTGCATTGTAGATTTTTCACCCTTCATTATGTAAGTTTACAGCTACTTTTTATGGTTGCAATCGAATGACCTTTGTCTACCAATGTCCATCACATAACGGTCGATGGGCAGAACAAAAATGGTGAAATAAATCAACTTCGCATAGGCGTCGATATGTATGGAAAGGGTTTCATTGTGAAAAGGAATTACTAATATTTGGGATTGACAGAAGCAATAGCTCATTTTTAAATATTATGTGTAGCAAATAGTCTTCAGCAAAAAGCATTACGTCTTGCGTTAGAGAAATCTATAGTTGATTTAAAAGCCTCCACGATAAATCATGTAATCACGAGAAGAACAGAATGGCGGTTGTAAATTTTCAGAATATAAGTGGAGCTATAAATAAGAGATGATTCGAACATGTATACCGGTAAGGATGCACTGCTTTTTTTTACGTTTCACCATTCTAAATATTCCGATTTTAGTCGTGTTTAAAGAAAGAATTCCAATATGTATGTGAATTAATTAAATAATTGAAAAGGTAAAAGTACTAGTTTAGCGTAAAGGAATTGCACCTTGAAATATGTCAATTTTAATAGTATTATTTTGAAAAAGTCAAACCGAAAGCGATGAGTTTTAAACGGCCAAACGAAAAAGGACTCATTGCCTTTTGCAACCAGAGATATATAATTCTTGCCACCGCTCATATTTGGTCAAAATAATTCAGGTAGCCAGTATAAGTAAATACTCTATTGGTCTGCATTATAATTTAAATATTTCACGAATACATCGATTTCTCTTCGAGGAAAACACAATAATAAATCCGAAATACTAGGGAAAATGTCGATAGATCTTAAAGGAGAAAGAAAACCACACTGTTTTCCTTCTCCATCTATGAATGAAATAACAACGTGTGTTTATTTAATCAAATTAATTATTTACAAACACGATTCCACTACAGTATTAAATGTAGAAAAGTGGTTGATTTGCTGTTTGATAGCAACATCGACTCAAACCGAAACAACGTAAAACAAAGAAATTAGAAAAAAAAGACCGTCGTCATCTCTAAGACAGAAATAGAAAGAACATAAACCTTTCATCTTGTTTTGTTTCGAAATACAGTATTTATTTTATATTATTCTATTGGTTATTGAAAATATTAGGCATTGAAATTCAGTTCCGGTTGCTGCATTTCAGACGCGATAACGGTGCCCATGAGGAAAGTGCTCTCCATTATAATTCACATCAGAAAATCAAACGTTATAATTGCATTTTACGGTACAATTGTTTATTAAAATGTTTGGTGTATGTGTTTCATAACCCTTAAAAAGGGGGGACATAATTATTAGTAATTGTCTAATCCTGCCCGAGTGAGACAGTTCTCCGGAGCCACTTCAACCGTACGAATTACATCCTCTCCGGGCCGAAAACAATACGAAAAGTTCATGAGAGGATTAATAGTGATTTCAATCTTTTTTTAATACTTTTGTAAAACACATTCTGTAGTCAATTTTAAACACATATTTTTAAGAGTCATTTTAACGTAGGGATTTTTACACAGACGACTTCTAGGCCTGTAAACCGTCCACCATTTCAAATTTTCTCAGGGCGATATTTAAGCAAAGTCTCTTTTAAATTCGTTAAACATTTTAAACACAGTTCATTAACAAAAGAAGTTACCTTACAGGTTCGTTCGTCGCCTCGTCGTGGGTTTGCTGGCCCTCATCTTTGTTGATGGTTCGTGATCGTCGTAGAGTATCTGTTGTGTGTGGGCAAAGTCTATTGACAGGCAGAAGAGAAACGCGGAGACGATTTTACATCAGAGAGTTTCAACCTTTTTATTTTCACACTTCGGTTGGAGAGGTTTCCATTGTTGGTTCTTCATTCCACTCTTTTTCTTTCATTCATACTGTGGGACGTTTGATGCAGTTAGCTATTTTCTAGCACATTTTACTCATGTCTGGCGAATTTCCACTCGACTACACATTACAGAGCTACATGGCTAAAGCGTGTTGACTCTCTCGCTTCCTAAGTCGGAACTCGAATGAAAACTAAGTTTTCACACAAAGCCAACCGGCTAAGCGTGGCGACTTCTTTCCGCCAAAATCGGGAACTGACTGGTAAAACTAAATCTTCACCCAAATGATCTGTGACGTCATCTGTTCACGTTGACCCAACGTGCAAAATATTTCCATCACTCATGTCTTTTCTGACCTTCTTTGACCCTGGCATTTCCTATCGGCCAAACATACCTCAAATGTGTTATGACTTTATAAAATGAGTCACTATGTGATACATAGTTGTTTGTCTCAAAATCACATATGCCCTTAAATTGAACTTAATCCTATTTCTTTCACAATTCATACTAGTCGATCTACACACTTTAAAATACAGGGCCCGTCATAATCTAACATATGCACATAATAGTAAACAAATCGCCCTGTCTATGTTAAGTATAACTTCCTAAACAATTACGTCATTATTACGTATTTTCTCTCATACAAATACATTTTTTTTTACATAAACAGTTTATAAGGAATTATATTCAGGAGTTACAGCATGATACCCTATATCTTAGAAGAAGATAATCAGAAGGGGCATTGATACCATCGTCCCGTCTACGAAGCAGAATCCGGAACTGAATGTCAGTGCTTCATCTTTACAATGACCATTTTATTTCATGTAGTGACATCATTCAAAAGTCAAAACAAGAAAGAAAAGAAATGCAAATGTGTAAAAAGTTAAATGCCTTATTAAGTTACCATCTTAACTTTCGGTATTTATCGCCTGCTTGTGTTTTACTTGCCAATGTTCTCTACATTTTCAGAAATAGTAAAACCCAATATGGTAATACAAATCAACCGTCAATATGCGTCGAAGTGCAGGAAAGTTTGTTTATTTTGTAAATAACTATTACTGATATTTCTGAACGACAATGATAATCGCTTATTTGAAATAGTATATGTAGTACATATTGTCTAAAAGAAAAGGCAATGTGTATCGGTTTACAGAAGTTGATTGTAAAGTAAAACCCGATCCTGTCTCTTCGAACTATCTAATCACGGGAGGGACCGCCCGAGCGTTGTGCACGTAGGGCTATGAACTAGATATAACTTGTGCAGGACATGAATATACTGTAGATTTTATTTCACCGTCCAGTAAATATCCCTTTCCCTTTGAAACTTGTCAAGGAAGTTTAATGTTTTGTAAACTACCTAACTACAGAATAATAGCGCCATTATTAGCACTAAAGAAGTGTGCCTTGATACATATGTAAGTGTACATCTAATTATTGGTTAACTCAAACTTAAAGTGTTGAGTTTAAACTGACAACACTCAAAAAAAAATGGAGTACTACAACTCAGATAAGTCCGTTGCCGGATTGAAGCGTATGTTGTGACTGAGCAGGCATATAACGATTCGGCAGACTGTACTACAGTGACAACATATAGTTATAGGGTGCGAATAATTCTGATAGCTGTATTGGAGCACTCTTTCCTACACTCTCTCTTACACCCTATATCTGGTCACGCATTCCAACACTATTCTGGGAGATGCTTTGACAGAATTCTTACAGTAATATGAATCCTGCTTTTTGTGTTTTATTTGGGAAAAATCACTACTAAAAGTGCTACATTTAAATGTCATGGGAAAAAACACTACTAAAAGTGCTACATTTAAATGTCATGGGAAAAAAAGCACTACTAAAAGTGCTACATTTAAATGTCATGGGAAAAAACACTACTAAAAGTGCTACATTTAAATGTCATGGGAAAAAACACTACTAAAAGTGCTACATTTAAATGTAATGGGAAAAAAACACTACTAAAAGTGCTACATTTAAATGTCATGGGAAAAAACACTACTAAAAGTGCTACATTTAAATGTCATGGGAAAAAAACACTACTAAAAGTGCTACATTTAAATGTCATGGGAATAAAACACTACTAAAAGTGCTACATTTAAATGTCATGGGAAAAAACATAGTAAACCCTAAACAAGGCAGGCCGCCGCTGTAGACGTAAGGGGCTACTGAGAAAAAGAAAAGGGGAGAAGGTAGGGGGCGGTCAACCTAGATTGGGATCTGCGCTGCGAGTTGTCTGTTTACATTAGTTTTTAATTTCTGTATGTCTGTACTGGTGGGGAAACAGAGGGCAGGGAGGGAGTTCCAGAGGCCAGCAGTACGAGGAAAGAAGCTATTTGAGTAGAAGGCTCTCCGACATCTGGGGGCCTCCACAGTGAATGAAGAAGATTTAGTTGATTGTCGAGTTAGTCTAGTGAATTTACGTCGAAGAGGCACCAGAGTAGCCAATTCATCGGAACATAATCCATTGAAGTATTTGTAAAACAAGCACAAGGATGCTACATTGCGGCGATGGGACAGAGGCTAAAGCTTGGTTGACAGTGAGGGACCTATAAGGTTGGCGATTCTTTTTTAGACCTTGTCAAGGAGGGAGAGACTAGTAGATGATGCACCAGCCCATATGTTACAACAATACTCCATGCATGGGCGGATGGTGGCTTTGTAGAGATCCAGGATAATGTCAGGTGTGAGGAGTTTACTAGCACGGTAGAGGGAGCCAACCTTTTTTGCGGCAGCCTTGGCAATGTCTTCAATGTATTTGTTCCAATTCATATTACCTGTGAAGGTTAGGCCGAGGAGTTTGAATGATAAACTCTGAGCTAGGGTGTTATTAGCCATGACCATCTGTGGTTGAAAAGGTTCCTTGTAGTTATTGAAGGAAAGGACATTTGTCTTTGCGGCATTAAAAGTTACCAACCATTTATGACCCCAATCCACTATAGCCTGGAGGTCATTTTCTAAAGATTCAGCCATTGCCTCGGATATGATTGCGTCGGTTTTGCCAACATGACGAGAGTAAAGGGTGGTGTCATCAGCAAATAAACCAATCTCATCCTCTATGCCATCAGGGAGACTGTTTATATAGATCAGGAACAACAAAGGGGCCAAGGATAGATCCCTGGGGTACACCAGCATGTATGTCATGTTGCTTAGATGAACGGCCATCGAGGACAACCTGTTTTTTTATTTTGTCTAGGAAGGACCTAATTATATTAAGTAATTGCCCAGTAATACCGTATGAGCGTATTTTCAGGAGGAGCCCTTTATGCCATACCTTGTCAAAGGCCTTGGATATATCAAGCGCTATTGCCGTAGCTTCATCTTCCTTGTCGAGTGTATGATACATGCGTTCAGAGATGACCGTTAGAATGTCTGCAGTAGATCGTGATTGTCTAAATCCATACTGGCGGTCAGAAAGAAGTTTAGCATTAACTAAGTGTCGTACTATCGCTAGATTTATTAAGGATTCACAGATTTTAGCAAAGATCGGCAGCAGACTGATTGGGCGATAGTTTAGGCGATCGGTTCTAATTCCAGAATTCTTGTAGACTGGCACCACAGAGGCAAGTTTCCAGCTATCGGGGAAGAAAGATTCAGCGTGACACTTATTGTAGAGTTTGGGAAGGACAGGGGCCAGTTCAGCAGAGCATTTCTTTATTACTATTGTAGGTATAAGATCATGGAGGTGTCAAGGTTTTTTTATGATGTCTCTGACCTTGGATGGGGTGATGACCAGGTTATCAAGTGTGGCTTCGGTCAGCAAAGGGGTTTGGGCAAGGGGTGGTTATCTGAGTCCAAAGTAGAGTTAGAAGCGAAGCGCTGGGCAAGTAGTTCAGCCTTGTCAGTGGCCGGGCAAGCGACATCATTGTGGTTCGATAGTGTGGGAATCGTTGATTGACCATTATTCACTACACTATTGTAGATTTCACGAGTACCTAATTTCTGTGACTAGATGCGCGTTTTTGTTAACTCATTAAACCTTCTCTTCGCTTCACCTATCACGGCCTTGCAATTATTTCTTGACTCTATAAACTTATTTCTATTAGTAGCTGACTTATGTCGGCCGAATTTACGGAATGCTTGTTGCCTCTCAGAAATGGCAGCTGAACATTCCGAGGTGAACCATTGAGGAGAGTGAGGCTTGCTAAAGAATTTTCGCATGGGTACATAGGCTTCAATGCCTGCTTTGACCCATTCAGTTAATTCGTTTGCACACTGATTGGCAGGGAGTGAGAAGGTTTCCCCCCATGGCGCGTCACTGATGTGATCTCTGATTGACTAAAAATCAGCCCGCTCGTAGTATCTTTTTGTTTTGAGCAACGGTTCATCAGCTTTTGGACGACTTCTTAGGGTGATATGTATCATAAGGACAATGTGATCAGCATTCCCGAGTGGGCTATGAGTTGTTTATTAATATATCTAAAAAGTCGGATATATGTCGAACCAAGCAAACACATTGGTCATCCATCATTCTATGCATAAAATATCCACCTGTGTTCAATAAATCGTATAGGTTTAGTAATTTATAAGATAGTGTGTGCTACAGTATTTATCTCATAACGGGTTGATTTACTGTTAGATAGAAAAACAGACAAAACCGGAAGAGCGTTGAACATGAAGTAATTCCAAATGACCGTCGTCATATGTAAAAACAAAACTAACGTATGGTACACCTTTTTATTTTTTGAAATAGAATATTCATTTTTTATTTTATTTTTTGTAGAGACACAAGCAAATACCAAAAGTACAAAACGAGCCCAACAAAAGAGAGCAAATGAAAAAAAAAACCTAATGTACAGTTCTCCTCCTTTACTTCCGCTATTACACGCCTATTTTTTTGTTCTCTTGTTGTCGACCGAATGACCTTTTGCTTCCCAACGTCCTTCACATTTAGGGCGATGGCAAAAGCCAATATGGTGAAATAAATCAACCGACAATAGGCGGCGAAGTGCACGGAAGTCGTGTTCTAAAAAGTACAGGTGGCATTATTTATTTTGACACACAAATGTCTGATTGAATAAATGGTGTGCATAGCTTCATCGATCATTCTTGCTTTGGGTTCGACAAAACCATGTTATTACATTAAGTATCTGGGTGAATCAGTCTTTTTTTTACAAGAACGCTTTCTATTTTGTCTTGTGAATGCAAGTAAATAATTATTATTAATAGTTATGAACGCCAGTCATGATAGTTCAAGTTGAAATAGTAAGAGTAGTAAGTACAGTCCGAAGAAAAGGGAACTCGTGTATGTTTTGTTAGCGTTAATGGAGAGGAATATTGATTTAAAGATTTGTACTTAAGAAGCACTGTCCGTTTACCAAACATATCATGTAATCACATGTGGGAGCAAATGAAATATGTGAAATATGTGAAATTCCGGACGAATGTGGCGCTGTGGACCATACACGACCCGGATTTCGTATACCTGTATCCATCAACTGTCGATTAAGTGTAAACAGCATTGTGGACACAATGTAATATTTGTGCAACTAGCAAAAATGTCAGTAACAAAGTACCGATATCGCCTAGCTTAGTACATGTAAAAATGTTAACAGGGGGAGAATTATAAACCATTCTTTAATTAGCGGTATACTTTAGCTCATTGTAAGAAATAACAGGACATCGCCTGCTCTTTTACTATGTCGAAGGAGGTTGATTGACATCAACATCAATTTATAATTGCGACTGTCTGATGGCATGCATATCTAGTAGTCATAGACTGGGGCAAGTAGAGTGCGTAACGAGTGAGTGTTCAACAACTTGCAATAACGTCTACGTTAACATACAAACGTAGTGAGCATATACGTAGCCGTATACGAGGTGTATCAAAAATGTAACAGAATATGTTCATTGTATGTAATGAGATTCACGACAAAAATAGGTTATCATTTTGCTTCCTATATTCGACGTATATAACTCTAGTCTTAGCAGTATGGGAACGTTTTCCACAATCCATGTGCATTCCTTACATGTTATCGTTTTAAACAAAACAATGCATTTGTTAAAAAGTCATTGGCCAACCAGAATTATCTGATTTATCTATGCTTCTCTCGTCCCAGCTCGTTCCACTCGTTGATCTAGTGGTATTCATAATGTCCTGTTAATATAACCCGTTAAAAATATAGTCCTATTCCATGAGCTTCTTTACAAAAAGAATCATGTAATTGATGAAAGAATAAAACCTCGGGGAAATACGCACAGGATGTATCTTCCATAATAATCTGTTCTAAACAACTTGAATGATTCTGAAAGTAAAAATTATTTACGTCAATTTATATGCGATACTCTTAGATAATATTTTTTAAATATTCTGGTTTATAATGATGATGATGTAACGTTATAGCAACAACACACGTCTAGGGTGAACTTAGAGCCCTGAAATATTTTTATTGTGTCTGTACACCAGGATCTTACTGCACAAAGCACAAATAATTCAAATATTTAAAATAAAAAAGAAACAGATATAAATTTATAAAATATTAAATAAAAATGTTTCAGTGAACATTTATCAAATATCTTTTATCATTTTTAATGAAAAAGGAATACAATGTTTTTCTTCGACCTAAACGCTACTTAGTTGCCCAAGCGGATGAAAAAGAACGTAAAAAATGTCGTGACATAGTTGTTCAAGTTTATTTTTCCGTACGTTAAATATTTGATAATGAGATTTTTAAAAAAGATTTAGGAAATCCTGGCAGAGATAAGGAAATACATTCAAAGAGTCTGATTTCGAATCTGCGCTTGTTTGGCTCTTAATTGAGTAATCGTCTCACTGTGATGCCGCCAGACTCATGCAAACCCCCTACTTTATATATAGAGATATGCAGCAAATACTTATTCGCCAAAGATGTATACTAGTCAGGTCATACGTATATAATTGAATTGAGTAAAAGCTTCCAGTAACATCACCAAATTTAAGCAACTTTAAGTATGGTCAGTAGTTAATGTGTGATAATTTGAGACGGCTAAGTGTTGTATGTAAACTCACTTCGATGTTTACAGATGTTCAACATTGTCTTAATTCGTTGGTAACAATTCTAAAGGTTCACCGTTTTGATAGCTTAACGAGGTGAGGAACCGTGATGGACTTCAAGATTGTAAGCTTCATTGTTAATATCCGTCGGCTATTTTGTTGTATTTAATTACCTATCAGTTTCATCCGATCTATTCTCTCTTTCTCTCTCCATCTCATATAATATATATAT
Source organism: Sepiola atlantica (assembly GCA_963556195.1). Lineage (NCBI taxonomy): Eukaryota > Metazoa > Mollusca > Cephalopoda > Sepiida > Sepiolidae > Sepiola > Sepiola atlantica. The sequence goes on along the minus strand of OY744540.1, from coordinate 28,570,223 downwards.
ATATATATATATATATATGTATATATATATATATACATTGTATGTATATATATATATATATATATATACATACATTGTGTATATATATATATATATACATTGTACATATATATATATACATTGTATATATATATATATATATATATATATATATATATATAAACATATCTAATCTTTTTTATGTTAGTATCGTGGTGTATTATCTTTTGTATTATAAACTAAGATGTGTCTCCAATTGAGAAGAGAGACAGTTATGGTTTATTTTAAGTGTTGGCAAATTTACATTATGTATACAAATATATATATATATATGTGTGTGTGTGTGTATGTGTGTGTGTTTGTGCGTGTATGATATTTAATTTAACATGCAATGACAGACAAGTTTGTCTGCTTCTTTGAGCTATTGTTTTGTTATAGAATAGTATGAATATATATATATATATATATATATATATATATATATATATATATATATATGTGAATATGTATCTACATATGTATGTATGTGTATATGCATGTATCTGATTAGTTTGTATTTTTGGTATTTGGTGAGGTGTGCACACTGTAATATATTTATTACTAATTTGTTTTAATGTTATTTATCGTCTCTTTTTGTGATTTTGTATTTACTATATTATCTTATTATTATTATTATTATTATTATTATTATTATTATTATTATTATTATTATTATTATTATTATTATTATTATTAAGCAATTCCAGAAGCTAACTGCTTCAATTCATTATTCAGTATTCATTATTAAACTGGAAATGCTTTCTTCATTATTTACTATTATCTTAGATTGGCTTTTGGTTGACTCATTAGACAAATGACAAACAAATATCACCTTCTTTATTTATTTAACAAAATAGGCGAAGCTACTTTGAAAGGGTATCCCGTCTGTGGAAGACACAATTGCGGGACTGCTTTCCTGCAGACTATAACATAGTCGTCTTCAAATATGAACGACTACTTGTTGTGATGTAATCAAACTTATTTCATTGCATATATAAATAAATCGTTTCATCCTTTTAACATGTATCCAGGAGTGAGTTTTGACCTTGAAAAGTGGTGACGAAAGAAGTAGAATAAATTCAATTGTGGAGTTAAACGGAAAGTACGCTCTATTTAAGCTCAGGATGTTTTTTGTGAAAGAATGAAATAAGATATTATTATTATTTTCAGAAGTATTACTAGGAGTAGCAAACTTTAACAAATTATCGAGGTTTTTTCACCCCGACAAACCTTTCGTGGATCATCTAATAA
>OY744540.1:28523954-28561454 GCA_963556195.1 Sepiola atlantica | reverse complement strand
AAGGCTAGACTATTGATATTTACATCGATGTTTCGATCCCGACTTGGGGCACTCATGCGAATCACGACTCATAGACGGAAACATGTGTCCTTCTTTATGTATGTAAAAACTAATGTATAAAAACATTAATTAATAAATATATGTAATATTGATGAGACGTCTGATTAAGGACGATTGAATGCGGTATTCTGCATACCCTTTAAAATGCACAGGCAGCCTACAAACAACACCAAACATCTGCTTAATACCATACATTTACTATATAAGCCCCAGATGGCGGAGAGCCCTCTACTCCAGTAGCTTCTTTTCTCGTGCTGCCGGCGTTTAGAACATTTTCCCTGCTCCTTGTTTCCACGACTGTACCGACATGCTAAAATGTAAACTTAATGTGAACAAGCATCTCGCTGCTCAGCTCTTAACTTAGGATGACCCCCAAAACGTTCACCCTAATTCTTAATAGCCCCTTACGTCTACCGCTAGTAAAAACAATAACACACCAAACAGCTGCATACACACGTATAAGTATATATGTTATTAAATAGGCATCTGAAATATAATTAAAATGAAATAGGGTTACATGGATCAGGTTCTATTTTAAAAGAAATTCAAACCTTTTTATATGTTTTCTTTCGGTACGGCTTCGAAATGCGGGTCTAAACTACTTTTCTATTGAAATGTTTCTCATATATACACACGCATATATATATATATATATATATATATATATATATATATATATATATATATATATATATATATATACACATGTGTATGTAGGTGTAGGTAGCCTGTACATCATGCAATCGTTTGTGACGGTACACACACGTACCATTAATAAGTCTGACGATCGCGTGAGAAAGCCTCATTCGCATCCGCATAAAGAATGAAGTATGGAATGACGTTAGACTAGAAAATCTATATCAATTTCCGTTTCAGTTGCAGAATTAATGGTTGCTCTAATCGATACAATCATATCCAAGATGTTTTTTGCATTCATTTATTTTTGGGTCGATTTATTTTCTGAAGTATTTCTTTTTTTCCGCTCAGTTTAAAATTACCGTATCTGCATTACTCTAGCTTCAACAATGAACATAGAGAGAATTGGATTCCAAGACAAAGTCGCCATAATAAGCGTACTTATTATTCTAGATTGGCGGCTTCTGTGAAGATTACATGGGATCATTCGAAATAAAGGGAGCTGATTGGTTGAGATTATCACGTGATAGTTCGCTTAGTATGAAATATTTATTTTTATTAACAGTTTGTGAGATATGAACTTTGTAACGCTTGGCACCCCGTGGATCCGTTCTTCGCATGAAATTGTATCAGAAATAATAGTTAATTATCACAGAAACTGGGGATAGAGCGAACCAATCTGTGGGGTAGGGTTTGTTACATTTGTATTCGGTCAGGGATAAGGGTTACGCGTATTTGAAAGAAAAAATATATGACATTAAAAAGAGTAGTGAAAAGTACGATTAATCTGAGACAAAATGTATATAGAAATACTAATGGAAAATCTAACTAGTATACGAGAGACACATCCTACCTAATTTCTTTCTCCCCCTCCCCCACTAGGGAAAATTTGGCACAAGGTAGATTTTCAAACCGAGGAAACACTAGCTCCACAAAATAAGGAATTCTAGATTGGAATAAAAATACAAATTACCTCAGTCACGAAAGATTTTCTCCGAGGACAGAAAATATTAAGTGTAATATCATAACTTCTACTGCATTTTGATATGAGACAAAAGCTCAAGGAGTTATACAGCTAATTAATTAATGACTTCCTTTTAGTGATTCAGACCTCAAGTTCACTTGGATAAACGCAATTATTAGTAAATATCAAATGGTATATCACACAACTTACCTATAATATATTGTTTGATTAAAGAATAATCACGCAAGGATGAATAACTCTGACAGTGAACTGCCATTATTTCATTAACCTCCTTTCTAAGAAGTTAGATACAAGGTCAAGTGTAGGTTAGATGAAAGTGTTTCTGTGGACAAAACTTAGCCCACCCAGGTTTTCAGTCCGTGTCGCTAACCTTTAGCAACCATCAGACCTTCTTGTATATTTTTCCTAACGATGCTGTTATTGGTTGTGCAAATAACGCGACACACTAGTACATATCATTCTGAATAGTCCCTTAAGAAAGCAGTTGTGAACGTGATAAACAATTAGGCAGTTGTTGTAAAGTGTGGGTGTTTTTCAATCCTCACATTTTGTCCGTAATTCACTTCAAATGTGAGACAAAAAGTTGCCAGCCGAGTAAAGAACACAAAAGCTAGCACTTTATGGACGTGAACGAAAGTGCCTCAGCGATGTTGAAGCCCAAACAACATCTTGAAATGGATCCCTGATTGTTACATGGAAATCCTAGGTTCAGAGGCACCCTGTCTCCAGTAGAAAAAAAAAACACTCAACAGTCTGAGAACGGTAATGGGGCGATCAACAGTTGCTATGAGTATATAGGGGCTACAAAACTGACCCAACCATGTGTGAATGTATAGAGGAGGACAATAAGGTATAACACTGCATGGTATGCCCCTACTATCAAAGCAGTGCAGCTTGAAACACTTCAACCATTCTGAACATTCAATGGCAATGAACTGGAATTAGAAAATATGTACCATTTAAAGTACTTATATTATAATAAAAGCACATATTTTAGAAATTTTGAAATGAAATTAAAGTAAATGACCGTTGATATTTTCGTTAAAATACGTTATTTTGAATTATTACTTTATTTAATTTGTTTTAGTTTTCAGAAATTGCGTGTAGGTGTACTTACAAATCGTTGTTGTCTCTCCATTGCTGTTGGTTTTGTGACGTCTGATCTTGGCGTATTTCTTATGCCAGTTCCTAGTGGCTATACTGTTTCGTTGTTGTATTTCCGTGAGATAAATGGCAGAGAGCGATAGAGATACAAAGAGACTAGTTAGATGAAATGGGGAAAATATGTTTTAAGCATTTCCTCATAAGCAGTGCACTTGATAGAGACATACATATAAGCAATGTTATTATCAGTCACTGCTGTTTTGATAATATAATGAGACATAAAATAAACATATTCAACTGGTGTAGTGCAATTCATTAAAAACGGTTTAACATGGGACCAATAAACATATAAAAATAATAACCACAATAATAACACGAGCATTAAACTCCACCCATGAAAATGCAGAAACAGGACATCAGAAATAATACTATTAATTAATACATGAAAAAGTTAATTACTGAATAAATCTTATGATTGTATATCTTTTATCTAGACGAATAGTAAATGAGACACTCACGAACCATATTTTCCCCGTTAAATTTGGCAAATTGCGTAAACTAATATATATATGTATCTATATATATATATATATATATATATATATATATATATATATATATATATATGTATCTATATATATATATATATATATATATTTTATATTTGTCGCTCCTCGTAAAATAAGTAGAGCACTCTTAATGGTAGTACAAACACAGCATGACGTCACTTGCTTTATAATGCATCATTCCTTCTTTAATAGAAGTAGAATGCCTGGATATCGTGCCGCTTTAAATGTGTTAAATTATCATTGTTTATCGGCTATTCAAATATTGGGCGCCCGGTTAAAGACGTTGGATGCAAGTTGAAAAATACTTGTTATCCAGGGTTTCGAATCGTACGACCGGTAGTGAATAGTCATATCTCTATGCTGATGAGTCCTGATTGAAAAGGGACGAAACGTATACGTACATAGATAATAAACAACAACAAATATTTTATATATATATATATATATATATAAAATAAAGTTCCATTCGCTCTGTCATCGAGCATCATAGGTGAAGAACCAAAACCTTTATTTTTACATCTCTACTCACAGCCACATACGCCAGCCATCCAGACGTGATTCTAGAAGATATGCGTTTATTTTGTCTACTCTCAAAAACTCTTACATCATCTCCGGTTAAGGTGTTACGCCCAAATATTTTTTACAAAGAAGATGGAAGCCCAATTTAACACCGGGGCCAAATAGTCGATGGCATCTGTTTTTTCTTCATGCTACACTTACTTTGTTAACTAGTGTACATTTTCGATCGAAACAATGACTCCACGTTTCTTTCTTCTACATCAAAATTCATGGAATTTAAGAATAGCGTTTTCGTAATTCTTACTTTTGTGGACTTGTTTAGGCCCCGTAAAGAAAACACTAACACGGGGTTTAGCGAAAACAAGTATAATGAAGAAAAGTATAGTAAAACACAGAGTAGTGGTACGACAGTTTTGACTGTCAGTATAGGCTAGGGTTTAATAAGCCATGTAATTCCTTCCCACCTCAGGAATATGTGACACAAGGTCGGAAGGTGGGGGAGAATCAAGGCAGCGCTTCTAAAGAACGTGCAGTATGGCCTATCTATAATATCCTGAGCAGCCCCGTCGGCATTCCCCAGATAGGGAGCATCAGACAGTAAGCAATAAACTTACTCCACCACAAAGAGGGGAGACAAGGCCTGGGAGACTGCAGCTTCTACGACTACTTAGCCCAACAGATAAAAAGCCACCGAAATGGCCCAGTCTCTGCCGTTACTACTGACGAGAACGAATCTTCAACAGGTGTTACCCAGTCCGAAAACTAGGGTGGATAAACACCGGAAAGCATATGTTTCTAGTATTGATTGTGGATGGACACGTTTAATGTCTGTTATACGTACGGTACCGTAACATAATTGATTACGATAAGTCCCGGTACTTTCGTTTTCTTTTTAAATCGAAGCTTTTTTAGGGCTGTATGAGGTACTGGTATGTCGAAATTATCGTATATGATGTGCATAACTTCTTTAACTAAAGGAGTGTTGTCCGTGCCTTCTAACAGTCGTTTTATAATGTTTTTAGTGTCTCTTATGAGAAAACTGAGATATTTTGATTGTGTAAACAATATTTCCAATTCTCATTTCTATCGTAATACGTTCTCAAAAATACGTGCTATATTTAAACATCTTGAAATATACTTTGCCCCCCTGGGAGGTACCGTTTTTCTTTTTGTACAATAGAGCTTCGACCTAGTTTGGTATGGTTAGAGAATTATTTGTAAAAAACGGATCTCACTTTTCGTGCAAACACCATCTCTGCAGGAGATAATGAGGGTGGTGTGTTAACGTCTGCCCTTATCTTGTACAAATGTAAGAACCGCTGCAGGGTCGTTTCCGTGAGAGTGCCGCGAGCTTTATTCAAGCCTCTTTTTAGATTGTTCACAAAACGCTCTGCATGACTGTTTGAACCAGGATGATACGAGCGAGTCGTAATGTGAGTGACCTGAGAAAATCTCCTATGACTCTTTTTAGTCAGAAGACGTAAATTGCGTTCTTTTGTTACTGACCAAACAATGAATAACACACAAAGGGGTGAACGATTCGTACATGGAGTTTTTTATTACCTCCGTAGTGTGATTCTAAGATTGTAACACTTGGGACAATTTGCAAAAACTGTCGACCACAATTAGAAAGGAAAACCCCTCCAACGGGCCTGCAAAATCCACGTGTATCCTTTACTATGCTTAGTCCATCTTTGGGCACGGACTATATTTGATATGAAATGCCTTTACCGCCAAGACACTTTTTTACAATGTACTTAATGTTCTGATTCATTTTACGTCAGTACAGGAAACTGAACATCAAACTTTTAATCCTATTTGTCCCCGGATGGGCAATGTGAAAATCTTTCAGGATTCTCTTCTGTATTTTTTTTTGGAATGATAACTCTTTCTTTGTACAATAGTGCATCGTCACGTAATGCAAAACTTTCTGCAATATGTATGCCTTTATCAGCCATTTTAGTTTTTGTACCTGTGAGGAATTCATCGTTGAAGGATTCCTTTTAAATTTCATGTAAGGTGACCGGGATTTCTACTACCGCGTAGCCTAGCATAGCATTTATCTACCCTTCCACTCACAGGGAAGCCATCATGGTGTCTTTAGTTGCGCTTTCTGTCTCGGAAACAGTCTAGACAATCAGCCCGTGTGATACATTTTTTAGATGAAAACACTTCATTTTAAAATTATAATTCAGTAAAATCGTATACACAAGCAGATCTTTTTTTGAAGTGAAACTAGTGATTAACGGTTATATGATCCGTCTGTAATGTAACCATCTACCGTTATGAACTTAGTTACAGCAAAAAGTATTCTTAAAGCCTCCTTCTCAATTTGGGAGTACTGCTTCTCCGCAAGAAGCAGGGTCCTTGGGAGTACTGCTTCTTCGCAAGAGGCAGGGTCCTTGATGAATGCGTGATGGGTTTATGCGTTCCATCCGGCATTAAATGAAGAATGCACGCTCCTAATCCGTATGAACTAGTGTCGCTAGCCACTATTACGTCTATGTCTGAGTTGTGATGCGTAAGGAGTAAATCTGATGTCTGTATTTCAATAGTTCTTTTTCGAATGCCTCCTTGCATTCGGGCGTTACTCACAAATCTTATCCTCATTCAATAGTACATTTTGTGAAGCACGAACATTATGGATCTATGGGATAACAGCCTGGTAGTAATAGTTGAGCCCTAAGAAGCCATCTGGTTTTCTGACGTTTTCGGCGCCGGAATGTTCTTGATTGTCGTCCTTGTCTATTACATGATGCCGATATTTGATTTAAAACAATCACATTTTTCTTCTTTAATTTAAAATTCATTGTCGCTGATTCGCGAAAAAACTTTGTTAACATGTTCTTGGTGTTGTTCTATGCCTTTACTGTTGATTAAGATGTCTTCAAGTTATGCAATAGCAAAATCAAGTTCGCCAAGCATGGTATCCATCAGTTGCTCAAAAAATTGCGGGAGCAACTTTGGCTTCGACAACTTGCCTTTTGAATTTGTATAAACCGCGATGCTTATTTATACACAAGAGTTTAGAACTCTATTATTTAAAGGATATTTAGAGGTGCGCTTTACTCAGATCTATTTTTGAAAAAACATCTGCCACTTTTTAATTTTGAAAGAAACTTTGTCCGGGCTCTGCAGTGGAAATTGATTGATACTCCTTTAGTGCTGCATTTAATCGTGTTGAAAAATGTGCACACACGCGAATTTCTTTTGATTTTTCTTTAAATTGACTGCGTGTGCTGCCCACTGACATCATTCAAGTTACGATAAGATGCCGCTCGTCACTAGTCGGTCTAAATCCTCATTTATTTCATCTAACGAGGCAAAAGGTATATTTCCTTTTATTCTTAAATACAGGCTGAATGTCATCATTCAGTTGGAATCTGACCATCATATTTTTGCATCGACTAACACCGCCAATTATGACTTTTAAAAAAAATCAAACTTTAGTTTTTCTTATTCGGTTGTCGGACTATTTTTTTTTTTTGGCAAAACGTATTTATTTGTAACTCCCATGAATTGAACACTTCTATCTAATAAGTGCAAAAATTGTATTTAAACGCAAGTATTGTTAACTTTTTAGTAGCTCCCATTAGTGTCACGTTTGTAATTATCTCACCCTCAAATTCAATTTTCTCACAGTTCACTTTACTGGCGATTCTGTTAGTTCTTAACATGGTGGGTGTAATCAACTACCTACGAAGTTTCATTATTGACACATCCGAGCCTGAATCTTATTATTGTTTTATATTTTCATCAAGACAGCTTTACGTGCTCATATTTCAATATATTCATGCAGCCCTACTCATTGTTTTTGTGGCTTGAACCCGCGTTGGATTTCCTCTATTTTTCCTACAATGCGGACTTTTATGTACGACTTTGTAACAAGTAGGGCAGGTCTTCAAACGAAATTGACAGTTCATAAACCAATGCAGGAAACGAAAAGAAAAACAAGTGCTCCGCGGCAATACACGTTCATTTTACAGGGCTAGTTTGTCTGTGGAGAGGGGTGAACATATATATTTTTGTTTAAAAATGATTCCGATGGAGAGCTGAATTTCGATTTTTGATGTATTTTTCTAATATGTGCAATTCCCGACTTTTCGATGCCATCCTAATCCCGCTTAACACTTATAAATTCCTGGCAGTTGCTAGCTAATTTCTGTAGTTCATTATCTAATTTATTTTGACCGCTCCGTTTTATCTCAGCGTCCTTTCCTGATACCAATCCTTGTACGAAATTAAGCATTTGAAATTATCAGCACTAATTTCGACTTATTTAACGTCGCATTTTTTGTTGACGACTGATGCGAACGTTGAATAATCGGTGGTTTTGTTTTTTACCAGGTATAAACATATTCAGCGTTTGTATAACAAACAAATCTTGGGGCTAAATTATTCAGTTAAAGGATGTTAAGATTCAGAAAAAGTGAAATCGCTCGTTTTAGGGGATAAAATTAAATCCACGAAATTACTATGTTTGGTGTTCCCTAATTTCCGTAGCAGTTAGCGAACCTTTTTATGGTCTGCCAAATTTTTACAATCTGTTTTGTATAGATCTGGATATCTACTGAAGTACGAAGCAAATGTTTCATCCTTGCCTGTCGAATAATTGAAATTCTCAATTGTAGTCTAAACGGTATTCTGCGAGAAAGCATTACCGTTCTATTTACTTTGACACCTAATCGAATTTGTTTACATTAATACTTTAATCTTTTCGTCCGATTTCTTACTTTTATTCTAGTAGAAGCTGTTTAAGTATTATTTCAGCTTTCTGTAGTCTCAGTATGTTCACGAAGTCATTGGTCTGGTGTGGGTTGCTGTCGCATTTATACTTCACCAGTTTTGCCATAGTAGCTCTAAAGTCTACCATTTTTAAAATGTATCTTTTTAGAATACGGTTTTGTTTAATGTGTCTATTTAGAATACAACTTTTACAAAGTTCTTTCTTGTAAATTAGGTTTGCTAAATGTAATCTTAGTTTACATGAATATAAAACTTTCTTCTTTTTCCTCGTACACAATAACTTTTTGTCAAAATGCTTTTCGGGTAGCCGTAGAAATGACAGGCAACACTTTAGTCAACAGTTGAAAAATAAAATACGGTTTTAGTTTTTTTTCTCGGCGGTCGTTAAATTTTCTCTTTTGTTGAAATAGAATAAAATCATGTATTACCTTTTTGTTATAAATTAACAACCATATCAGAATGGCAATAAAAGAAAATCACTTACACATTTTTCTAAATGATGGAGTAAAATCGGTATTTTCTTTTATTTTCACCGTTAAAAGCCAGTGTTTCGAACAAGAGTGGTGTCTAGTAAGTTTTGCCGTTAATTGTTCCACGTTCGCATTTTTTTAAGCTAATTAAATTACTCTGATTTTATTCGAGAATAGCAGATTACAGATACTACTCTATTTAAGACGGTTCACATCAGCACAAAAAGCCAAACATGTACACCAAAACTTGTAAAAACTCTTACTTCATTTAATTGATTTAGTAAAGTGTTGTTATTAAGAAGACGTCGGTTTGCGGCAAGGTAATCTTTTCGATTATTTGCTATTACAATTACTATTTTTACTTTTTAATGTTGTGGTCATCATTATTATCATTATTATTATCATTATTATTATTATCATTATTTTTAGTAGTAGAAGTATTATCATTAGTAAGAGTAGTAGTAGTAGTAGTAGAAGTAGTAGTAGTAGTAATTTGGGCATGCGCAGAAATTATTGATAAGTAGTTTACAATATAACGAATGGGAGTTTACGCAATTTTTTAGACGAGTATTGTTATGTGCTTATCATTTGTTTTACTTGAAAGCCGAATCTTTCTCCCTGGATCTGACTGTAATTCATCAACTTGATCGAAATAAGTTTAATAATGGTATTTTTTTCAGAGTAAGACTCTTATTTAAAACTATAAGTACTTACTTTAAAATATTTAATTTCAATTTATAGAGGCCGTGGAGTTGGCTACTATTACCAAAACCTTTCCGTAGATTGCCTAACACTTGATCCCGTATTAGATTAATCGCTTTTATTTACTTGATAAAATATTTCTATGACAATTATTCGAACCTCAATATATAAAAAACATCGACAAAATCCTAATTCAGAAACCTACATTACTTACAGTGAAATAAGTTATTCTGATTTTTTTTCCGAATTGATACTCTAATATTTTTTTTTAATTACATAAATATTTTATATGTTCAAAGTAAAACGATTTCACGTGCACCAAGCAATTGACGTGCTTTTTAATATATTCAACATGAGTTTGTTTCGTTTTTTACGGTTTACCAATCTGATCACGTGACCTTCAAATTATAAATGTTGTTTTTTCTCTTCTTTTCCACTTTAGTTTTCAAAATATGACCTAAAATAAGGATCATATGTTCATTCTGCCTGATGATATCGCAGTATCTAACATCTGCTATTGATAAGATCGATATACCAGTGTAAACTATTATGTGCATATGTGTAAAGGAAAAAGTATATGTATATATGTATATATATATATATATATATATATATATATATATATATATATATATATATATATATATATATATATATAAGGTAAAGGTCGCATAGCCTGGACGGGCACGAGTATCGTTGCCGACATCGCACACTGCCCATGTTAAGAATCACCGTGTCTAGAGGTACAGCATATGGAAGGCGGAGCCCATCCCTCTACTTCCGCTGCCTTGAACCTTTCCTGAATTTGTGTGGGCAGAGGGAGTTTTCAGGCCCGAAAATTAGCATGCCGTGAGTGGGCTTGAACCCGGGTCATCCAGCCCAAAGACAAGTGCTATAACCACTCGTCCACAGGCTCTTATATAGTTATATTTATATTTATATATATATATATATACATATAACTACACATATATGTATATACATATATATACACATATATACATATAAATACACATATATATATATATACATCTATATATACACATATATACATATAAATACACACATATATATATATATATATATACATATAACTACACATATATGTATATACATATATATACACATATATACATATAAATACACATATATATATATATATACATCTATATACATATAAATACACACACATATATATATACATATATATATATATACGCACACATATATACATATATATATATATATATATATATATACACACACATATATACATATTAATACACACATATATATACACATATATACATATAAATACACACATATATATATATATATATATGTGTGTGTGTGTGTGGGTGTGTGTGTGTGGGGGGGTGGGTGTGCTCGCATTTACGCAGATATTTGTATATGTATTCTTACTCGTACTGTATTTTCTTTAAACTAAAATTATATCCCTCGCTAGTGAATTATCCCGACAAGCTGTTCGCGACAGAAGTTGTCATAGATTACTACGATAAGTCACAGCCACTATTGGCACCGTTAGTGATTCATTACCTGTGTGAGCTGCTTGATAGATTGGATCGAATAAATATTTGAAATCTTCCCAAATAAGTGTCTGACTGTGTCAGCAATATTTTATGTCCAGTTCATTGTTATTGCGAGATAGGAATTATTTAACATGAGGAATGATTTGATGTGAATTCATACCTCTTTGAGAATATCATATTTTACTAACTTCTTTCGCGAACCCTTAAAACCTATTATAAATACTGCCAATAATAGGGTTCCTTTCGTTCTAGAAGTAAGTAATGCACGGGAAGTTTCTGCCATGATGAACGAACATATACTACAAAAATTAAACAGAATAGCTACCCCTAATATATACATATATATATATATATATATATATATATATATATATATAGGGTGGGCAAAAAATAAGGATCCTATTTTTAAAAATTCATAACTTTTTTATTTATTGATTTTTTTTTTTTTTTAGAATAAGTAAAGGACCCCTTCCGAAGCAAGCATGAGCCGTATTAGCCCTAAGGAACGTACCCTCATTTAGAAAACATTATTTTTGCTTAAAAAACTCAAAACAGTGTAAAAAACAATATTTTAGTTTTTGTAAGTTTTAAGAAGTGTTTTTCGGCTAAAATTTATTTTGTTTATTTCAAAAAATCTCGGAAGGGTCAGTCTACACACACATAAAGTTTGGTGAGTTTAACTTTAGTTCTGTGGAAGTTATTCAAATTTAAAGATAGGACCCTTATTTTGGCCCACCCTGTATATATATATTGATTTTTCACTCAGAAAATAGATTATTCAGTGAAGACCGGGATTTGGGCAATAAAAACAAGGTCGATGATACTCGATTACAGGGTACAGAGCATTTATATCTGATGTTTTGAAGGCTTACCAAAGCATTCCGTTCAGGAGCCTAATCAACACCACGAAATACTTTTTCATTCAAAGATTATTTATCATTTTCAAGTTAAAGAGTTTTTTTACCTACACGTGTTTTACTACCAAGCAGGTCCCTGCTTGGCAGATCATCAGAGGAATTAAGTACCTGGAATAAGAATTACAACAACGGGCAATACACAATGCGATGCTGCTTTAATAGAGGTCACTTAAGGAGGGAAGAAAATAAAAAAAATAAAAATAAATAAAAAATAAAAAATAAAAGATATTCTTTATTTTTTTTCAGTTTTATTCTTAAAAAATGTTTTCATTTTGTATATATATATATATATATATGTATATATATATATATATATGTATATATATATATATATATATATATATATATATATATATATATATATATATATATATATGAGAGAGAGAGAGTGGGTGGGCAGATACGAACAGCTTCCAACCGGGTTTTCGCCATGTGACCGTCTGATATTGTTATTTCCTTGTGCTGATGAGAGCCGTAAGCTTGAAACGACGTCGTACCTAGGTAAAATATGAAGAAAAAAATTAATAGCATTAGAAGCTCTTGTTAAGTAAAAATAAAAGTAAGACAACTTTTCGAGAGATTAAAAATTGTCATTCACCTGAAGCGCCAGTGCAATACCTGACTCTGTCGTTGACTTCTATCAGATGTCTTAATATTTATACTCAACGCATTTAGTGCCAATATTACTTAATTTATCCGTTATAACGTGACAATCTCTCATGGTCTGATGGACTAAGTGAACGCTTACAGATTCAATGTGTCTCTATAAACGGGCGTTGTGAACTTTGACCCTCTGAGATTGTTATTTCCCTGCGCTGATGAGAGCAGTAATTTCAAAAGCACGTCGTACGTAAGTAAAATATTAAAAATAATTTAATTATATATATATATATATATATATAACATTTACAAATATATAATAAATTAACTATATATACATACGTCGGCGTGTCAAGCTTACGCTCTCATCAGTGTAGTAAGTGCCAATTTTAAACGGTCAAAGGGCGTGACCCGCGTTCACAGAGTCAATCAAGACTACACGCTTTCGCCCCATACACTTTTAGCAATCTCCGATTTTCAAAATATTCATAGAAGAAGCTGTAAAAATATGATAATTTGTTCGCGATTGTTTTTTTTTTATTGGTATCACTCTATTTAAATATATTTTAATCAAAATCCTTTAAAATTGAATGCACTTGTAGTATAAATACAATATTAGTATCCAGATCAAATTATGTTTTATATTTAAAGTGTTTCATATTTAAAGTGATATTTCCCCTAAATACTTTCTTCATCGTATTATTATTATAAATATTATTATTATTATTATTATTATAAATATTATTATTATTATAAATATTATAAATATTATTATTATTATAAATATTATTATTATTATTATTATTATAAATATTATTATTATTATAAATATTATTATTATAAATGTTGTTGCTGTTGTTATTATTATAAATATTATTATTATAAATGTTGTTGTTGTTGTTAATATTATAAATATTATTATTATAAATGTTGTTGTTGTCATTATTATTATAAATATTATTATTATAAATGTTGTTGTTGTCATTATTATGATGATGATGATGATGATGATGATGATGATGATGATGATGATGATGATGATGATGATGATGGAATTTATACAATTCTATCTTCAAATGTTCGAGGTTACTGTTATACTTAATCTGCTTCGTTAACGTGTTTCAAATATATCTTACATTATTAGAATGAACATATGATTTCTGAATCAATTATTTTTATCATATCTTCGCAATTCATTTTAAGATAGAGAAGAAGTATTTTTTTTAATGTCTAACTTAGATAAAATACACATTATCATTTTGATATTTGTGGATGGGCAAATATGTGAGCCTCTTGGACCGTTATCACTATAGAAACCCGAGTTTAGGGATGACGGTTAAAATGGCCAGTGAAGCAAAGGAATTGCTGCCATAGAGGAAGTAAGGTATAAAAAATCGGCAACCACTCAGATGGGTAGCAGCTTACATAAATTAACAATTTTATTTCGATATATGTAAGGTGTGATTATGCTTGACAATAACAGTAATCATCGTCTCTTCAACCGGTACGCATTTTGATGTAACGAGATTCACGCGCGATCATAAAGCCATACTACATGATCGAAGTGACTATTTCAATTCGTGACTCACTCCCAACAAGGCAATGGGTGATCCTGCGATACTCCGCTGTTGGTCCAGCAGAGAATATACGAACTCAGGGTAAAGATTATTTATCTTTGTCAACGCATATTAATACAATTTATTATATTTTGTATTGTTCCTGTGTTTCTCTTACATGGAACTATTACAAGTTAGTGCAATGTGGTGTTCAGTTCATTACGTCCCCCCCAAAAAGTTACACACACCAACAACCTATAATTGTCCAGAACCCGTCATTATAACACAGGAAAATATAGCGTTTCAACAGCTAAATATGTATTCACGATTGGCATTCATATCAAGTGTGCAAGATCTTATACTTTTTAAAAATTAATTGAAATAATATAAATCCATTATTGAAACCTGCCCCCAGCTATAAGAACAACAAAAACACCTTTTGTATTTTGATTTGAGATGCTACACCATAGTAGTGTTATTACCGTGAAGTTTGTATGAACTATTTATTATTTCTAAATATTAGAGTAGGCGAGTCAAATTATACATATGTTAGTGATTAACCTCTTGGATTCCCTAGTAGAACTGTTATAGACAAGTAATATTAAAAGTTATACAGCGACTGCGATAGTCACGAATGTCTCACAGAAAAGGGGTGAAAAAAACAAAAAACAAATAGTCAACAAATAACTGCTATCAAACGAAAGAAAATGTAATCTTCTATCGATGTACGTAGCTTTTATGATTTGTAACTATTTTTAAGTTTGTATTCTTCTGATTTTCTATCGTTATCTACAAGGCCGTGATAAACACCATGTCCGCTACGTGTCGACTACATGAGAGCGGATGGTTCAGTATAATGCACATATTTTAAAATAAAAAGTATTTTAAAATAAAAATAACTTGATTTGTATTAAAAATTAGAAAATATAGAGATATGTCGAGAATTTATATTTGGCAGGTCGATGATCGTTATTAGTTGTACTTTTGTTTAATTTTTGACTTTTTACTCGTTATTAATACAACATTGAATCTTAACTTCAAGTAAAGAACTGCAGCTATTTTGAATTCTATTTTTAAAAGCTTTGTAAATAACGGTAGATAATCAGACAAAATAAACAGTTTAAACAGTTCAGACCTTCAAGAGATACGCAGACAAATAGAAGATTAAATTTGATTTCGTGTGGTAACAGTTATTTGTTGAGTATTTCACCCCTTTATTTTGTGTTAGAAAAAATCTTGTCAATTGCAACAGTGACTGGTAATAATTATCATTGGATATATAAAACGGGAAAATAAATTCAGATTTTGATGGCGGTCGATAGTTTTTCCTTGTCTCGAAAGAAGCAAGGAAGCGTACATATAAGCTAGCGTACTCGTAATTTGAGAACATTTACGCTACTAATGGAAGAATATTGATTAGATATGTAATTAAGTATCATTAATAAAATGGAGCGCGGTACGAATTAATAAACACCTATACGCCTCTCAAGATTTTGGTTAGAAGTTATTTCGACTGTGTTTTGAAATAATAGCGTTAGCGACCTTGTAGTTCCAATTTTCAGGATCCACACAGACGCAGGAAGTGATCAGAAAAGATGGCCGTCGGACATGCGAGGAATATTCCGCACGAAATGATATGTTTATTGTCGAAATTTGACACGCTTGATAAGTACAGTATACTTAAGGACTAAAATGGCAATGCCAAACTATGAGCAAGCATTATAAAACGTCATGGGAAAGTTTTGAAGTATCTAAAGTAATTTAAGAATTACATATGCTAAAATAACATCTGAATAGTATTCTTACTTAACCAAACATAACTTATTTCTACAATCTGTGTTATCGAAAACCACTAATGCATGTAATAAATTAACATTTAATACACTTAGTGATATGTATTATTATTTTCCACATAATTGCTGGCTAAATGTTATTTTTTTAAATTTTGCAGGTATAATTCCAAATAGTAGCCAGGTCAAATATTTATTATGTCACGATAAATAAAACATGGATTTTATCGAATACAAATAACCAAATAAGAAACAGTTTAATTTAACCATACCTCACATATTACACCCTCAATCTCAGGGGTCCCCGAGAATTAAGAGACTCCATGCAAGATCGCCTGTCGTCATTCCCTGTGATGCCTAACTCTCCGTAGGCGTTCATTCGTGATATGGAATAAAAAAAAACGGATCTCGAATTTGGAATAGAGGATTTTATAATGTTTTTGACGGTCTTCCACTCTGCTAGAGGCGAGATAGAAGACATATCTGGGCTACGGATCTCTGGTGCATTATAATCGATTAGTAAGGCATTACTTATCAGATGTCGTCGCTTCCAGCTTCAATCTCACAGTCAACACATTTTGTGCCTATTCTATAATGGGTGAGGTCATCACCTCTAACTCGTTTTTGTGCGAGATACATTGACACCCAAAACACAAGCCTCTTAAAGCTGTCTCGCATTTTTTATTGTTTACTTGCTAACGTTTCCCCATGCTAATTTAACTTATCAAATTAGTACGAGTAAGCGTACCGTTTCTATAATTTACCAGCTATTACACACGGCTTCTTGTGTTATTAAGGTGGGTTGATTTATTATTATTTTGTAGAATGTTTAAATAATATTAATCTAAACGTAGTTTAGTTAATTATTGCTTAATGCGGAAGCCCTGTTTGATATTAGACGAACAGTCTATACCCCTCGGGTCCTAGAATATTACTGAACGTTTCTGGACGTGAGTGTTTCTTTGAAAGCAGCAGCAACCGTAACTTAGAATTCTTAAATATATGGTTATTATAAACCAAATACTGTATAAATAAGCTAGTATTCATCTTTCGCTTGTTTTCTTAATACTCAGTCATTTGTGAGAATAATAATTTAGAATAGGGTTCATACAATTTCGTTAATTTTATTATTTATCTGGATGGCAATGTTTATCATATTTAGCTGAAGTTTAATTTTACTGGATTAATAATCGTTGAATTTTGATCAGTTAATAACCGACTACGATTTTAAGGCTTAGAATGATTCCGGTGCGTGAGGACATCAAGGATAAGGTAGGTATAGTTATAATTTTGGATTTTATTAAGTTCTTTTTTGTTCTTATATATTTTAGCAACAATCTAAAGGAGTGAGCGGGTATATTGGAATCGGTGTTTACTTTTGTGAGTGTGTGTTTGCAAATAGAAAATACAATCCCGGTAGACAGTTTAATCTATAGTAAATATATGATCAAATCATAACTCTAAAGTAAAGAACGGGTCAAATGAAGCATCTTCATTGGCTAAAACGATTGTTGCGTATGTATATAAACATACTGATTTTATTGTAATGTCCACATGTATAGGACTAAGCTATCACAGTGGTTGCTGGAACAATAGTTAGATAACGACAGTAGGCCCTGAATGAGGGCGCTCCAAAGGAAAGAGGCCACGAGGATGTCGGAAATGACGTCATTTGCGTTTGCAGACCGTTCTATTTCTTGTGCCTGAACCAGAAACCGAGCAAGACGCAAGAATTGAGTGGTCACTGCAGCTGACTGGGCCGATGACGGTGGAGTGCAGTGTAACTCAATTCATTCATATAGACATCTCTTCTCCCTCTCTCTCTTTCTCTCTCTCTCTCTCTTTCTCTCTCTCTTTCTCTCTCTCTCTCTCTTACACACTATCTCTAGTTTCTGTCATAGTCTTGTTTTAAATAAAAACAACTTTTTAAAAACGAAACACAGCGTCTATGTGGGTTATTCGATCAACTGCCGAAGGGCAAGCCAGCAGCGATAACACCTGGGTAAACACCCGCGAAGGTAGGCGGTATCTTATACAATGATGCGAAAGTATTTGAAATTGGCAATGATGACAATTAATATATCACTGAAGATTGGACTTCATGAATGGAAAAACACATTTTCGTACTTGGTGCTACTATATTACAGATTTAACTACTACTAATGTTTAAGCAATACAAACTAAGGTCTCGATATCAATTAGATATCATTGCATTAATTTGAGCATAATGTGTAAAGTATTTAATTAATAGAAACACCTTGAACAATGCGTTTTACTTATTTGAATTTAAAGAAAAATTTCAGGTGATTAAATTGAAGCTTTCAAGATAATTAATGGGGTTTCTTAATAGGATAAACTGTTTTAATAGTTTCTGAATCTCTCAAGGTAATCAGAAATTTAGATATTGGATTGTTAAAAATATATTACTCTATTAACAAAAATGTTCTATTAAAAACGAATGAATTTCCTTGTTAATAAAGAAATATATTTTAAATAAGGTGCCTGTTCCGATTAAGAACACCAATAGCGTATAACATTTTAAGATGTAATGAGATGAATTAAAAAAAAACGACAGAGAAAACATGAAAAGCTCACCTCTGTTAAAAGATATATGTAACATAACGTCATCTCTCTATTGATATTGTAGCAACAGCGGTACTTGTTTACTACGGTATCATTTTAAGGGTTGTCTTAAGAAAGGAGTTATGATAGTAGATACTAAAAAGGCAATACCATGTACATAATAAAAACACATCTATAATAATAATATTCACCTTAGTCACCTTTATGCTTAAATAAAGTCACGTATTTGGTTCGCTGCAATTGTACAAAACGTTACGTTTTGGAGAGTTAAAAATATCAAACTAATCTACCTCGACATATTGGAATTTCTGCTCCAGTAAAATAGATATTAACAAGTGAAAGGTTCATTCTAATCGTTAAATGTCAGATAAGATGCTGTAATATAAATGATATTTTGTTTGTTGTTCATTTAAATATAACGCTAAGAATAACGACGTTCGTGTTTTACAGGGTCCGTTCTTTTGTACGCATGCACTCTTCTTTGTTCTGATTAAATAAAGACTGTTCACGAGATATAGGTACCAAACTCAATCATTTGATATTGGATGATTAATTTAGATTTAGTAGAATAGAGCAAGGAGGTGAGGCATAAGGTATGTTGTTGTTTTGAAAAAGCCAACGCACTAAGATAAGCGCACTTTGGCTTACAAGAAATGTCTGTGCAGATTCGTCAACATTCTCAAGTAGACGCGCCTCAGGCAATTAGAAATACTCTAATTACCATCGCAGATAGAAGGCAAAGTTTCGGTGGGTGGACCTCCTGGGAATGAACAGGGTCATGCTTCAGTCCGACAGCAATAACACCACCGCCGGACTGATTTGTATCATACCTCTATAATACATTCCGTCTAATATCATTTCTGCATTAATCTTGATGGATTCAAGATCTTATTAGCAATTATAAGTATTCCGTACCATATGTCTATTTGTTAAATATTTATTAAAAGTGAGGTCTGTTTCTTTTTAGCTGTCCGTCTTTATTTGCTTATCCATCAGGTATAGTTAAACGCAAAGTCTTATATTAATATTAAAAAAGCTCCCAAATAAGAACATCCTGTATTAAGACAAACATTTTTAAAAATACCTTCAGCTTGGAAGGATTTCCGATTCTCTTATCATAGACAGAACATATACTACACTTTGATCACCTCAAAGACGGATACATGTATGTTCATCTGTTATGGTGACGCATGAGCTATAAAAATAATAGACATACTTGATCGTATGTATTACAGAACAACGTTTAGAAGCAGCCTTTTACATAGACGGAACCCACTAGATATATTAATGCTTCATCTGCTGATACTGCTCGAACTGTTTAGACCGAAAAGAATAAACACTCAACAAGTTGCATCGAATTCTCATCGAGGTAATAGGTGCATTCTACAAACGTAACCTGCTAATATGTATATTATTATTACTATTGCTTAAAGAATAAATACAATATGATGGCAAACTTCAACAAAGAAAGTAACCAAATTGCCTTGGATGATCCTTGATATGCTCAATGTACTATAAGCATGCACGCATTTTAACATGCTACGACTAGTAATACGACTGCAACTGATATTCCTACAATAACATTTTATTTAAAATATATTTTCTCCTGTTGATATTACTAGTTTATTTTAGCGGGAAATAAAAATGAGAATACTACTATTTATATTTCTACTATTAGTTATATCAATAAAGTGTTACTGGTTAAAAAATATTGAGTAGGATTGTAGCAAACGTGGCATCGAATCGAATACCATTAACAAACTTACTTTCCAAAACACAAGTCAGTCAAACACAATACCGAAGGTCTGTTTCCCAGATGACTACATGGTCGTTTTCTAAGTCCAATGCTTACAAGTGTTTGTTTGGCCATTATCTAAAGTAAACTAATCCTTTTTCAGTTTCAACCATCGTAGCCAAGGTTTACAATGTTTTCTCACCATCTACCTGACGAACTTAGTAAGTTGTATCCTCGTGTGACTTTTGAGCTCTTAGTAAGCGATAACTCGTAAATATATATTTTTAAAAAAATTGAATGAATCTCTAATACCCCTCCATACACGATAAACATAAACCTGCTCATGACCGGCGTTTTGGGTCAGATTTGTTAATAAACAAGCCGAAGTGACCTACTAGGACCATGGATATGGTCTTAGAAAGCTACACCAAACAATGATGTTGAGGATCGAACTAGTTGAGCAAGTAAATGTGAGAGGCATTTGCAAATAGTTAATATATCTGTATTTCGTGTCAAGCATGAATAAGGAAAACATTGGAAATATGTTTGAATTTTTTTTTGTCTTTATAAAACCTCGTATTGTAACGTATAGGGCTATACTTGAAAGGAAACACTCTACATATAATTACATATGTCACGTGTGATTTGTCTAGTGGCTTCATTTCTATGATTACCTAATGCCAATGTTGATGCCTGCCATATTAGTTTCGTGATATTTATAGCTGGGATTAAGCTGTAGATCGAATTGATTACTAAATACCTAGTAGTTACATGTTAAGAATATTAGTATATTAACTATATAAACTGTAAATGGCAAAGAAAACACGTTTCCTAATTTCGTTTCACCCGTCTTCTATGGTGTTTTCTTGAGTTCATTCACAGTCGCACCTAACAAATAACACATTTGTAACTATACAAAGATACTTTATTTTCAATTGTATTGATATAAAGTGAAGATAGATGTGAATATATTTAAATTAAAAATTGCATACAAATCGCATTTAATAGCGTGTTTATCAAACGTGACAATATACACTATCATATACGTGACAAAATAACGACAGTTTCATGTTGTTACAAGTTCATAACAGACGTTAAGTATCATAAGATTTTCCACGTTTCCATGTGCAACACCGTAGACAATGATCCCATTTTTCTGAAGCTGCATCCGACTGACTGTTGTTTATTGTAATGGTTATTCAAAATACATTTAAAAGACTATTATTATGATCGACTAATCCAATGTAGGTATGTTATCATCCAGACTTACTTTTATTACGTAACGCAAACACACATGTGTCGTTCACAAAGTAACAGGTAGATATTGACTAAATATATTCAGATACAGCAATTGTGTTTGACACTTCAAAAGTTGGCGTGCACGAATCATGGATATTCATGCCTGAACATTTAATTGTGATAATACAGAGTACGTGTCCTGATATATTTATACCTTTATTTACATGATGTTCTCATGTAGTTGTACTCAGTATTGTTGACATGTGTACGTTGTTTCAGCCGATGTATAATCCGGTCTACGCCAGGTGAATTGTTTATTCATGTGTTCTTATTGTTGTACAGATTTAAGTACAATTTATTTAGGTATGGTAATATTAACCGACTCTATGCTTGTAAAGTAAAGAGAAGCGTTCTAATACATTTTAGAAACAAGATTAACTACTCCACAACCGCCCACGTAAACATAAGCAACCCCTGTTGATTTAGGTTAGTAAACTTAAGTAAAATAAAGTCCATTATATATGTGCCCTATCTCGGTTTGAATTTGCGCAAGGAATAAGCCCTAGATTCAAATATAAGTGACACTAAACTTTTAACATGATGATTCAGCTGTTCCATTGGTGCTGGATAAAGATTAGCCACCTCATAAGTTTTCAGTAAATCGATGGGGGATCGCTGATCTAAAACTGATCCATGTATTTTTATGATAGTTCATGTTTCAGCATTGATTGAATATTGAGTCGGGTGTACTAAAACATCACCAGGCAGGAATATAATGTACTTGGCACAGACAGGAACCTGACTGGAAAGAAACAAAATGCGGTTCATTGAGATCATCCGCAAAAGCTTCGACGCAGACCGAAAATATCCAGTCGCAAAAAAAGCGATCTAAAGGCGTGGATACATTTACAACTAAGTGGATATGCGGATGCCCCGCATCATTATATAAACTAACCGAACATTGAGATCGACAGTAGACACGCAATCGTGTTTTAGAAAACCATTCTGTTGACCGGCACCGGAAATAAAGATGTATCATTGTATTTTAATACATCAGTGTCTTTCGTCATCATTGTAAGCAAGGCGAAAATACAACACATTAAGTTACTTACGTATATAAATCTGATACATTAATGTGTTTGACGGTTTTGTTTTACTTAAGGAAATGTTAATCATTGCTTTATAGCAATATTCACGTAGAACGCACAACTAACGTACTAATAACTCGCCATATTAAGGTATTGGGAAACAATTTGAAGCTTTTGTGCCCTCAATAAATGTCACCCATACAGAATTAAAATCTAATACTGAGTCTACTTGAAGGGATTTCTAAAACAAAATAAATAAACTCCAGGGAAAATATGCAAATATTTATCGTATTAACCATCATTTCATTCGTCAACGGCTTTGACTCTCAGACTCTTTGACTCTCTGTCTGTCTCTCTCTTTCTCTCGCTCTCTCTCTCTCTCTATCTCTCTCTCAAATCTGTGGATGCTGCCACAAAATGATGATGCCATCCATTAACGCAGGGGGACAATGTCTAAAGACAAGCGGAACTGCAAGAACAATGTTGTCGTATATATTAAACAGATTTAATGAAACGATTAAGCAAAAAAAAAAATCGCAGAGAAAAAGCAGTGATTATAAAATTATCACATTCCTTTTATTTTCATCAGGAAATACAATTCTAAGTGACGCAAGACTGTTTTAAATATATGAAATTGCATGAATATCTTTACTTTAAAAAATGTTTCATTTTATAAATTAAAAAACTTATTAGTTTAGCATATATATATATATATATATATATATATATATATATATATAACATAACATAGGAGAACATTCATAATATTCGAATTCCTGAGATAGTTATATTTATATATTCCCGGTTAAAACTACTGGATGAGTCAATAAATATTGTTCTTATTCCAATTGTATTCTCATTACTGATTTTATTTTATTATTGCCCTATCTCGTAATTGAGCAATGCCTTTTCAAAGCAAGATTAATTTTCATATATACTGTTTATCTCATTTATGTTTCTTTGTCTCTTTCTCTCTCTCTCTCTCTCTCGCTCTCACTTTCTCTCTCTATCTCTCTCTCTATATATATATATACATACATATTAAACGAGAGAGACATATTTTTACGTGGCTTAAGGAAGCTCTATTTATATATATATATATATATATATATATATATATATATATATATATATATGTGTGTGTGTGTGTGTGTGTGTGTGTGAGAATATGTGTGTGTATGTAGCCTGTTATATATGTGTTTAAAATATATTACTTTACAAAGTACCGTTTCTTCATGTACTTCAATTGTTATACGACGGTATCTACATGAAAAAAAGATTAAAAAATCAGGTGTTATAATTGACAGATTCCTCTAGAAATCTTAACATATTTACTCTTAGATTTATATTTTCTTCTGTACAAAATAATAGTTGCTCAACAGAAATTCGTAATTTAGTATATGTAGGCGATAGTGTCTGATGCACAGTGATATTTTATTTGTGAATGACAACAAAATAAATGACTTCAGTTTGAAAGTTTAATTAAATCCGTCAAGTGTTCTCTTGCTCCAGTTTTTTTTATTCTCATGAAGTTTTTTGTCTTTTTTGTAGAAGTAATACAAATCACTTAATTACTTTTCTTTGTTTCTAAAAACTTCTCGTTTATATACGTAAACAAATAATGGAATGTTTATTCCTGAAAGACAATACGGTTTATAAGTTGAATGAGTTGAACGTTTACTGAAGGCCAGTTAATGCCATATTCTGTTCTGCCCTTTTTCACTATTAAATATCAAATTATACGTGATTTTCAAATTCGTACGATTCATTGATTGTTCTATTTCCACTGATAGTTAAAGCTGGAAAGTCGTGAAATTATAAACTTTCAGTTCGTATAACGTCATGAACATTTAGCACATGTTTCATCCTTCAGAGTAAATACAGAATAAGGTGCTAGAATGGCATGCAAGTCCATATGTTTCCACATCGTCCTACATGTTTCGGTCTCAGAGATTTCTTCTAAACTAATTTACATATGACCCTAAAGAGGCTAACCGTGTAATTGGAAATAACATTTTTAAAAATCAACCCATATGGCCGACTAGTCTGCAAAGTACTTATCCCCATAAAAATGGGCTAAATAGTATACCTTGGAATATCTATGTTCATTTCAGACAACATCACTGAAAGATTACATTTGCCCTGTAGACAGTGGAACTCATACTCCATGTCTTAAAGTACAACGTGCTCAGTGAATGAATACACTATTTCACAGTCGAATCTTGTTAACCATTTTTCCTTCATGTACTTCCAAATGAAAAACCGTTATTTCTGTCGCTGTTTCTTTGTTTCTTTAAGTCGTGTATTATCATATATATTTCTGTTATGGATATTATACCCGCTGATTTTGTATTATCATCAGGTCTTATCATAAAAAAAAATGGTGAGAATGGGAAATCTAATTGGTTGAAAAAATGAAAATGTTTCATTTTTATTTTTACCAACACGAACCAATATTTGCTTTATCTGAGTATCAAAAAGTTGTATGTGCACGTTTTGTTTATACAGTTATAAACCACACATTTAATTTATATAAAAGACTAGCAAAAATGTTTGCGAACCTGGGAAGATAGTATCATGATGAATGAGCATATACTGTAATACCCAAATGGAGGTGGTAATGCCTCGGAGTATAGTATCATTACAACAGAACATACATTACACTAAATTCATTAAATAGAGGAGGTAATATGTATAATTTGGGTTATTTGGTGTTATTCAAAAGCATGGCCCTTTCTGTCGAACTCAGGAATCTAGACGGAATTTCGAACGGAAACCTTTATTTAATTTACCGGAGTAGCATGATCTCGTTTATTCACCCATGACTGGGAGAAGTTTGCAGTAATTTGTAATTCCCCCCGAATAACACTTAAGATGAGAACAGTAGTCTGAATGATCCTAATTATACAAATTATCAATCCTCATCTAAAAAAATCAGAAATATGTGTGAGGATTCTTTATAAAAGAAGAAGGTTTCGACTACGAGTATGATATCATGTCAAGAGAAAACAAACTACAGTACCCCCTACCTCACGAAATAAATCAGAAGATTATCTCATGATGATAGAACTTGTACAACATTATGCCCTACTCCTCTAAAAATGAGATTATATTTAGGAAGATTACCCCCACTGTCTCTAAAAGGTGGGCTTTATTACTGGGCGGACGGTCTCATGACAACATAACCGATACTACACTATACAATGATGCATTTAATCAGTTGTTCATATTCATTTAACAATTCCTAGCCATAAAACAATGTTAATGGTTTCTTCGCTTTTTGGTTAAGACCAAAATGTAATATCTGTTCTCAGCCTCCGGGCGACATCAAATGTATATGTTCTCAGCATTACGGAAACATGAGACGTTTACTATCGTCGAAATATTGCATGGATCTCTCTCTCTCTCTCTCTCTCTCTCATATATATATATATATATATATATATATATATATATATATATATATAAATGGGCACTGTCAGTGTAGTATTAACGCAGCATGATGTCGCTATCTATATATGCATCGTTCCTTTCATTAAGTAGAACACTCTCTAGACGTCAAATCGCCGAATAATGTGTCAAAATTATCACTGTTTATTTGGCTGTTCAGCGTGACCGAGTGGTTCTAGCTGTCGGGATTTGAGTTGTAAATCGCGCGACCAGTAGTGAATAGTTATATATATCTATGCTGATGAGTCCCGATTATAAAATACGAACATATATGTACATGGATGATAAACAAAACAAATATTTAGTATTTGTAGCTCCTAGAAAACCATCTATATGGGCAATGTACATGTAGTATTAACACAGCATGACGTCGCTAGCTTCATATGCATCGTTCCTTTCATTACGTAAAACGCTCTCTTGACGTCAAAGCCGCTGAATAAAGTGTTAAAATTATCACTGTTTATTGTGCCGATTGATTCTAGATGTCGGGATTTGAGTTGTAAAATACTCGGAGCCCGGGGTTTCGAATTGCGCGACCAGTAGTGAATAGTTATATTTCTATGCTGATGAGTCGCGATTATGAAGGACGAAACGTATACGTACAAAAATAATAAACAAATATTACATATATATATAACTATTTCCACAATCAGACAACGCCGCAGCCCAAACACACCATGAAGGCGACGTACCAGATGTCATAGACGTGAGTTTCACCTTCCTTGTTGTGCATCAGTAGAGTATATCTGAACTAAGGATTCGAAAGCCGAGTCACTTGCATGCGAGGCAAGTACTCTTCCACTGAGCCAACTCGCCACATACAAGAAAGTATTAATTACTAACACAGATTAAGCAAACCGTGCCGAAGGCCGACTGTGGAATGAACCTACTTTTCTTAAGAAGGGGTGTAGACATCAAACTACTAAGAACCCAGGCTAGTGTCTCACAAGTAAGAGTTTATACTCGCTCGGACGATGCCATCTAACAAATAAACCCAGCGAGAAGATAAATATTAGATTTTGAATGTGAGATGATATATATAATTAGTTCAATTATAAAACAACGCTGCAGCCCATACAATAGTACTAACCCGAAGTCCTAACATAGTTCATATCCGAGAAAACTCGCCACATACAAGAAAGAATTATTAACTAACACAGATTAAGCAAACCGCGGCGAAGACCGCTAGTATAACATCCTACTTGTGAAGACTCATGCCAACTTACTATTTTAACGTGGACTGTGCCATCTATTTTCAAATATTAAGTCATTTAATATATGTTTAAGCGTTTTAATCATATATATATATAAATCCATATATATATATATGTGTATATATATATATGTGTATACAACCATATATATATATATATATATATATATATATATATATATTTATCAATCTATATGTATATATATAAACACAAATTCATATATATATATATATATATGAATATATATATATATATACAAATCCATATATATATCCATATATATATATGAATATATATATATATATATATATATACAAATCCATATATATATCCATATATATATATGAATATATATATATAAATATATACAAATCCATATATATATCCATATATGCAAATCCATATATATATATATATATATATACAAATCCATATATATATCCATATATATATATGAATATATATATATAAATATATACAAATCCATATATATATCCATATATACAAATCCATATATATATATATATATATCCATATATATATATATATATATATACATTCAAATCCATATATATATATATATATATATATACCAATCCATATAGAAAGATATATATATACAAATCCATAATTATATATATATATATATATACAAATCCATATATATATATATATACATATATATACATACACATACATATATATACATACACATATATACATACACATACATATATATATATATACTAGACCACCCGTGACCCGTTGGGTCAGTTTGTTATATTAGCTATGGAATTCATGTATGTGCGTGACACTTGTGGAGAAAACAAAAAAACTATTTGATGAAATTAAATGTAATTGTTGAAAAAAGAATATAGATAGATTTCTATGCGTCGTTCTGTTTATTATAATTGTTTTTTTTTTAAATTACAGTTACTGAATTATAAGTGGTTGGCCATACTTATAGGTAAATATGCACTGAACAGGTACCATAATACTTATAGTTAAATTCAAATTTTTATATATAATCTTTTAAATGAAATTGTTAGTTGAAAGTACAGTAAAATACAGGCGATTTGAGAAAGGAAGGGGGTACAACCGGCTGTCTCGCGTACGTAACGAAAACAGAGGGAGTAGGAGTGGTGAAATCTGTGAGAGGAAAAGTGGGAGGTGGTTTCGTTCACCGCCGCTATTGATATTAATAATGATTGTTGTTGTTTTGTTTGTTTGTTTTTGTTTTTTAAAAGGGAGGAGCTTTTTTGAAACTGCGGCAGACTTTACAAAGTCCTGCCGTTGAATGTTTTTAGCCGTGGAGAAAACAAAAAAAACTATTTGATGAAATTAAATGTAATTGTTTTATATTAAAAGCGATATAAACATTTCCAGAATGAAAAATTTCATGCGTTCGTTAATCAGAATAGTGATTAACGGAATTGAAATAACAGATTGAGACGATGCTATTTACGCATGCGCAACCGGATGTTGAAAACCGGAAAGCTGAAAGCTGATTGCAAACATACAAGACAATAGAGTTTTAGTAGTATACTAGACCACCCGTGACCCGTTGGGTCAGTTTGTTATATTAGCTATGGAATTCATGTATGAGCGTGACACTTGTGGCATAAAGAAAATAGTTTTTTTTTACATAACAGAAGCATTTCTATGAAAGTATATTAAAATGAAAAAAGAATATAGATTTCTATGAGTCGTTCTGTTTATTATAATTGTTTTTTTTTTTTAAATTACAGTTACTGAATTATAAGTGGTTGGTTAGGGCGATTTGAGAAAGGAAGGGGGTACAGCCGTGGCCACCGAGAGACAGCAGGCTTTCTCGCGTACGTAACGAAAACAGACGGAGTAGGAGTGGTGAAATCTATGAGAGGGAAAGTGGGAGGTGGTTTCGTTCACCGACCGCTCGTATGGCTGATATTAATAATGAGTGTTGTTTTTTTGTTCGTTTGTTTTTGTTTTTTGAAAGGGGGGTGTTTTTTGAAACTGCGACAGACTTTACGAAGTCTTCCCGTTGAATGTTTTTAGCCGTGAAGAAAACAAAAAAACTATTTGATGAAATTAAATGAAATTGTTTATATTAAAAGACTAAAACAAACATTGCTAAAACTCTCAGTATTATAAGGTCAGGATCAAGGACAATGAAGCAGTCCTGGGAAAAGAGTGGCGCCCTCCCCTACATCTTGGGTTAGTTGATAATGTAAAGAGATCCTCTACTGTAATCGGGCAATTTAGCCTTTTATAAAGTCTGAAATTAGCGACCACCTCACCTAAAATAAGCGAACGCCATTTTTGTTTGACGAATTTGACAATATAACTAAATAAATATTTGAAATAAAAAAAATTAATTTCTCAGATGTTAACCATACAATATCATTGCCCTTGTCTTATTTTTACGTCTCTATTTGGTACTTTGTTACATGGGGACCCGGGCTAACTTTGACCCTGACCCTAACTTTAACCCTAACCCCCAATGACCCTGAACTTTATAGGTAACCCTACCCCCCTCCCTAACCCTAACGACGGGGTCAAAGTTAGCGCGGGTCCCAATCTAACGAAGCACCATCTATTTGTTAGTAAGTTACGCTTGTTTTATTATGAGCACCCCCCCGGATAAGAGTGAAATATTTTGAAAAAATTAATAATTTGCCTTCCAATAACGCGTGTACGATGGACACTCTACTAAAAAGGGTTGATATACCGTAAAAACTGGTAGGCTTCCGATAGTAAACGAAATTATACTTGTTACTTTTTTTTTCGATTAGATTTTCTTTTTTATTTTGCTTTGAATCACGACTTTCCTCACTTTCGTTTTTGTTAAATATTTTTTTTTTTACTTTTTGCGATTTATTTATTTGTTTTTATTGCGTTTTCACTTTTCAATTACGTTTATTCTCTCTCTCTCTCTCTTTATCTTCTCCCTCTATCTCTCTCTTACGAACACAAACTTTCTCTTTCTTTCGTACGCGCTCTCTGTGTTTCACTGAAAAAAAAAAGGAATTCCACAGTGTTTTCTACATCAATTTGTATAATTTACTGTTAATAAAATTATCCGGTGGCTAGAAATATGCACATATCTTACTCACCAAAATTTTGCGTGACGGGATGGAAGTATATATATTTATTATATTACTCGGTTGTCGGGGTAAAAGCTGTCTCTTCAGCAATCACTATCGGTCGCGACTCCCCTCCCCCGTTGTCAGGGGCAAAAGTAAATACTAAATCTTATTAAATGAGAGTGTCAGATCGTGACACAAAATAAGAAACTTAACTTCTCAGATGTTAACTATACAATATCATTGTCATTGTCTTATTTTTTACTATCTCTATTTGGTAGTTTGTTACATTGGGACCTGGGCTAACTTTGGCCCTGACCCTAATTTTAACCCTAACCCCCAATGACCCTGAACTTTATAGCTAACCCTAACCCCTCACTGACCCTAACCCTAACGACGGGGTCAAAGTTAGCGCGGGTCCTAATGTAACAAATCACCTTCTATTTGTTAGTAAGAGACTTTTTGCGATTTATTTATTTGTTTTTATTGCGTTTTCACTCTTTCTCTATCCCCCCCCTCCATCTCTTACGAACACGCACTCTCTCTTTCTTTCGACCACGGTGTTTCACTGAGAAAAAAAAACAAAACAAAACAAACATTGCTTATTGTCCGTTCAAAACATTTAAAAAATAAATACTGGTTCCTTACCATCCAAAAATAATAAATAAATGTTTTAACACTTTAAGAAGTGGTGCAAATAAAAAATAAATACTTAGTTCAAACTATCATTGAAAAAAAAAACATTGCTTAACGTCCGTTCAAAAACAACAACAACAAAAAATAATAGACATGCCCTAAAAACGTCAAAATAAAAAACAAAAAATAGTTTTAAGTTTTAAGCAACACAAAAAAGTACTTTTTAACCGGGTGATTAAAAAAATTTTTTATTTCTTCCCCTTCCGCTCGAAATGTAGAAGAAAAAATATTAGCGGCTGGTTGGGATCGAACTATAAACCAGTCGGGCCAAAGACAAAAATACTACGTCGCTTACCGTTGCACTAAAGGGAAATAATTAAAATACGGTGCAGAAATTAGGCTAATTAAATGTTATTAATAATCTAGGTGCGGCACGCATGCGCAGAGCGTTTGCTGGAAGCGTGACACACGTACGTACACCTTAGCGTATTAATATATAGATTGTTGTTGTTTTGTTTGTTTGTTTTTGTTTTTTAAAAGGGTTTGAAACTGCGACAGACTTTACGAAGTGCTCCCGTTGAATGTTTTTAGCCGTCAAGTAAACAAAAAAACTATTTGATGAAATTAAATGAAATTGTTTTATATTTAAAGCGATATAAACATTTCCAGAATGAAAAATTGCATGCGTTCGTTAATAAAAGGAGTTCAACGGAATTAGAATAACAGATTGGAAGACGATGCTGAAAGCAGATTGCAAACATACAAGACCCATAGACTTTTAGTAGTATATAGATAGATATATATATATAGAGAGAGAGAGAGAGAGATATATAGATATACAAATCCATATATATATATATATACAAATCCATATATATACATATATATATATATATATATATATATATATATATATACAAATCCATATATATACATATATATATATATATATATATATATATATATATATATATGTGCTTATTTGAAAACAGGAAAAATTGCGTGTTCTTGATATGGCCAATTTGGTCTGATCCCCACTCTTAGGACTGCGGACTTGGGTGGAATCGTCGTCGTTAAATTTTCACACAGATTCTTCTAGATTTACCAATTACATTTAAACCTAATATCACTTGGATTTCTTTTTTTAATTACTTTTATTTAAATTGAAACACACCCGTTTGAACTTTTAAAACTAAAAAAACAAAACTTTTTTCAAATGTTGAATATTGACTGTCTCTTTATGTCAAGTTATCAATCACTACTTCCTCTGATGATAAGAGTTTAATCTTTGAAAAGTCTGGCTTATGGAATGAAATTGAAACAGATGAAGACTAAATATTTTTATTTACTAAATGCCCCTTGTTCTGAACAACTGAAGATATTGATTTGCTTCCATTTGCAGGTCTAATTATTTTTCATTGACTCATTATATATATATATATACAAATATATATACATATATATACACAAATATATATATATATATACAAATAGATATATACATATATGTATACATATATATATATATATATATACAAATATTTATATATACAAATATATATACATATATATATATACAAATATATATACATATATATATATATACAAATATATATATATATACAAATATATATACATATATATATATACAAATATATATACATATATATATATACAAATATATATACATATATATATATACAAATATATATATATATACAAATATATATATATATATACAAATATATATATATATATACAAATATATATATATATACAAATATATATATATATACAAATATATACAAATATATATACAAATATATATATATATATATATATATATATACAAATATATATATATATATATATATATATATACAAATATATATACAAATATATATATATATATATATATATATATATACAAATATATATACAAATATATATATATATATATATATATATATACAAATATATATACAAATATATATATATATATATATATACAAATATATATATATATATATATATATATATATACAAATATATATATATATATATATATATATATATATATATATATACAAATATATATATATACAAATATATATATATATACAAATATATATATATACAAATATATATATATATATAGAGAGAGACAAATATATATATATATACAAATATATATATATGCAAATATATATATATGCAAATATATATATTTATATA
Organism: Sepiola atlantica; assembly: GCA_963556195.1. Taxonomy (NCBI): domain Eukaryota; kingdom Metazoa; phylum Mollusca; class Cephalopoda; order Sepiida; family Sepiolidae; genus Sepiola; species Sepiola atlantica. The sequence goes on along the minus strand of OY744540.1, from coordinate 28,528,005 downwards.
TATACAAATATATATATATATATACAAATATATATATATATACAAATCCATATATATATATTTATATACAAACTCATATATATATTTATATATGCATATATATACAAATCCATGTATATATATATATATTTATATATATATATATATATATATACAAACTCATATATATATATATTTATATATGTATATATATACAAATCCATGTATATATATATATATATATATATATATATATATATATATATATATATATATGGGTGTGTATGTGTGTATGGATTCTGTTTGTTCCATGGTAGACATTATCAAGGATGTCATAACTATATTATTGACAATTATGATGCGTCTATCATGTTTTTCATAATTTCATAGGCAAGGGAGATCGCGTGATTTTTATGTACCCCGAAGTTTAATGAATAAGACTGTGTTTAGTAATAAGTGTTAATTTACAGCGTCTTGCATCAAGGGTAATCGTTAGCACATGAACCTAAAATAAAGCTAAGTCGAGAGGCACATGAATGGCATTTGGTTGTCATTGTCTTCTGTAGGAATACTGGATAGAGAAAAAGAAACCACACGTGATGGCATTGACGCAAAGAGTTTGCAAGTTTGTCTTTGAATCCTATGGAATCGGATGCTAACAGAAATACCATTAGAAGAGACGATTTACGAAGTGAGGGACCATGTCTTAGAAATATTATGCTCCGATATTTCTTCTTACCGCCGTTTTGAAAGATAGGGGCAACGTCAACAGCCTTATAAAATGGTATTTCTCAAAATTCCTAATTTAATTATTGTTCATTGATTTCAGAGCGATAATTCCCCATCCACGGAGAGACAGTCATCGATTTACGACGAGAGATCCTAGTTTAAGATACTAGTTTAAGACCCTAGTTTTAGATACTATGTATAAATTAATCATTTCTATGATTTGCTGATTTCGATTTACTTCATCGTGAAACTCGAAGTGTTTGACTTTCCCTTTTTGGGAGGTAATCCAACAGGTTTTAAGATGTCCAACTATTAGAAACAAATGTGGTATTGTGATGTAGACACTTGCGAATCTTGTTCGATCAATTGCAACTCGTTTACTATATATAATGTTACCATTTGAGGTTGTTTCTCCAGTGAATAACTAATCGTTAAATATAATAGGGACAGACCGGGGCAATAACATAATCAAGCACATTAAAAAATGTATATACTAAAATGAACCATATGATTCAGAATGGTGAATTTTGTTGACCGTTTTGACTATGTTGTTGGAATTCTTTGCAGGAAGGACCACGTAATGATTGCAAGCATAGCTAAGTTTACCTGGTATTATAGAACTGACGGGATTCGAACCCGGCACAGCCAGATCGTCAGTGAGCGTCTTTATCCACTTGTTTTGTTCTATTTCTCCCTAAAACACTTTGACATCGTTCATCAGATCTGGTGCTTTTCATTTGAAAACCGAAGAGAAGAGTATTATGTGATGTTTTACAGGTTCACATAAGTACTGTCAATGACTACAATGGGGCATTATTGTAATAATTCAAATACTACACTTTACATATTCTTTTTTTAGAAAGATGGCATTTAGTATTAAGATATTACTTTAAAAAATACCAATTTGAACAAGCAAAGATAAATTATCGGTTTTAAAAGATAATTATGAATAATGTGTTTTTCCTTCATAATTACGTGTTTAACTAAAATTGCAATTAAAACAAGCATTGAAAGAAAATAAATGTTTGCAGCAATATTACAATATTTAATAATTATTTTCTTGTGATTATATTTTGCAATTGTTCTTTGTCACGACATTTTAACAATTCTTTAATAACTTTTTAAAGTTCAAAAATGAATTTTATTGTTCTATATCGTGTGATAGACTCGTAATATTTCCACGGTGTTATTATTCACAAAATGTATTTACTACAACTCCCATGAGTAAATAATTTGATACCAGTCAAAATAGTTATAATCTATATCTAATAGACGTTTTGGTATATGTCTATCTAAAGCCGAAATATTACTATTGCAATTCGTGAAGACTAAAAACCGTTTAGTATATTATTTTAGACTAATGTACTATTTTGCAATGCTACATTCGGGAAGTGGGTAGTGTAGCACCTGTTTTGTCGTCATGATATGATACTCATAAGCATTGCTGTTACATATTGGATGTGTGTATGTGAATAACGATTACATCAGCTAGTATGGATTTGGTATCTTGGTAAACCAGTGCAAAATCTTGAAACAAACATTTGACAAACATTTGCTCTCGAAATAAAACTATAAAAACGCCTGAACTCAATGTGGAGATCAGAGAAATATCAAACAGATGCAATGTGACAGATTCAGTGTCCTTTTGAAGCAATTGCATCACAATAGTGGGAACGCGTAAAAAAGAGTTGTTTTAATAAGTATGTATTTCGGGAGCGTTGTGCATGGATACAAAGACGAGATGTTATCAAAAAAAAGAAAAATGGGGATTTTATTCCTAAAATAGTTTATAGCGACTGGTATGCCCCTTCCTTCCAATCCCCGTAACAAGGTAGAATTAAGTTAAAGAAAAACAATTTAACCTTTCACTCAGATTAAATGAATATGTGACTTCACTCGTATTACGAAGAAAATGTAGTCTTTCGTCGCACTACTATACCGAAGTTTTATATGATAACGAGTTATATGTTTTAGATATTAATTACTTATGTGAGGTATTCGTATTTAAAGACGATATAGCCAGAGTTAGGCTACAGCAAAGTATGAACAATCAGCGACAAGTCCATTTCAGCCTAACAAGACAAATAAAAATGTGAAAGTTAAAATAGACATCCATCTTTTCTCTAGATCATCAAGTGCATCTTCACATCGACGCTCGAAGAAGATATATTATACAAAATATTTCCACTTCAATTGTTATACTAACATTAAAAAAGGAATATTTTACTTACTTCAGTTATGGCTAAATATAAATGAATTACACTTAGAGGTCCAGCTTGAAGAAAAAACAAGCGCGATTCGTATTAATCAGTATGATTAGATTTATTTACCTATTTTATTCTGTTGTGTTTGTTATTATATGTGTTGATTCCTTTTAGAACCATGTTTCCACAGTAAACACTTGTCGAAATATTTTTGTCACACGATGCAATGGATAAACACAACTGCAACATAATTCGTTGAGTCAACAGTGCGCGTCGGAATCTACCCTGATATTATCAGTGGCATACGCTCCCCCAGGGATTACTCGGTAGGAATTGAAAGAAAATAGCAAATAAAATTGGGTTTATTTGGCAAGCATTTTCACAGAAGTTTTACTTTAGGAGTAGAGGTACTATTGTAAACTGTCTGACTTCACTTAGTTTTTTTTTAAATTTATTTTCTTCAAATTCATCAACGGAATTATTTATAATATTAATTTAAAACACAAACAACAAAATCAATAGTATACATGAATCATATGTTAAACATAAGTTTACAATGAATTCATGCGTTGAATTTATTTCAATTAAATGGAAACCCGTGAGAATTTAAATTAGCCAAACAATTTTTAGTATATTATTCGAATGGCTGAACACATTCAAATATTATGTAGTATTCGCTCTTAGAAGAATGTTGTTCTGTGGATTGGATTCAAAATCATATATTCGTATGAATATGCATCGTATTACTTCTGACAGGCTTTTTTACTGGCATTAGTTTCCGTAGTCCTATTACAATCATGCCTAAGAGGAAAGACAATTCTCAGTCTGCAAACATATGAAGTTTAATTAGTGCTATCGAATCGACAGATTTCAAACTTAACCTACGTCGGAAGTTATCGTCGCTTACCACTTTACCAACGCTAACTGCAGTGTGTTTAATCGATCCGAACCTTAATATTCTACGACGAATTCAGAATATATCAGTAGTAACTGAACGGAAGTACGAATGTTTTAAATATAAAGTTTAACGACAAAGTCGAAATTAACACATACACCTTAAAACCACAACTATCTCTTTTAGCAGTCTAGACTTTTAGAACCTAAAGTTATTTCGAATGATATTTAACGATGTCATAACC
>OY744540.1:28496454-28518954 GCA_963556195.1 Sepiola atlantica | reverse complement strand
AACAGATTCACGTTATTTTTTCAAAATTATTTTTTTTCATTTCGCAGACAATTGTTTTTGCTAACATCAAGTTACTTGTATAATGATCCTATGCATTTGTTTACTTCTTGGTTCTCTTATCCCCAGTGCCAATTATACAAAATAAATTAAAAAAAAAAATTAAAAACTTGACGATTATAGCTCGAAATCACAGTCAATATTCTTTATCATTTTTTTGTGTTTACATGGAATTATATACGGCACAACCACGTTGACACACCGGTTCCCGTTAGATCACCGAAGTTAAGCGGCGTTGAGCCTGGCCAGTACTAAATGGGTGACCATTTGGGAATACCAGGTGCTGTATGTGCTCTCTGCTTATCTCGGCATTGTTTCCAGTCGGCTTGTACTATACTTGCCAAGCAAGAGAGCGGTTGTTAGATATGGCGCAACCCTTGCAATTCCAAATTCATGCGTGAAATATCGACGGGAGAGTCCATCATATATGAGAGAGACATATATATGTATGCTTGTGTGTATTTAAACAGCATGAGTTAATTCCAACGGATGGTTATATAACAGGGACCAGATCTCTAATCTTTTCATGTAGCTATCCTTGTGTTTTGTGAATGTGTTGTTAACTAAAATGTACATATATTGAGAAGGAGGCAGCCATTTATATGTTGGAAAAGTACATGGTTATGCTGACGGAAAATGGTGGTTTCGTATCGAACGCGCTAATTAATGGTATTATTTTGACAGTCGTATGAAATATGAGATAAATTAATACGTGTTCGTAGAGGGATATAGTGTTAAAAAATTAGAGCTCAACTGTTTGGCCAATTGAGTAATAACATTAATAAAACTATACGAATAGCAAACAATCAGTTCGTATGAAAGCTGGAAGGTTTCATCATGCCAGAGTAGGAAAGTCATTTATCTGATCTTTGATTGGCTACTAATTCCCAAGTAATTTATTTGTTATATAAACCTTGCTTCATTCAAGTAATATTTGCAAACCCGTTATGTCGGTAAGTTTAAATTTTATACTATATACATTACATTTATATTCACTGTATCTTCATTTTCCGTAATGGGACATTAAATTGATGCAAATATTTTCTGTTATTGGTTTTATACTTATACTAAATATTTTTTAGTGTATATCTCTTTTTATATGATGCAACTTGTTTCAGATCACAAGCTAAATTAAGTTTGTTTCAAGCTTAAGAGCATATATATTGAGTGGGTGCAGTCCACTCACCAACGATTAAACTCCAATTCACAATCATAATATTTTATTTTATTTCGACAAATGCTCCTGTTGTTTCCGTATTACGAGCGTTTCACAACCCGTCAACAAAAGTAAGCTAATTTTACGGGCCACTTATCAGAGACCTTTATTCAAAGCAAAAACGAAGAAAAATAAAAAAGAAGGAACATGAAAAAACAGCAAGGCCAAAACACGTAACACTTACTGTTATGGTGCCGTACCTACCTACGGAGAACTAATGGACTCGTCCACCTTATAAATACGGGAAGCACGTGACACTTGTTCTCTTCTTCCCCGGCAAACCGGCAATGGCGGTTGAGAGCACCATCTTCTTGTTTCTCTTTCTTTCTATTATATAATATATACCTTTGTTCATTTAAACCATGTGTTTCTGTATCATTCATTCGGCCTTACCTAGGTCCACAACAAATGGCGACGAAGGAATTCGAACTCTTGGGTCAAAAAACTGAAAATACCACGTGAAAATGCACTCACACGGTTAATGCAGGACGCCGCACGCATGAAAAACAAAGGTTTTTGCCGAACGGTCGAGTAGAAGAAAAGGGAACTCAACTGAAACAAAAAAAACACGTTGAATTCTTAAATGAGAGAAAATAGTTTTCTTTTAAGAAAAAGAAAACTGAAATGGACATGTTGTCTCTAATTTTGAAAACTGCTTATCGAAAAAAAAAACAGCTTGAAATTAAGTGGGCGTTTCCTCTAGTTTGGGAAGACTAGTCAATAAAAATAAAAAAAAGAATACCGAACACGAAGGAGGCGAGCATTGTTTTTTTTAGACGAACGTCACAGCGAGTTTTTTTTGACGAGCACACAAAAAAAAAATGAAACCGACACCACGTGCTTCATTTTAAGAAACCAGATAAAAGAAACAAAACATGAAATGAATCACACGTGCGCTACTCCATAAAAAAGACGCACGATAAAAAAAAAGTTCAGTTTTATTTTCTCTCTCTCTTTTCCGACGTGTACTGAAATATTTTAAAATGCAGAAAGAATTAATTGTGAAACAGATTTTTTTTCTCTTCGTTAAAATTAAAAACGTGTATAAGAAAAGAACATTACATAATATTTTCATAACTAAAAGGGCGTCTTGCCAGCGCTAATTTAAAGAAAATAACTTCTTGTAAATTTATTAAATAACGAGAAAATATTAATTTTCAAAATAAAAAATAAAAAAAAGTGAATATACGCGTATATAGAGAAAAGGAAAAGTTTCATAATCTTTTCATAATTAAAACGGCGCCTAGCAAACGCTAATTTAAAGAAAAGAACTCTTATAAAATCATAAGATAATGAGAAAATATTAATTTTCTAAATAAAATCAGAAACTAAATGGTTGAATATGGAAGATATTAAGTCTATAATCACCGAACTAGCGAAATTCCAAATATCCCAGCAACAACAAACTGAGGAAAGATTTCAAAAGCTTTTATTAGAACAGAACCAAAATGTTTTATTCACAACAAGGAGTATGATGAAAGATTGGAATTTCTGATGCAAACAATATCGCGCAGTGACCAAAAAAATGAAAAGGACGACACGTTTTCGCAGAACGCAATTTGGAACAGTATTGATAATTACTCATACACGGAAAATAATACATTTGAAGAATATTTCCGAAGATATGAAGACCTATATAAAATTGACTGCGGTAGTTGGAGTGATGCGAAGAAGCTACGCCTCCTTAGAAAACTAAATGCCACAGAACATACGAAATTCGTGGATTTCATTTTGCCTCGGAAAACTAGCGAGCTAACTTTCATAGAAGCGGTTGGTTTATTGACAGAACTGTTTAGTCCAAGAACTACACTATTCCACAAATGATGGAAGTGCATGAACCTGGTAAAGAAAGACGAGGATGACTACGCTACTTTTGCATCGATAGTGAACAGGCATTGTGACGTTTTAAAACTAGCTGAATTAAGTGGAGATAATTTCAAATGTCTAATTTTTGTACAAAGTTTCATCTCAGGAAATGACACGGAGATAAGGCGTAGAGTTCTAAATAAATTAGAGAATGAACCAAGCCTTACGCTGCAAAAGTTGGCTGAGGACTGTCAAAGATTTGTAAATGTAAAACTGGACTCAAAAGACATTGAATTGTCCGGCATTGCGCATATCAAAAAAGGTACATCAAAAAACAAAAGCTCAACTTTATAGAAAAATAAAAATAATAATTGTGATGTAACAAAGACAAACCATACCAGTAAAAAAATAAATAAATTGCCACCAAGCCCTTGTTCACGCTGTGGTAATCCACATTGGTACAATGATTGCCCATTCCGTTTTAAAACCTGTATGAAATGCAAAAAAGTTGGACATAAAAGTTCGCACTGCAGAACGGGCAGAGGAAATAAAATGCGGATTCAAGCCACTAGGACAAAGAAGGAAAAATGCATGAACATAAGAAAATATGTACAGGTGAAAATCCTGGATAAAAATATAAAATTGCAATTGGATTCTGGTTCTGACGTTTCCATTATAAATTTACATACATGGAGGAGATTAAATAAACCTACTCTATCAAGAACAAACAGGCTGGCAAGCAAAGTTACTGGTGAAAGAATTACATTTGAAGGAGAATTAATCACAAATGTGTCCCTAATGGGAAATACTAAAAAACTCAAACTACTGGCACTGAAGGATTCGAATAATCTTTTTGGTTCAGATTTTATGCAGACATTTGATTTATGGAAGTTGCCGATAAATACATTTTGTAAAAAAATAAATAGTCGCGCAACAGGATCGGAAAAACTACAACGAGAATTAAAAAAAATCGTTTCCAGAGGTTTTTTCTGGCGGTCTTGGATGCTGCACTAAAATGACTGCAAAATTCCGTCTAAAAGAAAATGTACTGCCGGTATTTAGAAAAGAAAGGAAAGTACCCTTCGCCTCGATTGAAAAAATAAACGCTGAATTAGACCGACTGGTAAAGATGGGTATTTTATCAAAAGTACAACACAGCCAGTGGGCAGCACCCACGGTTTATGTAAAGAAAAAATCAAATGGGATTCGTGTATGTGCAGATTTTTCAACAGGACTGAATACTGCCCCCGCGGACTATCACTACCCACTCCATACCCCGGAAGAACTGTTTGCAAGCTTAAATGGAGGAAGATTTTTTTCAAAAATAGACCTAAGTGAGGCATACCTACAAATACCGGTGGATAAAGATTATTCTAAGCTGTTATGTATAAACACACATCGTGGTTTATATAAATTCGAAAGATTAGCGTCGGAGTTAAGGTCGCGCCAGCCATTTTCAAACAAGTAATAGACACAATGCTTGGCGGACTGATTTCGCAATAGCGTATCTCGATGACATCTTGATTAACAGCAAAGATATCGAACAACACCAAAACCATGTAAATCAAGTGTTTGCGAGAATCCAAGATTATGGGTTCAAAGTACAAGAAGAAAAATGTGATTTTTTCCTGGAGGAAATAAAATATCTGGGTCATGTGATTGACAAGGACGGCAGAAGACCAGACCCAGAAAGGGCTACCGCAATAAAGAACATGCCGGCGCCGGAAAACGACATTACAGTTTTCTGGGCCTAGCAAATTACTACCAGGCTTTTATCCCAGAAATGCATAATTTGTGGGCTCCATTAAATGAGCTATTAAAAAAAGGTAAAGCCTGGGTATGGACACCTGAATGTCAGGATGCATTTAATAAAATCATAGAAAGACTTACGTCAGAGTTATTTCTAACACATTACAACCCAGAATTGGACATAATCGTAGCTAGCGACGCTAGTTCATATGGTTTAGGAGCATGTATCCTACACAAAATGCCTGATGGAACCCATAAACCCATTGCACATGCATCAAGGACCTTGCACCCAGTGGAAAAACAGTATTCTCAAATCGAGAAAGAAGCCCTAGCAATAATATTTGCAGTAACAAAGTTTCACCGATACATACATGGTAGACAATTTACCTTACAGACAGACCATAAGCCGCTAATTACAATTTATGGATCTAAAAAAGGCCTACCTGTATATACAGCTAATAGACTACAAAGATGGGGTACTATCTTATTAAACTACAACTTTAAAATGCAACATTTGCATTCAAATAAAATCTATCATGCAGATGCATTGTCGAGATTAGTGCCAAAACAGAGATAGACTCTAGAAGACACAGTGATTGCGTCTCTTCAAACAGAAGGAGATTTTAAAGAGATTTTGTGCAACGCAGTGAGAGAGCTCCCGGTGACACTATACGAGATAAAAAAAAGAAGCTCAAGAGGATGAATTTATCACCAGAACAAAAATGAAATTGGTAGATAAGGATTTACATGCGGCAAAGAGTTTCTTACTCTCTGATGACGTACTCATGCATAACGAATAGGTGGTCATCCCAGAAAAACTACGAAAGCAAATTCTGAAAGATTCTCATGTTGGCCATCCAGGGATAACCAGGATGAAGGGGTTAATGAGGAGTTTTGTGTACTGGCCAGGTATGGACAATGACATAGTAAAAGCAGTAAAGCTGTGTAAAGGCTGTGCCTTAGCGGCAAAAGAACTGCATATAAAGCATAGCCCATGGCCAAAGACCGACCGTCCGTGGGAAAGAATTCACGTGGATTTCGCGGGACCATTGGAAGGATGTAACTACTTAATCGTAGTCGACAGTTTTTCAAAGTCCCCCGTCAGAGGTTACGATAAGATTCCTACATGAACTATTTGCCCGTTTTGGGGTAGTGGACTGTTTGGTGAGTGATAATGGGACGCAGTACACGTCATCAGATTTTGAGGAGTTCTGCGCGACGTTTCAAATCAGACATATAACGACGCCCCCGTATCATCCTAGGTCAAACAGCCAGGCGGAACGCTTCGTAGACACATTAAAAAGAGCATTAAAAAGGCCGGTGATACTCCTAAGGAGAAGGCTTTACAACAATTCTTACAAGTATATAGAATTACAAAAAACATGAACATAGCATCATCATTATCCCCCGCAGAGATGATGTTTGCGCGGAATGTGAAGTCCGTGTTTGATAAATTATTATCTAAACATAATAATTATGACCGAATCTCTACGGTACCGAAGAAAAAATACAACCCAGGAGATAGGGTATATTTTAAGATGTTCAAAAACAATGCATCGTTCTGGGAACCCGGTACAATTGAAAAGAGGATCGGATCGATGGTCTATATCATAAAAGGACCACGGTTCTCGCATAAGAGACATCTAAATCCGATCAGAAAAAGACACTGACAGCGCCCCACAAGGAGAAGGCGTGATGGACGTGATATATGACACCTTCAACTTACCAGCACCCCACGTAGTCACACGTAAACGACAACCAAAAAGAAAACGAATAGCTCCGGACTACCTAGAGATAGATCCGAAAAGGAAACGTTATTAAGACTCCTGGGGAGGTAAGGCTTGGAAGGGGGTGTTATGGTGGCGTACCTACCTACGGAGAACAAATGGACTCGTCCACCTTATAAATACGGGAAGCACATGACACTTGTTCTCTTCTTCCCCGGCAAACCGGCAATGGAGGTTGAGAGCACCATCTCCTTGTTTCTCTGTCTTTCTATTATATAATATATACCTTTGTTCATTTAAACCATGTGTTCCTGTATCATGCATTCGGCCTTACCTAGGTCCACAACACTTACATTAAACGCGATAATTGTTTTTGAACAGTGTGCTTAATTTTTATTATTAAATAAACATATCCTGTGATAACTAAAAACTATATATTTTTTACGTGTTCTGCAACGTTCATAAGACCGAACAATATAACAATTTGTTGAAATGAGAACTGAATAAAAAATATGATGTTGGACTGACGTGTTTTCTTAGATCAATAGAATGCTACCAATTAATAATAATATATATATATATATATATATATATATATATATATATATATATATATATATATATATATAAACACGTTAGGGGACTTAGGAATCTTCTTAATAGCGAAGTTCTATGTTGCAAAATAAGTCATGGAAAATCGCCAATCGACCTATAACTATAGTAGACGTCAATGTGTTATCTTAGATAACTCCGTTGAATGAGATGATAATCATCGTCTAATCTGTCCCAGAGTATTGAGACGTTTGACGACACACTAATATGTATTGCCATCTTAATTGACAAAACCCTAACGCCCCATCAATCTGAGATCATTAATTTCCCAGTGAGCAGGTGGTTTTATCAGAAATTAATCACACCTTTAATCCTGTCTATATTACATTTGAGATCTTTTCAAATCATGAAATAAACTTAAAAGTGTGCATTGAAAAATCCAAGAACACATCATTTTTCAAGTACTTAACTTTGTTCTGTTTTGTTTTTTACTAAATTCTGTTCGTTTGTATGCTTTATTAAATGAATTAAACATAATTGTTAATGTTGGAAAATCGATAATTGTTATATAAAGAGATACACATCAGGGAGTAGTTCTACGTTTATATTTTATCTCCCTTCCCTGGTGGGTCCATTTCACCGCTCACTCTCCCTGTTGCCACCTCCACCATGTTGCCTTCAGCAAAAGCTGTCTCTTCCCCACCCTTCCACTTCTGTGGTCCATTAAAAAAATATAGCATATTTCTATTAAAAGTACCATCTCTGTCTGCACCTTTATAATACGTACTTATCTCCGCTCCACCCCACTGCGCATACTATATATTCTCAATCTACGCCCTGGTGCGCATACTATATACGTATCAATCAACGCCTCGGTGTGCATACTACACACGTACTATCTCCGCCCAGCTGCGCATAATATATGCGTACCTTTCTATGCCCCGGGGCGCATACTATATACGTACCCATCTCCGTCCCGATGTGCATACTATATACGTGCATATCTCCGTTCTAATGCGCATAATATATACGTACACACTTCCGCCCCGTTGAAACTACTATATACTACATATATCTGCCCCGGTGCGCATACTAAATACGTACCTATCCCCACTCCGGTGTGAATACATAAACACTCATATTAATGCGCCGCTGTGGTGTCAAAAAATCAAAATTATCTTCGTTCAGGTTGTTTAACTATCATAAAAATATAACTCATATTAATGCGCCACTGTCGTATCAAAGAACAACAATCAAGTTCATTCATGTTTCGTCACTATCATGAAAAATTACTCATATTAACGCGGCCCTGTCATATCGAATAACCTATATAGTATTTATGTGCCCCTGTTCATGAAGATGAAGAAGAAGAATAAAATCAAGAAGTAAACGCATTCCATAGAGGCGCAATATTGCACAAGCTCCTTAAAAACGTATTCCATAGAGTTGGTATATTGTACAATCCCCCGGTCGCCTATTTTTGCTAGTTGGAAGCAGAACAGATACTACACCACCTGCACACCACTCAAAAAAGAGAAGGTAATGCCTCAGAAGAGTGTATTATGAGAACAGAACAGATACTACACACCTCTAAAAGAGGAGGGGGTAATGCCTGGAGGATGGTATCATGACAATAGGACATTAAACTACCTCTATACTTCGAAAATAATGCCGGGCACGTCGATATTTGGATGCATCTCGATCAGGCGTCTTGTTTAAAATAACATAAAACACTAAAAAGTAAAATAACATTTTACAAAAATATTAAGAACTTTAAAAAAATAAATAAAAAGCAAAAACAAACATCAAAATCGAAAAAACATTTAAAAACAACTATAAAAACATCAACATCTGCACAAAAAAGCAAAATAAAAAATTGACAAAAAACATTAAAAACACCAAACAATCCACAAAAACAAAAGATGGCCAAAAAAGTTAAAAAAACAAGTAAAAAACAAATTTTAAAAAACCTTCAGAAAACAGAAAAATTGTCACCAAAAAAAAAAAACATTGACAAAAAAACATGAAAAAAACATAAACAAAAACCTTCAAAAATACATAAAAATTTGCACCAAAGAACAAAAAAACAAAAAAGTTGACAAAAACATGAAAAACAAAACAAATAAAAACAAAAAATCATCACAAAACATCAACATTTTCGAAAAAAGGAAAAAAGAAAACAAATGACAAAAAACAGGATTAAAAAAAGCAATTTCACCACTTTTCCGAAAAAAAAAATGTCGCGCCTGCCAACTCTCCTAAAAATGCTTATTTTTTTGTAAGAAAAAAATAATGTTACTTTCCCCCCACCTAAATACATAGTTTTAGTTAATAAACTGTTTAAGTTTATTTCCTGTGTTGGATGTCAAGCGCAAACGCATACCCCACATTCTATATAGAAGCAGTTTAGATACTCATGTTTAAATATGCTATTGAAGGCGCCTCAGTCATATAAAAAAACAGTGTTGTTATTCTTCTAAAATAGTCACCCATTTAGTAGTGGCGGGATATATGCGTTGTTTAATTCCGATTTACAACAAAACACGTTGTTTTACGTAATGAAAATGAAGAATAATAATCATCTCACAATGACGGCATTTCCGGAAGAATTAGTCAGCAATTTTAAAAATTAATATTAATTTATTAGCAAACATTTTTTTTAGCTACCCGGCCGTTTGGCAAAGATAAAAGTGTAGTATCTCTTCCGGAAGAATAGGTCAGCAATTTTGAGAATTAATTTTAAATTATTTGTAAACATTTTTTCAAGCTACCCGGCTGCTTGGGTAAGATCAAAGTGTAGTATATGTTCCGGCTGAAGTTTTTACGTAATTTTCTCTTTTCAGTCTAAATATGCTTCGTAAACTGGCATGGATTTTGTCTAAAAGGTATTTAATTAATTGTATTACTAATTGTTATTAACATTACTAATGAAGAAAAACAACAAGACAGACGGACATACGTAGCTTGACAGATGTACGTAGGTGGACAGATGGACGGACGGACGGATCGACGGACGGACACACGTAGCTGGATTGACGGACAACCGGACGTAGCTAAACGGACATATAAACGTAGCTGGACGCTCGGACCTAGCTTTATTGACATAAAGATTGACGGACGTAGGTGCACGTATGGACGGACGGAAGGATGTAGCGTGACAGTCGGACTTATGTAACTGGACGAACAGACGTAGCTGGACGGACAGACGGGCGAAGCTGGAAGGACGAACGTAGGTGGACAGATGGCTGGACGACGTAGGGGGACAGATGGACGGATGTAGGGGGACGGATTGGCGGACAGACGTAGCGGACGGACTTAGCTGGACGGATTGACAGACGGACGTAGTTTGGCAGACGGACATACGTAGCTGAACGGACAGACGGACGGACGTAGCTGGATTGACGGACAAACGGACGTAGCTGGACGGACAGACGGACGTATGGACAGACGGGCGTAGCTGGATGGATGGATGGACGGACGTAGCTGGCAGACAGACGGACGTAGCTGAAAGGACGGACGGACGTAGCTGGACGAACGTAGCTGGACGAACGTATCTGGACGGACGGACGAACGTAGCTAGAAAAACGGACGTACGTAGGTGGAAAGATTGACGGACAGAACGTTGCTGGACAGATTGACAGACGGACATACGAAGCTAAACGGACGGACGGGCGGACGGACTAAGCTTGCTTGACGGACGGACGGATGGATGTAGATGGACAGACGAACGGACTGATAGACGGGCGTACGGATGGACGTAGGGAGACACACTCCGGACGTAGATGGGCGGATTGACGGACGGACATATCTAGACGGACAGATAGACGTAGCTGGACGAACGGACGGACGTAGGTTGACGATTGACGGACGGAGGGACAGAGCTAGATGGATGGATGAAGGTAGCCAGACGGGCGGACGTAGTTGGACAGATGGACGGACGGAGCTGGACGGATTGACGGACAGAAATACGTGGCTGGACGGATTGCCGGACGGATGTAGCTTGACGGACGGACGGACGGACGGACGGACGGACGGATGGACGGACGAATGTAGCTGGCTGGATGGATGGACGGACGAACGAAGGTGGACCGATGGACAGACGGACGTAGCTGGACACACAGACAGACAGACGGACCGACGTAGCTGGACGGACGGACGGTCGGAGGTTAAAAGATGGACGGACGTAGGTGAAAAGATTGATTGGCGGACGTACCTAAAACATTAGCGTCTCTTAATTTTGATTCCCCCATCCCCGAAACGATGGAAATATTAGCGTCTATTAATTTTAAATCCTTTCCCCTTCAGGAACGAAGGAAATATTAGAGTTTATTAAGGAATAAATAAAGGGTAGTAGTGGAGGAAAAGGAAGGAAGAAAATGGTGGGAAGGAAAGAGAGGAACAAAGGGTGATGGGGGGAGGAAAAAGAAAGGAAGAAATAGTGGTGGTAGGAAGCAAGGAACGAAGAAACAGTGGTAGTGGGAAGGAAATAATAAAGCGTGGTAGTAGGAGGAGAAATAAGAAAAGTAGGAATAAAAGCTAGAAAGGGTGGTAGGGAGAGGGGAGAAAAAGAAAGCAGGAAAGGTCGAAGTGGGAGGGGGGAAGAATGGAAGGTAGAAATAGTCGGATCGGGAGAAAAAAGGAAAAAAAGGGCGGTGTGGAAGAAAAAGAAGAAAGAAAGGTAGAAAAGTTGGGAGTAGCAAGGAAAGAAAAGAACAAAGGGCTGTAGTATGAAAGAAGGACAAAACGGTGGTAGTGGGAGGATAAGAATTAAAGGTGGTAGGGGAAGGGGGAACAGAATGAAAGGAAGAAAAAGTGGGAGTTGGAGGATGACGGAAAAGGTGGTGGTGGGAGGGAAAGAAGAAAGGAAGGTAGAAAGGGTGGTAGTGAGAGGAAAATAAGAAATAAAGGACAAAGGAGTGTAGTGGGAGTTAATTTCTACCTGCAACTCTCTTTCTCTGATGTCATTTCCGGTTGTATGACTTGCATTTTTTCTAAAATTATACATAATATCATTGGTTTTCTTAAATTAGTACATAAAACGTTGATGAGTATATGGCGTTATATGCTGATCATTAGGACTGAAAGATTGAGGGGCTTGTTTATATAAGAATAAAGCAGCTTCAATTATCGAGAAAGAGATATCATTTTGAATTTGTTTTATGTAACACAAACGGGTTTCTGCTGACTTAATACTAACTACCATTCTAAGCAATAACTTATCTAGGATAAGAAATATATGAGTAACGGCATAACAGGCAATTGGAAACTAAGAAAAGAAATCGCATTGTTAATGGGAGATAATTTCAGAGACTTAGAGATGTTATAGATATGATTAGAACAATAGCATGAGATAATATATGGAAAAAGGCGACATTTTTAAGGCATAAAATATAGTTATGTAACATAGAATAAGGAAAAGGGTGACACACATACAATTGAAACTATGATTGCAACACACTATATGGGGAAAAATATAGCTATATAGATATGAAATATCATTGCAAAAATATGATAGGAAAATATATGGGGAAGGACCGACATATATAAATACATAAAATATGATTGAAAAAATAGAATAGAGAACTATATAGAAAAAAGGTAAAAAGATTAAAACATAAAATATGATGGCAAATATAGGATAGGCAAATACATGGGAAATATTAGAGAATTCTAAAGACGTACAAATGAGTTGAACACTTTCAATGAATGGCTATATCGGTAAAAACGGTGACATATTTGAAACATGAAATATGAGAGGTGAAATCGGATATGAAAATATGACAAAAGGTGAGAAATTTCTCAAAAATTAATTTGACATATGTACGAAAAAAGGGGACGGTTTTTATGACATCAAACATGGTTGTATAATAGGATGAGCCAATTGATGTTACAAGTTATACTAATTGAAGGGAGTTAAAAATTATGACATGTAAATATATGAGAATGATGATAAACTTTTAAAGACGTAAATTGTGAAAGGTACACTAGGATGGAGATGTTCATGCGAAAGAGAGACTTTTATGGAGACATAAATATGACGAAAGTTATAGAATCAGAGAATATAGAAAGAAAGATAGTTTTAAAACATAAAATTATTGTAAATATAGAATAGGTAAACGCATAGGCAAAGGGAGACAGTTTGAAATATGTTTAATATTATAAGGAAAGTATCATAGGAAAAAAGGAAGAAAGATGTAACGTGTTCAACATGAAATAAATACATAATAAACGAAACTAAAATCATCTGAAAGAACAGGTTCGGATGAGGCAAAATGTAATCGTTACATAAAGAGGACCTTTTAGAAATAATCGTTTCTTCTTTAGGTTTTAGAAAAGATGGACATGTCTACAAGGCATAATTTTTGTTCGGGACATAATATTAAGGAGTTATTGGAGACGGCCAATTGTGTAAGTTCCGGGACTATTATCTTGCTTTCCAATCAATTCACTGCATTTTTCATGAATGCTTTTGGCCAGGAAGTATTGTCAATCAAAATTGTTAGGAAGAGAGATGGAACAATACAGATTCGATCATGACAGCCTTGGAACCTACTGAAAAAGTCAGAAATGTAAAAGAATAAGGGTTTAACCGGCGGGCGAGACGAATATTGATAACTATCGGAAGCCATTATTAAACGTTTTATGAAGACAGAAGTGATTAGATGAAACAAAGTATTAGAGCGCATGTTCAAAACCATACTTTTTTCTATCGGTATAATTACTCAGCTTTTAATGGCGGCAATTAACAATGATCAATTGATATCATTTCATTATCATTATTTTTTATTAAAAAAAAGTAATCCCATAGTTTAAATGAAAATGAATCGTGTATTACTAATTGCTGTCAGGATTCTCGAGAAATTCGATTAACATTTCGTGATTAATTCAAACATTTGAAAACAATTGTTTTAAAGATACACGCGTATCATCTAAAGATCGTAAAGTATTGTTATAGTTTCATAAAAAAGAGTAGTTTAATGTCAATTACTAAATATTATTTCATATATTTTTTCATAACTAATAGCGACGTAAATGACTCTATATTATATTATATATTTTGTATAATTAATAGCGACGTAAATATCAATACAGTTCTAGTTTTATCAAACCATTTCCATCTACAACAGATACTTTACAACAGTTAGATCTTAATAATACTAACAAGCCGTTGTGTTTAGTCAAATGTCAACATATTGTGTATAAGATGAATATTACTCTTCGTGTCACCCATTGAGCTTGGGGTACATTGTTTCAATCAGGATAAGATAAGTTTTCAAAAGCAGCTTCATATTAAAGTTAATAGACAAAATAATGAATTACCCTCTTTATGCTCACTGTAGCTTTCTCTATATCTATCTATCTCTCGATTGTCGCTTCAACTGTAGGGTAAATAGTATTACAGATGTGTTGATATTCAATTTCGTGAGTTATGATTCAACACATGTTATTGTGTGCTTTTTTATTTCCTTGAAAAATTAATGAACAACGATGAGAACGATTGACGGAAACAAGAGGTAATTCTAATATAGAGAATAAAAGCCGGAGCCAAACACCATGCAGTGAGATAGAGGAAATGATAGATATAAAAACAGTAATACATGAATTGCTTCATAAGTAATTCATAAATTAGATACAAGTTTAATGTAGCCTATACCTCATTACATTATATCTATAACTCATCTAGGATCCTTTGTACTTTTTTCAAGATATATACTTGAATACTGCCTCCAAATAATCAAAAACAAATTACGCAAAAAAACTCACTAAGACATTACACAAAGCATACTCTAAAAAAATGTCGCCTGTTTAATTAAACAAGAAAACTATGTTTAGTTACGAATATGATTTTATAAGTTGCAATTTCAAATTCGCTCGGTACTACACATCATCATGGCTGTCTACCATCTGTGAAGTAGATAACATGTCTATGTTTCTGTAGGTTTGAAGATTTTAAAAGTGTCTTATCTGACGCAATATAGGTTCAATTGAAAAACAACAAATACAAAACCATAATTATGTTCAGCAATCTACAAATAGTTTCGCACAGAATTAACTTTCTATTGCATAATGTGTATAATTACACAGAATTAGGGCCATTTTACGTTACATTTTTATGCAGAAAAGTATCATCCATTTTAAATAGAAAAATAATTGTTTTATTTACATTGTTTCCGCAGATATGTTTACGTTGTTCACACGTATTCGCTTAAAATAATAAAGTTCTCATTTGTTTGTTTTTTTCAGGGGATGTGATGTAAGTCTCCAATAACACCAGAAAAAATGAATAATAATTATATACAAATAAACTTACCGCAAGTGTTTGCGTACCCTTTAATTCCGAGATGAAAGCTCTCACTTGAGTTAGAAGGTAACATGTTAACTTTTAAATATATTTTACTGTTTAGTCTTTGTAGGGTAGGAAGAGAAATGCTTCAAATGTTACATACCATAAGCGTTTTTATTCTGACGTGTCACGTGTATGATTAAAAAGCTGACTTACTGTTTTTTAATGTATTTTTTCTGACTAAAACATGGATTAAGTAAATCTCTGCTGTTTAATATTAATTCGAGATCCATTTAATTTAAAAAATGTAGGTTGACTAAAATGGAAATTAGTTACAATTTAAATCGTTTATGTGAAACAAAAAATAACGTATTATATAAAATGGGACACTGTTTATCAAGGCCAAGGACAACTCGATAATAAGGATTACAGAGACTGTTAGTATGCGATGATAAATGCATTTGACGAATTAGAAACATCACCAACAAAAAATAGAATAACACAAGGGAGCCCCTTCCAAACACACATATATACTTATTTTAAAATAAGTAATCATTGTAATTTTCCTTATTCATCAAACAAATTATAGAATCATTTCCGGAGGTTCTTCATTAAATATACTTCTCCGGGCAACGCCCGAACACGGGTCCCGCTAGTACTTAATATCATTGTGTTTCTAAGCATATAATAGTTCTATTTATCTATTTTTCTGTCTTCATGTCTGCTTTCATGAACTGTATCTATGCGCCTGTATATCCGTTAAGAGATATCATTAAAAATATAGTATTTTTTATTGCTTTTTAGGCTTAATAAAGATAAATTCTTAAGTAGTGAAGGTGGATAAATAGTATACAGTTTTACGGACATTAGATTTGCATTTATGTTCATAGATGTCCTATATAGTAGTCTTTCATTTCACTATATATTAAAATTCAATCATATTAAGATGCAGTAGAATTTTTAAATAGCCTATTTATTTTATTAAGCCCTATTTTGTCTATTCATATATGTCTAATGTAGTTAAGCTGATGTAAAAATAATATAACCATGTGCTAAGCTTCTGCCAAATACAATGGTCCCATCGAAATATTAAAATCATATATGTGTTCTTTTAATCTAGTGATTTTTGTTTTTATTAAGACGTTCATGAGGATTTCTATTTTTTTCTTAGGTGTCGATTCCTTATTTTACGAAATAAGCAACGCATCATAATCCACGTATTTCAACTTTAAAAAGCTGCTCTGTTCTATTCAAACGTCTGATGGAATATTCAATTATGGTAGGTAATTTCCATGTGCTTGTAACATTTATCTTGTCCTCAAACTTGGGAAATTTAAAATCTTTTTTTTAATTTTGAAGATACATTTCAATTCTAGTTGTTTTACTCGATATGCAAAGTATGTCTCCGTTTAAAAATCAATGGATTCATGTAGCAAAATATATTTCTTAGGATAAAAGTACTATAAAGAAAAATGACTGATTGATTTCTTCTCCAGCAATATTATATAACTACTGTACAAAATTGCTTGTATGACAACTTAGAACAGATATACACCAAATACAGCCCCCCCCACACACACACATATATATATATATATATATATTATGCGTAGCCCCTAGAAAACCCTCTAGATGAGACCTGTAGGCGTAGTATTAACGAAGCAGGTCGTCGCTAGCTATATATGCATCGTTCCTTTCATTAAGTAGAACGCACTCTTGGCGTAAAGCCGCTATATAAAGTGTAAAAATTATCACCGTTTATTCGCTGTTCAACTATGGCCGAGTTGTTAAGGCGTCGGATTTGAGTTGCAAAATACTCGTTATCCGGGGTTTCGAATCGCATGACCAGTAGTGAATAGTTATATCTCTATGCTGATGAGTCCCGATTATTAAGGACGAAACGTATACGTACGTAGATAATAAACAAAACAAATATTATATATATATATATATATATATATATATAAAACTATAAGTAAAAAACCCTTTGAAGATATTATAGTCTTGAAAGTTTAGCCCTGTTTTTAATTGAAAATAGTGTTGTCATTTCTGCGATACACAAGTTTCACCTAAGCGTTGAACACTATAGACGAAAATACACTTCCTCTGCGTCCCTAGTTAATGTATAATAATTTGAATTACTGTCTGTGACAATTCCTATTGTCTCATGATTATAGCCTTGATCTACGAACCACCACTTTTACACTGATGAGGGTAAAAGGCCCGGAAACGAAATCGTCTGTAGGTGAAAACACTGTAATACAATATATATATATATATATATATATATATATATATATATATATATTAGATTTCTTGAATGTGAGATGATATATATAATTATTTCCACAATCAGACAACGCCGCAGCCCACAACCTATGAAAAGAAACAAACCGGAAGTCCTAGACTCGAGTTTCGCCCTCCTTTGGGCTAATCAGTAGAACACATCCGAACTCAGGATTAGAAACCCGAGTCACTTGCATGGTAAGCGAGTACTCTGCCACCGAGCTATCTCGCCACATACAAGAATGTCTATTAATTTACACAGATATATATATATATATATATATATATATATATATATATATATATATATATATGTATTACAGTGTTTTCACCTACAGACGATTTCGTTTCCGGGCCTTCACAAAAGTAGTGATATTCCATGAAAAATGCCTGTATACTGAAATCATATGCCCTTAATAGGGTTAAAACAAAGATTCATATACACTAAATGTACAAAAGCTAGGAAATTTCCAAATGTTTACACTGTTATTGTCATTAAGGGTATGCGAGCACAACAGGGTTATGTATTTTACTGGTAGACATTTTTCTTCAGTGCACCTCACACACTTCATCCACTAATGCATAGAGTATTGTAGTGATATGATAATGAAATGTTTTGGTTGGGATGTAGTCAGTATACTCGCATTTTTCATAGAATATATATATATATATATATTAAAATAGTTCATTCTAAACAAGGCAGGCCGCCACTGTAGACGTAAGGGGCTACTGAGAAAAAAGAAAAGGGGAGAAGATAGGGGGCGGTAAACCTAGACTGGGATCTGCGCAGCGAGATGTCTGTTTACATTAGTTTAAAACATTTGCATGTCTGTACTGTCGGGGAAACAGGGGGCAGGACGGGAGTTCCAGATACCAGCAGTACGAGGAAAGTAGCTATTTGAGTAGACGGCTCTCCGACATCTGGGTACCTCCACAGTAGATGAATGAGATTTAGTTGATTGTCGAGTTAGTCTAGTGAATTTTCGTCGAGGATGCATCAGAGTAGCCAATTCATCGGAGCAAAATCCATTGAAGTGTTTGTAAATCAAGCACAAGGATGCCACATTGCGGCGATGGCACAGAGGCTGGAGCTTGGGTGTACAATGAAGGACCTATTAGGTTGGCGATTCTTTTTTGGACCTTGTCAAGGAGAGAGAGACTAGTAGATGATGCACCAGCCCAGATGTGACAACAATACTCCATGCATAGGTGGATGGTGGCTTTGTAGAGATACATGATTATGCCAGGTGTGAGCAGTTTACTAGCACGGTAGAGAGAGCAAACCTTCTTTGCGGCAGCCTTGCCAATGTCTTCAATGTATGTGTTCCAATTCATGTTACCTGTGAAGGTTAGGCCGAGGAGTTTGAATGATAAACTCTCAGGTAGGGTGTTATTTGCCATGACAATTGGTGGTTGCAAAGGTTCCTTGTAATTATTGAAGGAAAGGAGCATTGTCTTTGCGGCATTAAAAGTTACCAACAATTTATGCCCCCAATCCACTACAACCTGGAGGTCATTCTCCAAAGATTCACCCATTGCCTCTGATATGATTGCGTCGGTTTTACCAACATGGCGAGAGTAAAGGGTGGTGTCATCAGCAAATAAACCAATCTCAGACTCTATGCCATCAGGGAGGAAGTTTATATAGATCGGGAACAACAAGGGTCCAGCAGTTATGTCATGTTGCATAGATGAGCGGCCATCGAGGACAACCTGGATTTTTCTTTTGCCTAGGAAGGATCTCATTATATTAAGTAATTGCCCAGTAATACCGTATGAGCGTATTTTCAGGAGAAGCCCTTTATGCCAAACCTTGTCAAAGGCCTTGGATATATCTAGCGCTACTGCTTTGGCTTCTCCTGCCCCGTCGAGTGCATGATACATGCGCTCAGAGATGACCGTTAGGATGTCTACAGTAGATCGTTCTTGCCGAAATCCATACTGGCGGTCGGAAAGAAGTTTAGCATTAACTAAGTGCCGTACTATCGCTAGATTGATTAGGGATTCAAAGATTTTAGCAAAGATCGGCAGCAGACTTATTGGGCGATAGTTCTGAGGATCGGTTCTATTCCCAGAGTTCTTGTGGGCTGATACCGCAGAGGCAATTTTCCAGCTATCGGGGAAGCAAGATTCAGCTAGACACTTATTGTAGAGTTTGGAGAGGACAGGGCCCAGTTCAGCAGAGCATTTCTTTATTACTATTAATGGTATAAGATCAACCCCACAAGCTTTGGAGGAGTCAAGGTTTTTTATGATGTCTCTGACCTGGGATAGGGTGATGACCAGGTTATCAAGTGTGGCTTCGGTCAGAAAGCGAATCTGGGGAGTGGGTGGTTATCTGAGTCTAAAGTAGAGTTAGAAGCGAAGCGATGGGCAAGTAGTTCGGCCTTATCAGTGGCCGTGCAAGCGACATCATTGTGGTATGATAGTGGAGGAATCGTTGATTGACCATTATTCACTACACTATTGTAGATTTTCCAGAAATCACGAGTACCTAGTTTCTGTGACTGGATGCGTTTTTTTGTTAACTCATTATACTTTCTCTTCGCTTCTTCTATCACGGCCTTGCAATTATTTCTTGACTCTATAAACTTATTTCTATTAGTAGCTGACTTATGGCGGCCGAATTTACAAAATGCTTGTTGCCTCTCGGAAATGGAAACTGCATATTCCGAGGTGAACCATTGAGGAGAGTGAGGCTTACTTAATAATTTTCGCATGGGGACATAGGCTTCAATGCCTGCTTTGACTCATTCAGTTAATTCGTTTGCACACTGGTTGGCAGGGAGTGAGAAGGTTTCCCTCCATGGGGCGTCACTGATGTGATCTCTGATTGACTCAAAATCCGCCCGCTCGTAGTATCTTGTTGTTTTGAGCAACGGTTCATCAGCTTTTGGACGACTTCTTAAGGTAATATGTATCATTAGAATAATGTGATCAGCATTCCCGAGTGGGCTGTGGGCTTTCGTCACACAAGCCTCGGGCATTGAGGTCAAGAAAAGGTCTAGAAGTTGGACTTGTTGGTTTACTCGATCGGGGATACGGGTGGGAAAATCGACTGTCTGAGAGAGGGACCACGTGATGTTATCCAATATTTAATTAAAAATAACATAAATATTTTTAAATCTGTTTTTATAGCCAAAATAAACATTTACATGATTTTAAATAAAATATTGCATCTCAAAACGTTGAATCAAAAGGCGATGTTTTGTCTATTTTCATTACTTACACTTCTAAAGATGATTCAATAACTGAAAATGTATCACCCATATATATATATATATATATATATATATATATATACATATATATAGATGGAGCACAATAATAGTGAACATTTCGATGGGAGCAAGGAGTTGTCCACATGTGCCTATCGGTTACACCCTGGGGAAATGAGGTACGATGCAAGGATTTAAGCATATATTAAAAGAGAACGTCCGCACGGATCAGCACGTTACACACACCCAGCAAGCGACTTTGACACACTCGTACATTCCTGCTAGATACAATTATCGAGTGTCTTCGGTCTCTCTGTACAAGGGTTTGTTAGGATAACTTGACATGAGGAGTACTCACCCTACTAGTAAACCTTTACCAAATATTCAAAGTAACGTATTATTCGAAGCTCAAGTAGCATCCGCCCGGCACGGCCATACACTGACTTATACAAGGAATGGTGCATCTTCTGCTAGTTCTGTTACCTGAAGTAACAACACTAAGATTGATACTCCATCAGACTAGATGATTTTTTTGTTCATGAATTCAGTAAGACTAAGAGACCACACGAAAAATAGACTTAAACACTGTGAACTGGCAAATTAGGGAGATGAAAATTAGCGTTTTAACATCTTGACTAAATCAATGTTTGACAGATAAAAATAACTTTAATTGACTACATAATATCTATGTATCTCGTATAGAGATCAAGTGTAACCTCTAGGAAGGGTGTCCTTGATTTCTTGGAATTTCGATTGAAGTAAAACAAAACAAAGATATATATATATATATATATATATATATATATATATATATATATATGGATATATAAGGATAGTTTGAATTATCACTTAAGCAGATGAGACTTACCTATTAGACACCATTCTCGAGTGTCAACGGTGTGTCTGTACACGAAGCTGTCAAGAAAAACTTCCATATATATACTTGTCCCTACAAGTAAAACCTAACTAAATATGTGAAATGCCATAGTATTCAAACCATAAAATAGATTCCCTCGACATTGGTTCACACGAAAAATTGCGCACCTTCTCCAAGTAATGTGACCTCAAGTAACAACACTTATCTTATAACTACACCAGACTAGATAAATTAGTTTTCTGGAATCCTGTAAGACAAAGAGACCACATAAAGATACACTGTAACATAGATAACTGGCCAATTAGGGAGAGAAACATTAATGTTGTTTACTTCTTTACTAACTCAATGTTTGACAAGTAAAATAGAACTTTAAAGGAATGTTCGCATATATTTGTATCTCCTATAGAGATCAAGTGTTAGCCTCAAGAAGAGGCCGCTTCATTTATGAGAACTTCGACTATAGTAAAATAAAACAAATGAATATATATATATATATATATATATATATATATATGTGTGTGTGTGGGTGTGTGGGTGTATTTGTGTGTAGCTGAGTATATATAGTTATAAATAGACAACAGCGTTCCTGTATCACACTATCTTCAATTTGTTGAGACATTTTTAATCTGAATTCTGTTACTCGACCGCCAGTGTTGTAGTCAATGTTTCTACTCTCAAAACCATTAAGGGGCTCAATGAAAACAGATACTACAATGTTTTACCTCAAC
>OY744540.1:28463954-28491454 GCA_963556195.1 Sepiola atlantica | reverse complement strand
TCTTACATGCAACAATTGCTTGATTTAACGTACACGCTTATAGTCAGGAACACGCCCCGATTCCAACAGGAGATAAGCATGCAGAGAGGACGTAGAGAGAAACAGAAATATACTCTAAGTTCAATTTTTAAAGAAAGATTTTGAACCAATTTTAAAAATCCTTTTATTTTATTACCTATGCTGCATCTAAAGAGCGGGGGAATTTACTTGCATAATTATATGATACTAAGTATACATTTCATCGACATAACGAACATTATCACATATTTAAAGAAATTACGAAACCAAGAGATATGGTAACATATTCACGACAAGAGACATGTAAGGAGAGAGTCATACATACGTGGTATGTATCAGTTTAAATAGCTTATAGTGCGTTGTTGTGCATTTATTGCTCGTGATAAAAATGGGTTGTACAAGTATGATCAAACTTATCTGTCTGTGTGCCCGTCTATTTGCAATCTCCCCATATCTGATACAATCCGTGTTTTTTTACAACTGATAAACTTTTAAAAATAATTCTGCAACATAAAATAATTATCCCGTGAATATCCTCATATGAATTGCATTTTATCATCAACTATTTGAAAAGAAATCTTTAGTAAACTGCCTCGTTGACAACAGATCTCTCACTCGAAAGAAATATATATCCGGGTGCTACTATATTTAAGTTATGCCTGACAAGTGTTTCGCTGTGAGCACTGAAAACTGAATTGTATGTCTGTAGAATATGAATTATACGTTTACGTTACATCATTCGAAATACTTTATCTAATAAATTACGAGTAAATTATTAATTAATACTCGGAAAATGTTACTCTATTACATATTAACATATACAATCTAGGTGTCGAGTGTTAGTCATGTAAACCCTTAATTTCCATTTTTGTTGTGATGTCATTATTATGTTCGTTATGTGTGTCTGTCTTCCTATTCGTTTCAGAGAATGATTCAATGTCAACAGTCTTGCCAGACATGTTAGAATACATTTTTGCAACAAATACAAAAATAATACTTT
Source organism: Sepiola atlantica (assembly GCA_963556195.1). NCBI lineage: Eukaryota > Metazoa > Mollusca > Cephalopoda > Sepiida > Sepiolidae > Sepiola > Sepiola atlantica. Next base: position 28,490,436 of record OY744540.1, on the reverse strand, counting down.
TCATCATGTAATCATTGCATCATTTCGTGTTTCTTAAATTATATGCAATATCAAAAACACAATCTATTTAACAAGTTCAGAAAAAATACGAAAATTAAAGAAAAAAAAATTAGTCAATATAAATGTTAGGGATACCTAAAAGAAATCCGGGCGTTACTATTTCAATGCAATTTATTATTGAATACACCTGTCATTATTTTAAAGAAATAAACATTTATCGGATTCATTTTGACATCGTCAAACAATGTGGTAACAGGCAAACATGGGAGCCGGTGTAAAGTCTGTTTGAATTGTTTGTATATAGGGCGAGGTTAAATCAAAGACAAAGTATAAAACCAACAAACACAAGAGGTAATTTAATAAAACTACATCTTACGTGTCCTTTTTATAAGATTTAATAAACTAAGCAGTGAGATGTTGATTCCTTAAACATGGCTGGTTTTCTATGACTGTAAAGATTTATACTTCATATGTTTGTGTCATTAGAGGTTACTACAGTAGAAGCATGTCGGCCAGGTCAGATCAATTCACCATTAGTTACGAATTTCTTACTAAGTTTGACAGAACTGATATGCGAGTTTATCGAATAATTGTTTACCTCTTTTTATTACTGGCAACACCATAAGTGCTTTTAATGGCGCCAGAAAATATCCACGAAATACATGGGTGTGAATTCGTTTAGATATTTTAACAATATACCTTTTTCTTTTTGACTTAAATTTGGAACGTCGATATTTTTTAAGAAACCCAAACAACACGAGTAAATGTGTAAACGATTGCAATTCATGGCAAGTCATATTTTATTGAAAAATAAGGAGTACACCTGCCATTCAATAATGAAAATGTAAACATATATGCATATGATAATGCCGCCTACATGAAATAGAAACTTACCTCTCATATCTTTTTCTATTTATGTTATTACCCTCCACAAGCGTTTTAAATCTCTTGCAATTTTAAAGATTTTCAAAAGTATAGTATTCAATATGGGCATTAAAACTAATCTAAGCGAAGTTTATTTCGTTAATGTAACATTCAACATTTAAACTAAACATAGTATAATTAAGGAATGCGAAGATAAACAACTGCATATACACACTTTCTAACACAGTATCATCAAATAAATCGGGATAACCGATCATCGGGGTTCGATACTCTAAATGTAAACATATTTTTTAGCTCTAGTAAACATATGTAAATAATGTAATTTACATTACTTAAATGAGAACCACTTTCCTTAATGATGTTATCTATTAAGGTCTCTTCATTCAGCGCTACTAACATTAACTTTTACAATTGAAAGGTCGTTTATTATATTCGATTTAATATAGACAGAGCACTTACCCAAACGAAGTAGACTTTGTAAACTTAAAGATTGGCCATTAAAAAAGGGATATACGCACAAATTATACAGCAAACGATGAATCCCTATCTATACACATTTCATGACCAATTATAATTGAATAAATTATGAATCAAGGCAGTTTATATAATACCGTACAGAGTGCTTAAGAAGATTAAAAAACAGCGAGGTCTCGGAACGATTATCATGAACTCTAAAATAATAAAAATTATATACGGAAATAATAAAAACACATAATTTGGTTAAATCTAACATTCAACAAAATATGAAGAGATTTTTAAAAATATTTTAACATAAAGATAACGAGAAATCAGAAGATATTACGGGCCTTGCTAGATCAACCTACACATTTCCTCATTATTCTGATCACTTTTTACCTCTAGTAAACTTTCTTATCTATCCTTAATGCATGTCAGAATAGTGCCCCCTTATTTTAAATGCTAATACTGATACTCCCGTTTCTTAGCATATAATAAAATTGGTAACTTTACCTTTAGAAAAGACCCACGAATAGAATATTAACACCCCCATATCAACACCTATCATAGGCGTTAACTAAGGTTATATAAGCGGCATATAAATTATATTGAGATGATCAGATATTTTACTACAATAATATATTTTAGTTTCTTCGAATGTTATAACTATATTTAACGTGGAATACTGAGGTGTATACATTTAAATTTCGACTTCGGATTTCTCTCGCAGTGAATAGAGTATTTAAAAATCATTTTAAAAAGTAGGAATAAATCAATTTTCTTGAGAAACAACACAAATAATAACCAATATGTAATGTAGAGATATGCAACGTAGCTACGCATGTTTATCCTTTAAAAAATCGTGTCAATGATGTATAATAGCATCAATGTTCGTTACACAAAATATAGTTTAGCATATGAAGGAGTAGATGAGGTTTGGTCGAATCTATGATAAAAGCGCCGGATTTTTGGAAAGTTTGTGATTTAAGAAAATTTGGTCAGTGTATTATCAACATAAAAACATGTGTAGTGTTGTTTAAAAATATATGTAAACATAAAAAAAACATAATTTGATGAATACGATTAGCTGATCGGAAAATGAGAGAAGGGATTACTTGTTTTCTAGAAAAAATAACGTCCCGTATATAGCTCCGATTTCGGGCTACGCTTAGTGATCCGGTGAACATATGGAGATTAGTGGTAGACAAAGCTCTAAAATTACACAAAAACGTACACAATTCGTTTGTTACAAGTCTCATTTGTGTTCACCTGCAAGAGAAACATATTATGTACATGAATGACGATCATCTGCCGATCGATACCAAATGGCAAGATGTCAATTGTTTATACGTGGCATCTTGACGATTGAATTCCCTTAGAATAATCAGTACCTGACACATTACAATCATAAGAAACGGCAAGCATAACTAGTTTATTTATGTTACGTGCCTTCATATTCATAACCTACGTACTAAATAAATTACTGTGTGCTGGATTACATATGTTAATGTGGGGCGCAGTAAAGAATAAATCAGTGAAGCTACTTTTCATGTGTCTATTTGGTGCGCAGTAATTATAAATATGCGTAGCTAAGTTACATATATATATCTGGTACCCAGTAAAAAAGACACAATTGAGGGTACGTTATATATATATATATATATATATATATATATATATATATATATATATATATATATATATATATATATATATATATATATATGTGTGTGTGTGTGTGTGTGTTGCCTGGTGAAACAGAGATAAGTTGGGTGAATGTATATAAGTGTATTGGGCGCCCAGTAAAAATGAAGTTTTCATTATATATTACTATTTAGTGCCCATTAAAGAGAGTATTAGAAAGCCAACGATACTAATGTTTCTTAAGCAAGTAGTAAAATTAAACAAGTGTTATTAAGTTACGTATGTCTGGTAGGGTGTCCAGTAAAGAATGCATAAATGGAACTACGTTACATGAGTCTATTTTGTACCGACCAAAGATAAAAGAATTCGGACTACGTTACATGTATCAAGTTAATTCCTGTACAAAAATTCAGGCTACGTTACATATGTCTATTTGGTGTCTAGAGAAGAAAAAGTTGGGTTACGTTACAAATCTCCATTTGCTGCCCAGTACAGAATAAATAAGTAGGGCAACTTTATATGTCTACTTAGTGAAAGAAATGAATTAAGCTGAGTTACATGCATCTATTTTGTGTCCAGTAAAGTGAACACAACTTGGAATACGTAACATGTTAGTATTTATAGCCCGATTTAAAAAAGTAAGTGTGCCGCAATTACATATGTCTATTTATTTCTCAGTAATAAATAAAAAGTGAAGTTCGGTTACATATGTCTAAATGGTTTTCAGGAAAGCAGAATTAAGTGTGGCTGCAGTACATGCATCTACTTGTGTGCCTACTAAAGGAGTAACGATTTAGGATAATTTACGTATATATATTTTGTGTCCAGTATAAGAAAAAACGGGTGATGTAACATATGTCGATTAGATGTCCAGTTTAGGGAAATTACTAGACTTACGTTACGTATATCTATGAGATGCCCACGAAATGAGAAAGGTTACGTTATACAGGGTGACCTAAAAACACGGGCCCCCGTGTACACTTTATGTGATATCTCTTTTATTTATTCACCGATTGCCCTTATTTTACAGGACATGGCAGAATAAACGACCGTAAGGACACCAAGACCTCAGTGGGAGCTGGGACAAAGAATACACTGTGTTAAATTTTACTACAAGACAGGCTCGTTTAAGAAAACCCAGGACAGTTTCATGCATCGGTTCGAATGTGAAAAGGCTCCATCCAAAAGCAGACTTCAGAACTGGGTGGACCACTTCGAGAAGTATGAGACCGTGGAGAACCTCAACACTGCCAGTGAAAACCGTTCAAGCCACTCGGGACGTCCCAAGAAGCGGACAGCCGAGCTGGTCGAAAGTGTGAGAGAGTCTCTCCAGGAGAGTCCGAAACGCTCTGTGCGTAAGCGAAGTCAGTCCCTCGGTATCTCCCGTGAGACTTGCAGGAGAGTTCTGGTGAACGATATCAGGGCTTACCCATACAGAATACAGACGCTGCAAACCCTTACAGCCTCAGACAAGAAACAGAGGAGCGCTATGGCAGTCAAGATGCTCGATAAGATCGAGGAGACACCAGGTTTCCTTAACCTCCTTTAGACCTCAGATGAAGCCCACTTCCATCTTGACGGAAAGGCGAACTCCAAGAAAAATTGCTTCTGGGGGTCCTCCAGCCCCAATGAAGTAGCCACCAAGCCCCTGCACTCTCCTAATTGCACGGTGTGGGCTGCAATCTCGGTCAGAGGCATGATCGGACTAATCTTCATCGAAGAATCTGGCGCAGCAGTGACAGTCACCAAGAAATGCACGGAGGTAAATGAAGGCAATCTAGAACACATGTTGTAGAACGGAGAAAAAAGGCCAAATACCCTAGTGTTTTGATGTGATGTTTCAAATATAATAAACTAGTGCAAAAATGTATTTCATTCGGACGAAACACTAAGAAACCTGGCCTAATTTGAGTTGTAGCTCGTTTTTTGGGGATCAGCCTGTATATCTCTATGTTGTGTCCAGTTAAAGAAAAATGATTGTGGCTACGTTATATATGTCTATCATGTGCCTATTAATGTCAAAATACGTACGGCTCCGTTACATATGTCTATTCGTGCCCAGTAAAAAAGAAGTAGATGTGGTTACGTTGAATGTGTCGATTTGTGCCAAGTAAAAAATAATTCAGGGTACGTTACACTTGCATATTTGGTAAATGTCAACATAAATAAGAAGGGTTAGTTTACGTATGTCCATTGTGTGCCCAGTAGAGATGAAAAAAAACTTAACACGTGTATTTCTGGTGTCCTGTAGAAGAAAATATTACATATTTCTGTGCACAGTAAATCAGACATCAGTGGGTTTATGGTACATCTGTAAATGATATGCCTTATAAAGGATAAATAAATGCGGCAAAGTAATACATATATATATATATATATATATATATATATATATATATATATATATATATATGGTTTATTTCCAAATATGATCTAAGGTAAAGATCGGATTCTAACTCTGCCTAATGAGATCTCAGTTTATACAAACTGTTGATCGATAACATCGACATGCCAGTGTCGCAGATTTTGTACATGGCTGTGTAAATAAAAATAATCATATATATATATATATATATATATATATATATATATATATATATATATATATATATATATTTGTTTTGGCGTAAATAATAACTAAATTGGGTCAAAGTTGAACGTGTCTTTTGCAAGGCTAGAAAATAAAGAATCATTGGGGGTACGTAACATGTCTAAGTTGTGCCCAGTAACTATTAAATACGCTGGGTTACGTTATATAATTTTATTAGGTGCAAAGTAAATGAATCAGTGGAGTTACGTCATATATATATAAATGTGGTGCCAAGTAAAAGAAAATAAGTGGGGTCACGTTACATGTGTCTATTACATTCCAGGTATAGAAAATAAGTTAGGTAACATAATGTATGGCAATGTGTTGCATCATAAATAATAAATACGTGGTGCTACGTTACATTTGTATAGTTAGTGCCAAGTAAACTTTAAAAAGGGCTAAGTTTAATATGTCTATTTTGTGCAAAGTACAGAAAACATAAGTGATGTTTCTTTATGTGTGTCTTGTTCGCAGTAAAGACGAAATGATTGGTGTCACGTTGGATATGTCTATTTGTTGCACAGTAAAGAATAAATAGGGTGGCGTCCGTTTATGTGTGTTACTCATAAAGCGAAACAAGTTACATTTATCTTCTAGGTTGACAGTAAAACAACATGAGTAAGGCTATGTCACATGGCTATTTATTGTTCAGTCAAAGGAGAATGTTGAGTTATGGTACGTATGTCTACTTCGTTCCCATTTAAGACGACATAAGTATGGCGACATTAGATGTCTATTTGGTGCTACAACCGTACGACATATTTGCATTTTGATTCATGTACTGATTACAGTTTTAATCTAATCAGTATGCATGCATTTTGGTACAGGTATGTCAAGCACTAAATTATAGTTTACACCTATTAAATACGTATTGCAGATGCAGCTTTTTTACAGTATATATCAAATATGTTTTTGATCCGTCTACTCATTCCGCAACAGACTTTGTCTGTCAAGCTTACATTAAACACTATTCCCATCGATAAGCGCGCAAATTCATAAAGAAAATACTGCATACAGATTTTGGAAGAACTGATGGGGAAAAAATAAAAACGAGACGCGATGAAAAAAAAATCAGAAATATCTCATACGTCACTTTCTGTTTCTAACAGCAAAAAAAAACAATATCTCACACTTTGCAAATACGGTTAAAGTGTGCCTTGTCCTTTGGGAGGGGTAAACTAATTTTCTCAGACATTTGAAAAATGGTGAACACAATTGGCGAGAGTGTTGTCAATAAATTATTTTTTGTCTTGTGTCTGTAATAACACGTGGGGAAATGAACAGGAAGTAGGCAATCGTGGCGCGTGAGACTTAAAAGAATGAATCAAAGAGGCTAGATCCGTTTATATCCTTTTCATATGTGATTATATAATTGTCATCTATAATAGATTGTCAGTAGGCGCAGCACCGTATACTACACATATAAATAGATTATAAAAGTAAATATGAATTACTCAACGTTTCTTTCCATAAGGCTTTTTTCTAACGATTTAAAGACATAGAATACGAGAAAAACTTGAACTCTAGTTTTGGGATTGAGGTGTGTCGTAAAAACTACGGTTGTATTGTTTTATTCAGTAGTTATTATAATTTAATTTAACAAGTAACCAACAACCGTCTTACTTGGTTATATACTTATATAATTCCCTCTACATCTTCTGTCATTAAATTATTCTCTAATATTTTAATATCCTCATGAGCGTTTAGAGAAAGAGTGACTGTAAACAAACACATGATATTTCATGATTAATAATAATTACCATTACTTCTATATACAAATGATCAACATTATTAATGCTTAACAAAGATAATGATAATAATAATAATAATAATAATAATAATAATAATAATAATAATAATAATAATAATAATAATAATAATTCATTATTATATTTATTATTATTCTTATTATAAAAATAGTGAAGGAAAGATATCTGATATTTTTATAGATGAGAGAAGAATATCTTAAAATATATGTTACAATTCCTGAATCCTCCAATGAAATCGAAGTAGATTAGAGAGTAGTAATGGGTATTTCTAAAGTTACGGCTATCTGAAACGGTGTTTGAAGTATCTTCGTATCTCTTTGAAAATGAATCTTACCGATATTGAATCTCAAATTACAATAGTGGGTTAATCGTATGAAATAGCATACATAGAATGATACGGCAAACGTTTATATCAGAAGAAAGGCGACAGATAAAGGTGCGAAGAGATAAAAATGTGAAAAACATAAATGATTAAGACAATGACGTGGTAGATAGTTTATGTTGCTGTCACTATTAGTATAATAGTAAAGGACGATACTAGACAATTAAACACATACTAGCATGGACACCCTGCGTAAGACGGGAGCATGAACAAAAAAATGAAAGAGGTAAAAGGTGTATGTAACAACTTTCTTTTAAAACCTCATTCTTTCTATTTCCCTTTCCATTCATCGCCTTATTTATTAACCTAATACTTCACACACCCTCTATACACTTCATCCGTAAGCCCTGTTCTTCCTCTTAACTTCCTCTGCCTATCTCCTATTCCCTAGGCAAGAAGGCTTTCTAACCTCTCGACTAAGGGCAATGCATATACTATACTTTGATCCTAGCCGGAAAGCCAGAAAGATAACTTGAGCTCGAGTTGAACACACACATTCAATCAAAGCTTCGCTTCATATGTCGTTCCTGGTGAATTATTTTGTTCCTTATAATCTACACATAATTGATATTAAAAAATGTATGTATAATCTGTCTTAGTCAACATCTGAAAAAAGAATATATCAGCTTTGTGTTTGCGTATTTAGTTCGGACTTTTTGTTTGACAAACATACTCACAGAGACAAAAAACATCATCAGCTTTTTATATAATAGATACACCTTCGTCTGTCAATAAAAGAATAAACGTGGAAAAACATATGCACGAGAGCATATAGAAATTTCTAAACATCCACATATGGAAAAGAATGATAACGAGCGTGTTATAACTGTTTATAGAACGAATATCGAAAATAGACATCGGAACATGAATTGAGAGTGAGAGAACGGGCGATAATGATATAGAAGTTTCAAACATGAACATATGGAAAAGAATGATAACGAGCGTGTTATAACTGTTTACAGAACGAATATCGAAAATAGACACCGGAACATGAATTGAGAGTGAGAGAACGGGTGATAATAATAAAGAAATTTCAAACATCCACATATGGAAAAGAATGATAACGAGCGTGTTATAACTGTTTACAGAACGAATATCGAAAATAGACACCGGAACATGAATTGAGAGTGAGAGAACGGGTGATAATGATAAAGAAATTTCAAACATCCACATATGGAAAAGAATGATAACGAGCGTGTTATAACTGTTTACAGAACGAATATCGAAAATAGACATCGGAACATGAATTGAGAGTGAGAGAACGGGTGATAATGATAAAGAAATTTCAAACATCCACATATGGAAAAGAATGATAACGAGCGTGTTATAACTGTTTACAGAACGAATATCGAAAATAGACATCGGAACATGAATTGAGAGTGAGAGAACGGGTGATAATGATAAAGAAATTTCAAACATCCACATATGGAAAAGAATGATAACGAGCGTGTTATAACTGTTTACAGAACGAATATCGAAAATAGACATCGGAACATGAATTGAGAGTGAAAGATCGGGTGATAATGATAAAGAAATTTCAAACATCCACATATGGAAAAGAATGATAACGAGCGTGTTATAACTGTTTACAGAACGAATATCGAAAATAGACACCGGAACATGAATTGAGAGTGAGAGAACGGGTGATAATGATAAAGAAATTTCAAACATCCACATATGGAAAAGAATGATAACGAGCGTGTTATAACTGTTTACAGAACGAATATCGAAAATAGACATCGGAACATGAATTGAGAGTGAGAGAACGGGTGATAATGATAAAGAAATTTCAAACATCCACATATGGAAAAGAATGATAACGAGCGTGTTATAACTGTTTACAGAACGAATATCGAAAATAGAAACCGGAACATGAATTGAGAGTGAGAGAACGGGTGATAATGATAAAGAAATTTCAAACATCCACATATGGAAAAGAATGATAACGAGCGTGTTATAACTGTTTACAGAACAAATATCGAAAATAGACATCGGAACATGAATTGAGAGTGAGAGAACGGGTGATAATGATAAAGAAATTTCAAACATCCACATATGGAAAAGAATGATAACGAGCGTGTTATAACTGTTTACAGAACGAATATCGAAAATAGACACCGGAACATGAATTGAGAGTGAGAGAACGGGTGATAATGATAAAGAAATTTCAAACATCCACATATGGAAAAGAATGATAACGAGCGTGTTATAACTGTTTACAGAACGAATACCGAAAATAGACACCGGAACATGAATTGAGAGTGAGAGAACGGGTGATAATGATAAAGAAATTTCAAACATCCACATATGGAAAAGAATGAAAACGAGCGTGTTATAACTGTTTACAGAACGAATATCGAAAATAGACACCGGAACATGAATTGAGAGTGAGAGAACGGGTGATAATGATAAAGAAATTTCAAACATCCACATATGGAAAAGAATGATAACGAGCGTGTTATAACTGTTTACAGAACGAATATCGAAAATAGACACCGGAACATGAATTGAGAGTGAGAGAACGGGTGATAATGATAAAGAAATTTCAAACATCCACATATGGAAAAGAATGATAACGAGCGTGTTATAACTGTTTACAGAACGAATATCGAAAATAGACATCGGAACATGAATTGAGAGTGAGAGAACGGGTGATAATGATAAAGAAATTTCAAACATCCACATATGGAAAAGAATGATAACGAGCGTGTTATAACTGTTTACAGAACGAATATCGAAAATAGACACCGGAACATGAATTGAGAGTGAGAGAACGGGTGATAATGATAAAGAAATTTCAAACATCCACATATGGAAAAGAATGATAACGAGCGTGTTATAACTGTTTACAGAACGAATATCGAAAATAGACATCGGAACATGAATTGAGAGTGAGAGAACGGGTGATAATGATAAAGAAATTTCAAACATCCACATATGGAAAAGAATGATAACGAGCGTGTTATAACTGTTTACAGAACGAATATCGAAAATAGACATCGGAACATGAATTGAGAGTGAGAGAACGGGTGATAATGATAAAGAAATTTCAAACATCCACATATGGAAAAGAATGATAACGAGCGTGTTATAACTGTTTACAGAACGAATATCGAAAATAGACACCGGAACATGAATTGAGAGTGAGAGAACGGGTGATAATGATAAAGAAATTTCAAACATCCACATATGGAAAAGAATGATAACGAGCGTGTTATAACTGTTTACAGAACGAATATCGAAAATAGACATCGGAACATGAATTGAGAGTGAGAGAACGGGTGATAATGATAAAGAAATTTCAAACATCCACATATGGAAAAGAATGATAACGAGCGTGTTATAACTGTTTACAGAACGAATATCGAAAATAGACACCGGAACATGAATTGAGAATGAGAGAACGGGTTGTAATGATATAGAAAGAGTGATTACACCAAGCTGCATGTTTCTTTATTTTTTCTTCAAAGTCGATTAAATAAAATTGTAGCTGTATTTTTTTTCTCCAAGTAGATAAAAGCTTTCACTTTTCCTTGGCGTATCGAGTTAATTATATATTCGCAGTAGCATTTAGTTCTGAAGTAATATTATACAATTTAATACAAACCTTCTTGAATCAGCCTATTTTTTGTCAAGTTATCAATTGAGTTAGCTGTAAAAAGTTCATCCGAAATGTTTTCTTAACATGATAATTGAAATAGATAAAGAAAACCACCCTTTAGAGAATGTAGGATTTATTTTACCTTACGATCGTCTTGTTGCTGAAACGTCAAAGCAAGAGTTACAAAGAACGACATAGTTACATAACTGTTAAGCGCGTCGCTTAATTATATTAACGTTTCGTTAGGTCATTCTTAAACGCGTGTTCTCAGTTCAAGTTCGCCTAAAACTAACGAGATGTGTGCCTACCACTTGTTATCTAGTACATATATGATTCCATCTGCAGATACATATGATCGATTTAAGTTCTCACGATACAGAAGGGTTACCCCCTTACTGTATTTTGTTTCTAGTGTTCTACATGTGCTGGCTAATATATCTATCAGAAAACGTATATATTTTAATAGTTAACAACATATGTGATACGAAATACAAGTTTCGGAATTAAACACCATAGCAATCTTCAAAATAATAAAAGTTTAACAGGATTTTCCTATTGGACCAATTTTACGAATATTCAAGAAAACGTAATTGTACTAGGTCTAAATTAAATCACTAATATATATTTTCCAACGTAATGTTAAGTAAGAAGTCGCAATATATATATATATATATATATATATATATATATGTATATATATATATATATATGTATATGTATATATATATACCAACAATAACAATAAACACACGAATAGAAGTAGAAAACTTATCTGGTTAACGCCCCATTTAATCACATTGGTAAAGACTAAACTTGGTAAGAAATTTCTAGATTTTATTAACCTAATTTTCTCTTTATAATATACTACATGAAATTATTAATAAAAACACCCTAAAACTAAGCTACACCTGTGGAGAACATTTTAAAAAATAATAAAATAATCATAACAATAAAATTCTAAAGGGCAACAACAATACTGAAAAAACAACAACACTAACGCTTGCAACTGCACAAACCAAACAGAATACGCCTTACAACAAAACTGCCAAATAACCCAAATAGTATACCAGGCTACACTTTCAACCAAATAAAACCAGACCCCGAAACAATACTATAACGGTATGCCAGATAATACTTTCAAAGAAAGATATACCGGCCATAAACGCTCATTACATAATTATGTCTACCAAAAAAGAACTTCACTATTTATATACTACTGGGAAGTAACCGACAATAATCTATCACTAACAGTGGCTTGGAACACTATTAGAAAAACTAGTACCTGCAGCTCCTTGAACTCACCTGTTTACTCATGTCTAACTGAAAAAACTTTACATAGTTAGATTTAGTGAGAGGGGTAAACTCCTAAACCAAACACAAGAGAACTCCATTAATTGTAGGCACAATAGATCACACTTTCTCAGTAATGCACACATAAACTCTTAAACCAATATTACCATATAAAAATAGAATAAAACAAACAACAAACAACTATATTGTCTTAACCTTAACTGCACCTATCATCCTATATTATCTACTAAAATCTCCAGAATCAATTACCCTCTAAGGAATGTAAATCCCAGGGTATTCATTAGTAAAAAGAACTTAACCTATCCACAAACAATAATATAACAGCATAATTAGATTGTTATACCAGATATTATACCATACTTGATGCAATTATTATATTCAATCTTCCATTAATTGATAATTATAATAAGACTCCCTCACAAATTGTTACAATCAAAACAATTAACATAATTACCAATTGCAAAAATATTATTATTAAAATTATTATTATCATTATTATTATGATAATTATTATGATTATTATGCTTACTATTGTTATCATTATTATTATTTTTATTATTATTATAATTGCTATCATTATTGTTATAACTATTATTATTAATATTATTGTGTCAACCATTATTTTTATTTTTATTATCATCAGATATGTTTTTATTATCATATTTACAACTATTATGATTACCATTATTGTTATTTTCTTGATTATTTTATTATGATTATTATTACAATAATAATTATTATTATAGTGTAATAATTTCTTATTATTTTATTTTATGTTCCTATTTATGATCCACTAATAGCTTATTATTAGTAGTAGTAGTCGTATTTGTATTATTATTTGTATTATTGTAATTATTATTATTATTCAATATCATTACTTTTTAATTCTGCACTATTATCGATTTTATTAGTATTATTATGAGTTTATTTTACTATTATTATAAGTATTATTGTTTATGCTAGCAGCAGTTGCAACATAACTATAATTATTCTTGATAGTATTACTATTATCATTGTTATAAATGTGTTACTACTATTGTTATTATTATTGGTGGGAACATAAGTACTGTCATTATCATTATTATTATCAGTTATTTCTACTATTATTAATATAATGTTTATTGTTGGTAGAAGCAGTAATGACAATACAAGCATTTTTTTAATTATTATTATTAACATTATTCATGTTATCATGGTTATCGTTATTATGTATTTACTACTATTCTTTTTATTGTAAGGGATCATTGGCAGTATTACCACTAGTACTGTAGTCATTATTACTATTATTATCATCCTCATCATTATTATTATTATTATTATTATTATTATTATTATTATTATTATTATTATTATTATTATTATCATCATTATTATTATTAACAATATTATCATTAATATTATTAACACTTATTGTTTAAACAAAATAAAGGAATTAATAAATTTATTAATGAATTAATGACAATTAGATAAATTCAAAAAACTATAAAACAGTAAAAAAAGAATACAAACAAACAAAATCAGAGCCCAATGTGTTAACGCCTCCACACACATACACCCACACTACCACCACAACCATCATTGCTGACCCAAACTGAGGATTTGACTGTAAGCCATGTCTCGCACCTGACAAAGACCCTAGATTGTTATTGACGAGTCTCTTGCCAACAGTAGCTGCATCTGTATTTCTTAACTCTTTCTTCCCTTCCCCATATATTAACCATCTCCCAACTGTATCACTCACCCCATTCTCCCCTCCCTTTTCTCTATCCTAAATGTATTTCTTATTTTATGTTATCCCTATCGATCTATCTATCTATCTATCTATCTATCCTTTTATTACTTTTCACTCGCCTTCTATTTCTTTGTCTTTCTTCCTTTTTTGTTTCTTTTTATTTTATTTTATATTTAATACTTTAAATATTTTCACTTTATGTTATTTTTCATTTTTATTTTTAATTTTCAACTGTGCCAACCACGTGACTTTCCAAATTTTAATTTTAAATTTATTTTATTTCCTCACCATTTCATTATTTTCAAATATGATCTACGCTTAAGATCGGATTTTCACTCTGCCTGATGAGAGTTCAGTTTATAACAGCTGTTGATCGATAAACTCGATATGCCAGTGTCATCAAATGCCGGCCATCAAGCTAACACAACACATTGTACCGTGGACTACCAGCTAGTTTACGCAAGTGGAAAGGGATTCAGATGTCGTTAGAACCGGCTCTGCTTACAAATAAAAATAATTAAGATTTACATGAAATATACCAGCGATATGCGTGTTTTGTTTTCATATAGATTTTTCGGTATAAACATAAGTAGTTTTATATTAGTATTTTCTAATTGTATGAATCAAATATTTATTAGGTGCTTAAGTGTATGTGGAATATTATGTATATATACATTATATATATATATATATATATATTATGTATACATGTATATATATACATAATGTATACATGTATATATATATATATATATATATAATGTATACATGTATATATATATATAATGTATACATGTATATATATATAATGTATACATGTATATATATATATATATAATGTATACATGTATATATATATATATATAATGTATACATGTATAACTATATATATGTATATATGTATATATATACATATATTTATAATATTGAGTCTGCATAGCTCACTAGAAGTACATGAACTCTCAATCCTGATGATCTACATTTTCAAGCAGGGTAGACGTACACCTTACGGTAATAATATTTCAGAACTGCACCACGATTATCAAGTATCTCTTTTAATTATTTTACTACTTTTTTCTACCACGTACAATTAACACCTCGTGAAAATAGGTGTGAAGTATCTGTTTATTTTAGCATTGCTTGTTTTGTTTATATTGTGTCAATATCATGATCATTGCATACATGTTATACGCGTATAGGTAATAGATGGATCATATTTTGTGAATAATAGGTGCAGTAAACAAAAGTTTAATACAATTATATAAATAAGTACCAGTTTTTTCTGGAATTAACCGAGCGACAAATTCATGTCTGGTATTATGTTTGTTTAGTTAACTTTGAGAAAAAGTTGTACAGGATTTAAGTTTATTATATACTACTTATTTAATGTATCCAATAAAAGGTTTACAATTAAAAAATCGAATCTTTAATAAATGCAGGAAGATATGTAATCGAGGAGGCCTTTACCACAAAAAAATAAATATCAGCACAAATTAACAAAAAAATAACCGATATAAATGTTGCTTTCCTCTCACTCTTTTATAAATGTAAATATATTAATAATTCACGAGGTAATTACATAACGAAATAAACACATACCTCGTAAATATAAATCTTTCAGAGTTTGTTTAGGATAAGGTGAAAATTAGTAATGCTTAATTTATCCGTCAAACATATGACATCATGTAAAACAGATGTTACGCCGAAGATAATGATGATGAATCGCAAGAAATACGAATGAAAAAAGAAACAAATGCTACGACCAGTTAAGCGTATTTTATTTCTGATCAATTTGAATAACAAAATCATAATTCATTATACATTTTAATAGAGCTATAAACACGTTGACAACTTAGTTATAGTGAGTTTTAGTTCTAAATGTATGCCTGTTTAGGAACAAAACTATCTTCAAATTAATTTACAAATCAATATCATACAAAGTCACTAACGAGCATAAGATTTCCCAACAAAAGATAAAACAGCCGTAGCTAGTAAATTACACGTTAAGATGTTTAATAACATGAACATAGTAAACCTACAGAGATATATACGCACACGTTTCACCCCTTATATATATATACATATATATATATATATATATATATATATATATATATATATATGCATATAGATTTAGATTTTTCACTAGGAAAAAAGATTATTCAGTGAAAACCGGGATTAGTCCAATAAAAACAAGCTCGATGATACTCGATTACAGGGTATAGATAATTTATATGTGATTTATTAAAAGCTTACCAAAGCATTACGTTCAGGAGCCCAATCAACACCACAAAAGATTTTTTTCATTCAAAAATGATTTATTCATCATTGTTCAAATTAAAGAGTGTTTTACCTACACGTGTTTCACTACCAAGCAAGTACTTACTTGGCAGATCATCAGGGAAAATTAAGTACCTTGAATAAGAATTAAAACAACCGATAATACACAATGCCGTGTTGCTTTCGTTGAGGGCACTTAAGAAGGGAAGAAAGAAATATAAAATAAAATAAAATAAAATAAAAAATAAAAATAAAAAGTAAAAAATTTAAAAAATATAAATATATATTTATACATAGAAAATACTTAGTCTATCCAAGCCAGACGGACACTGCATGACATAATATTTACAAGTCTTTATCGTTTGTTAATAAAAACAGTGTAGAGAATATTTTTTATTCGACCCTGCCGTGCTGTAATTGCAGAAATGTAAAGTAGTTATAGTAGGTATAAACAACATTAAATAATATAGGTGTACACCTGTGATCTGCTACTTATTTGTTAGATATATTCGATGGTAACATTTTCTTTAAGAACCTGGTTAGCATATATAAAAGTATCGGACTCCTGTTGATTGACTGAATAAAATCAGGTTGTGATCACTAAATCCATATATTTTAGATATTTTCTACACCTATTTAAGTAGAATTACTCCCAGTTACACTATTATCTATAGAAGCTGTAGCAGTCTTAAATAGAATAAGTGGTTTATATGATGGGGTGATAATATGAAAAGTACATTGCTTGAACAGCGGAAGCTGGCTCCGGAAGTGACGTAAAAAATAAAACGTGATCAACACCAAGACGAGTATGTCTCTACTATTAGTCTGCAAGACAAGGCGGATGTGTTATCTAAGTCTTTAAAGTGAACCACTACTTTTTGCTTGCTGTCTGAAAAACCTTATTCGGGAAGACTTGTAATTTCACGATTGCACGGAATTCTCTGCAGAGGAATATACATTTTAAAAAAAGAATGAAGTAGAAAAATCGTAAACAATAATCCCTTTTCAAGTGTATAACTATAGCAAAGAGTGACACAGACGAATTGTACGTGTTGCTAGTAGAAATAAGCACCAAACATCAGTCAATAAAAATCCAACGTTAGGTTAAACGCACTAGACTTATTTGGTAACGTTTCAAAAATTAGCCCGCTGTGTAAAAGACGGCGTCTTTAAGTGTGGTATCTTAAACATGATAACAATGGTGATATTACAATATGAAATGGTAGAATGCATCCACATATATCGTGAATCAGTATATATAGATGGGAAGTTATATTTTTTAAATCAAACTCAGTGTATTTTGCACACAAATTATATGATATGAAGCAAAACGACCAGTAAATTGCCCCAGAAATATTGGTACTTTCTTTACAAATGTTAAGTATACGCCATAAATAGTCTTCAATACGTAAGTAGTAGATCTATATAAAATAATATGAACTTTAAACGAATTATAAAATACATTTTTTTCAAAATATATAAATGACAATCAGAAAAACCCGGCGTAAACCGGGATTGAATAATTAGCCTTTATTTGCGCCCAGCCCAAAATAAAATGTTAATTATTCATACCTGTTGCAAATATCTTATTATCTTATAATATTTAACTTTGATGTGGTAAGAGGATGGTATAAATAAATTGACAGGAATTTAAATACATTTTCGATATATATATATATATATATATATATATACACATATGTATATGTGTATGTATATATATATATATATGTCAGTGTGTGTGTATGTATATATATATGCATATATATACGTATTTTTAGTAACTATTTATACTAAAAGTGTATGTGTGTGTGTATGCGTGTATATCTATGAATATGCACATGTATTATTTATGTATATATATGTATGTATATATATATATATATATATATGCGTGTATGTGTGTATATATGTGCATGTATATGTGTGTGTGCGTGTGTATATATATATGTGTATATATAGGTGTATATATATGTGTGTGTGTGTATAGATATCCGTGTGTAGGTGCATATAGTTGTATATATGTGTGTTTGTGTAGACGTATGAATTTCTGTATTGAATTTTTTTTATACATCAAGAATATATTTATAAGCACGTATGTATTTGTAATATATGCTTGATTGATAGTGGATCTGTGTGTGTGTCCTGTTTAGATGTGTATGTATATCAATTTCGGTGTATTTATTTGTATTTGCGTATATATTAGAGTTTGTTAATACATGTGTGATTCTTGATATATAGATAAGATATGTATACTGAAGTGAGTTTGTAAGACTTGGTAGGTTAAAGAGTTTAAAGAAACCCAGAAAAAGTGGGCAATACAATAAGGAAAGGAAAAGGTGATGGAGACGCCATAGAAAGTAATAAAAAGGACAACCACCAACAAAAAAGATCAGCAAGTGGAATAGGTAATCCGATACTAATTCATAAGAAATAGAAAATGACTAAACCCCAAAAAGTTTTATTTAGGAGAGAAAATTCTTCAAATCCATCCATTTCTCTGAAATTCTTGGGCTGATGAGGTTGACTATCTGGGAAAAGTGCAACCGAAACATGTATGCACATATGTAACCAATAATGTTTGTATAAATAAAAATGTATACTCTCCCTCTCTCACTCTCTCTCTCTCTATATATATATATCTATATATATATATATATATCTTACACAATCTTGAGACACACTAAAAAATTACCGATAATCAATGAGAACGTCTGCTTATTTTTCTATTAACTTAGCCCATTATTTACTTTTCTATTTTTATGTTTGACTCTTATAATGGCTATCTTATTAATAAAATTAAGTAAAATGTAGTGTAGTTGTGGGCGTCAAGGCGAATACAGTTAGTACAAATATAGGCAGTCGTCTTTTATGAAAATGAAATATAATTATATTAGTAGAGTATGTAATCTTGTTTTAGAATATATATATATATATATATATATATATATATATAGTTATATATATATATATATAGTTATATATATATATATAGTTATATATATATAGTTATATATATATATAGTTATATATATATAGTTATATATATATATATAGTTATATATATATAGTTATATATATATATAGTTATATATATAGTTATATATATATATAGTTATATATATAGTTATATATATATATATATATATATATATATATATATATATATAGTTAGTTATATATATAGTTATATATACATATATATATACATATATATATATATATATATATATAGTTATTAAGGCATATCTCCAAAATCACAGATAGATAAATAAACACACAAGAAAATAATAAACCAGATAACAACTACAACGTTTATATAGAGACAATAACAATATTACCCGTTCATTCAATTATTGAGTTTGGGTCAATCAGAAAAAAAAGAATTTGCACAGCAAGTTAAATAGAAAACATGAAATGTGAACGCTTCAAATTTGCCATTTTAGGGATCATTTAATCTTTCCTCACTTTATAACTCTCCAAATTTTAGTTACATGGTATTATTGTTTGTAGTAATATTTTATACTTTTTAGAATAGATTATTCCAATGTTATTTATGTCTTTTCTTCATTACTTTCAACCATCAATGTAGATATTTAAGAGGAAAGGTAAACAAAGAGAAATATAGTAACTATTGTTGTAGATACCTTGTCGTATAAAAACGTTGGCTAAAATGCATACAATACAAACATAGTGCATAGAAAGAAAGGTATGGCTCACTTAACATAAACTACTTAAGTGAGCAATTAAAATGAGAATTTTTGACATAATTCATTCCAAAAATTGAGGTCTCTTTTAACTTGTATTTTATGGGATTTAAATAGATAAGAAAACATTTTTAGGAAAATAATGGTTGATTAACTTAGCTTAATATATAATATTTATAAGTAAATCAATACGTAAAAGAAATTAAGTTTTATAATGTTTCGTGATGGTATACTATCTGATGATAGAAATTTATATCAACATTACTAAACTCGACATTACGTAAACGGAAAAGTAATAATATATTGTAAATCTAAATAACTGAAAGTCTGGAAACACCGTATATAAATCGATAGTTTAGCAATTTATAAAATAAACCATCGAATTTAAGTACCAATACCTATGAGATCGAAGACAATGAAATATATTCACTTGGGCAAACATTCTGGAAGTAGTTGAAGCATAACGGTTTATACACACTATCACGTTTTTCTAAATTGTTTAGTTCAGTTTATTTTCACCCTCGTTTGATTGAAGAGTAGTTCAACCGAAGAGACTCTCGAAGGGGTGATCTGAGGAAAAGAAAAAATATATACCGATTGGACACTCGACTGGAAATAAGCAAATCATTTATATGAATAAAAAGTTGAATTCTCTTTCTATACGCTGAGGTTTTTAAATATAATCGCTATCATTATATCCAGATTATTTAAATACAAGGGAACACGCAAGTGTTCACACTAATCTACATATTAAATAAGGTATCGGTCGGCGAAGTTAAGCAAAAAAATATCAAGGAATGAATATAATAAACTCAAAAGTTAAAAAGAGAAAAAAAAACAAATCGTTATAGAAAATAGAGATAACAAATGGAAACACACCTATTATTTTTTAAATTGTCTGCCGAATTTATTTTCGCATTTATTTTAGGTAATGGTGAGTCGCCGAATATCTACTTTATAATAGCTATGTATGCCTTTATATATATGTGTGTGTATGTATGTATGTATGTATATATATATATATATATATATATGTACATATATTGTTAAAAGGCAACACAATGCATTTTATTGAATATATGACAGCTCTTTAGTAAATCGAGTAGTTGGCAAATACGTTTTTGATGAATTGCCTTCGTGTATGTAAACTGATTTTTTTTTCTTAGACTTGTGCCAGTTGACACGGTTAAGATTCGGATAAAAATTGTTGTTTGGGATGAATACAATTTAGGCGTGCAGTGTGAATATAATTGTATTGGCGCGTGAAAAATAAAAAATAACGCTCACGCAAATTCCGGCGTGGCCTTATATATTAAATCAACTCAAAACGAGCGGGCGTAGTAGGGAGCACATCACGTGATATTTCTGTCCAATGGGATTTCTCCAAAGACATTTTTCTAAACTTTTCTCCTTAAGCTCGCTGGAGCCTATCCAAATAGTATTTAAGCACACACAAACATCAAACCCTCTCTCTCAACTGACTCTTCATTCGGAGTTTACACGCGTCTTACTATCACTCTTCCATTTCACCTTTCGCGCTCTATACAATTTCACAGGCGAACATTACCTATTGCCTCTCTTAACATTTTATAACATATGAGCATTTCAACAAAACAAAAGGCATTCTCCTTTTTACTTACCCTGAAACTAAAGAAAGGACTTCTGAACTCATTACAAAAGGAAATATGTTATATTTGTTAATGGTTTATTTCAGTGAATAAACTTCCGTTGGTTTTGCATGTAAGTCTTCTTATTATTATTTTTATTTGTGGAAGAAGTTATCACCAAAAAAATGCATGACGACCACCACAGACTCGTATATTTTGTATTTTCAAAGTAAATTACGTGCGTCTCTTCGTTTAAACAGAATAATTATATTATTATATGCACCTGTAAGATCAGAGATCAGGGAGAGAGGCAGAGTTAGGCTATATTTATATTTTGAGTCCAAGTGCGAACTTGTTCTCAAGATTTTCGTGTCAAGATTTTCCACCTCGATACAAAATCCATACTAACGGATGCAATACATATTTTAGGTAATGGTGAGTCGCCGAATATCTACTTTATAATAGCTATGTATGCCTTTCGAAGAAGAGATTTGAGTTAAAGAAAGCAAATCATACCGATCAGCTACTGAACATTAAGCAAATAATATAATAAAAAGGCGGATATCTTTGACGAGCTGCAATCTTGCTCCAACCACAGACAGGGGTTAACTATAATCCTTAGTATTACATAGTTATTTAAATATAAGGCTGATGGTTGTTAGAATATACATACACTGTTGTAATCAGCAAGCCCGCGTTGTTGTAATACTATTTAGATATGAGTTTTTTCAAAATAAGGCTAGATCAGCAAATTACTATGTAAAGTTAGTATTATAAAGTATATTTTTTCATTAAAATTCAAGTAAGAGCTACGCATCTCCGCAGTTCTATAAGTCGCTAGTGTGACGTGACTAATAATCATTCTCATATAACTCACTCGGCAATAAGAATGAGAGAGAACAAGAGAAGGAGAGATGAGAGAGCGGTGGACGTGGTGGACCGTCCTTACTACTACCATAAACTGATTGGTCGCTGGGTTTATATGTGTATACATATATACTGTCAAAGACAAATAAACATCTATACGAATTGTTTAATCTCAAGTCGAATTTTGCTATTTTAATTAACGTTTACGAAAGCTGTGTGAAAAAAGAAGAAATATACGTCTACAGCGAAATAGTAGATTACATATTACTGCTGCATGACGTTACCAACGAGGCAGAAAATGTTTACAGAATGAGCTGTCTTCCGGATAATCAGTGGACATGAAAGAAGTGGTCACAATACTGTTGCACTGTAACGATCGCCAGATTTGAAGCTAACAAGCTTATCAAATAATGACCGCGGTTAATATACTCACGTCCGAGTAACAAGTGTTCGGTATGTGATTGCTGATTGTTTACGAAGCTGTACGAGGTTCGAGTAACAGTTGGTAATCCTGCTTGACTTGCGACAAATGACGACACCTTACCCACAAGTTCAGGGTTATGATTCCAGCTTATTAGCATAGCAACAGTGCTTGGTATTCACCATCATTCTGGTAGCATAGGGGTTCACTTATACCGGCATATCATTATTTGTTAGAATGAGGTATGTTCCAGCTCGATGAAAGGATTTGGACACGCTCAGATACAATCTCTTTTTAGAGTTGGTGCAGGTTTCATGCCGGCTGCCTCAGGTGTCTCTACCGAACATGTAAACAGCTCCGCTGATGACTATTTTGAACTTGACCGGACTTCCATTTCGGGGGTGCAGGTTTTCTTTACCTCCGACTTTGACTACATCTTGCTGGAGTCAGAAGTATTAAATAGCGAACGGGGTGTTAGGATAGACGAGTTTTAGTGGCGCCTTGAAGGTCGACGTTGACATAAAAGAATAAGTATGATATCTGGCCAAGTGGAGCATCTGTTTCTTTCTTGCTAACAACTAAAGTAAATTGAAGGAAACGTCACCTCTCCTGAAGCCCCAGCGGGAGTGGGTGCGATCGCATACAATGTAGTTAAGTGTAACGAGGCCGGTTTCATCTGTCAATATGGTCCCCTGTCACTCTCTCTCCCTGGCTTTCACGGCCAAGTAGTCGACATGATTTCCGTTTATGAATCATTATTTCGTTACTATTAATAAATACAATTATTTGAGATGATATAAAATAGTTAGTAGTGACAGAATTTAATTACACTCAGTTATATATAATATTTTCTGTATTATGATGAATATATATTTTTCAATATTAGTGTACTATATATATATATATATATATATATATATATATATATAAATATATATATATATATAAAAGTGTATCTATGTTATATATAAGTACTTACGTCGTCTTATATAACTGATCGATAATTTCGATGAAAATCACACGCATAATTGATTTATGTTATGAAGTTCAGTAACATATCGATCTTATTATGTTAAACATTACAAATTCGTCTGACTCATGTTATTTTATAATAATCTATAATTCAGCTCTTTAATATATATTATTGTCATACGCAATGGAAGTTGGAGAAAGTGTCGCCTGCACACGTATATCTACGACCACTTCTGAGCAAGTGTATCGGGAAGTATTTTGTACGACGCATAATTCTATTAAGCCGTTATTATTATTTCATTTTCTAGTCCAGCATTTCGACGTTAAATACCATATATCTTCATACGAAACATTCCACGCTCCCTCCTTGTACGTTTACTTTTTTATAATCCATAATCTTCCAACTTTGTTCTATATCCCTTTTAATAATTAATTACATATCGAATTCAGCAACTTGATTCTATATATATATATATATATATATATATATATATATATATATATATATATATATATATATATATATTTATATAGTCTCGGAAGTTTCTCAACCATTAAAACAATATGAAAAAAAACAAAAATATATATATATATATAAAAAAATATATAAAAATAAACAAAAAACTTATAGTCTCAAGTCTTCCAGTGGAAAATCACTCATGTAAGTCAATTTATTTTTTACAGTTATTATATTAGTTAGTTTCTAACACTATTTTAAGGGATCATCAGTTGTTTACCATGAAAAACTGTTTCGGGAATTTAAAAACAAGACAGTATTTAATTTCATGGCTTCCCAGCAGAGTTGATCAGACCCCACTTCCCTTAAAAGACAAAAACAAACGTTCCTTATACTAAATCTACGTTTTGTTCCATATAAATGTTTTGCTAACTTATATTAGTTATTTAAGACACAAAAAAAAAAAATTCTTTACCTGTGCTGTTCGTCTGTCTAATAAAACTTATCCGTTACTCACAAAAATGTTGCTACATGTTAAAGTGTTTGGACGAATCCATGACACTATTATTTAAGTGATTAATGTATTATTTTTAGTTTTATATTATAAATATAAAAAACATCAACACATCAAAAAATAAAAGATAAATAAATAAATATGCATATACATATATATATATATATATATATATATATATATATATATATATATATATAATTAACTTGTTACAAATATCCAGGGGGTATGAATCCGAAGGAAGTTGAAACCGGGTTTATGAGAGTGCTCAATGAAAATTCAGAGCAAAATATATATTTTTTTTGATTTTATTCCATTAATTGCGACAAAACAGGTTTTGTTTCATTGGTGACAGTAGCTACCAACTCATCGGGCGAAAGGAATTCAAATGGCATAAAATTTTAAGTTCACTCTAACGGGAGATTGAAAATTGAAAATACATTGGAGGGGGAGGGGGATAGAGTTGGGGCTTTGTCTATAACGGCGACATGGGACATGAGAGGGGAGGGGGGGAGGACTCCAACAAGTCGTGTTTCAAATTATTACGTGGGAGGTTTTGCACGTGTCAGTGCTGTGTCAATCTCAATCTCGGCCGGGGTGGGAGGAGGGGGATGGGGCGACGGCCGGAGTGAGTTAAATTTAAAATGAGAATTATGGTTACAACCGTCATTCTAATAAGTAATTAGAATTAAAATAAAATAAAATGAGAATGACGGTTGTAACCATAATTCTCATTTTAAATTTAACTCACTCCGGCCGTCGCCCCATGCCCCTCCTCCCACCCCGGTCGAGATTGAGATTGACACAGCACTGACACGTGCAAAACCTCCCACGTAATAATTTGAAACACGACTTGTTGGAGTCCTCCCCCCCTCCCCTCTCATGTCCCATGTCGCCGTTATAGACAAAGCCCCAACTCTATCCCCCTCCCCCTCCAATGTATTTTCAATTTTCAATCTCCCGTTAGAGTGAACTTAAAATTTTATGCCATTTGAATTCCTTTCGCCCGATGAGTTGGTAGCTACTCGCACCAATGAAACAAAACCTGTTTTGTCGCAATTAATGGAATAAAATAAAAAAAAAAATATATATATATATATATATATATATATATATATATATACATACATACATACATATATATATACCTTTAGTTCCTCGTTTTCTCACTCGTCCTACTTTGTTGTCCATCTCCCCGTTGTCGGCAACCTCAAATAAATATTAATCTTCCTTGTTCACTTTGTTATTATCATTAATATTCTTACAAACTTGTTATTTCTATTTTTA